>OZ038317.1:15633225-15661799 GCA_964035775.1 Osedax frankpressi
AAAATACCAGCTGTGCAGACGATACCGGCAATTTCCGGCCACCACTATTCTATGCTATAATGCATAGCCGTAGTCGACCGTTGTGGTCAGTATGACATGGTTATGGAGCGCCATCGGTGTCACATGCCAGCGTCAAGTGGATCCATTGTTCTAACTGATGTCATTGTCTCTATTTGAATAGTAATACTTTATATGGAAATAAATCAGCAACAGGGGTATAAGCGATATATTAAAAACTATATTTATCTATTGTTATAATATTAATTGTGAAGATCAGATGCTATACCCGTTACCGTAGAGTTGGACCTATATACTGTCAACATAATATGATAAACATAGTTAGATTATTGTATATTTTATCTGCAAACTTTATTTTGTATTACATTTTATTTTATTAAATACATTTTATTACAAATGGTTAATTTGAGCTAACTCAAGAATTAATAATAGTTATATAAATTGATTAAACATTGATAGCAGGAGTTGCAGAGTGTTATATAATTATGAAGTAACATACGTGAATATATATAATTACAATAATCGTGGTAATTTTGATAATCTACAGTATTATATATATATATATATAAATATATATATATATATATATATATATATATATATATATATATATATATTACAATACTCTGGTTACTTTTGATAGCAGCTAACATGTTATAATATAAACGTATTAATGAAAGTGGCGATTTCACAATAAGTCTACATATCGTTAAGTTGAGATATAGCAGTGAAGTTAGTAAGTAGACGATGTATAATCAGTAATGAATATTCATATGTTAAACTAAAGTTTTCTAACTTATCGACAATTAACTGTTACTATTGTAATTAATGTTACCATTTGGCCGTCTTTTGTACTTAATGTAAAATGCCTTAACATTTGATATAACATTTAATCCATTGTATTTAGTATCTCGTCTAATGTGCATCGAAATGTTGATGTTGACAAGAAATAGACAATAGAAAGTCGTCATCTGCGAAGATTAGATCGATGTCCAGGATACTTAGTGTACCGCTCAAGGCAATAATGCTATATATATGTCGTGTGTCCGTAAAGGGGGCGTGTCTACTACGGTACGCAGGGCCTGCGTCGTGGGCTCTGAATACGGTATTAGACAAGCCCCATTTACACTCCCTGCGTCATAGGGCCACGGTCCAAAGCCCCGAAGTAAGTGATTGGCAAGCGTGGAGATTTTGAAATGTCGTTAATTCGTAGATTAATATGTGATCATTATCTGGACTATTGTCCTCGGTAGGAAGATGTACTTGCATCATCGAAATAGATGTAGTGGATATACAGTAGATATAAATAATACATGTGATATGTTCCGATGGTTTGTGAATAGATACTTCCCGCTAACAATGTTAATGATTGTCTATCTTGATTATTACCGAAATTATTTTGTAATAATAAACTTAATAAAATCCCTGAAAGAAACGTATACATTATTATAAATTATAATGTATAATAACATACCAATAAAATATTTTATAATTATATTATACATGTTTTTAAAATAAATATTTAAAGATTTTCTTATTAATTTCAGATGTTGCCATCCGCTTGTACAATTATGTGTATTTTACATAATGTGTGTAATGCATCAAATTAATTACCATAAAGCAATTAAAACTGTTTACTAATTTGATTAGAAATGATCTATTTACATTATATTATATGAATGTGTTAGTGTATTTGTCTGAATTATACTTTGTTACTATATATATTATATCGATATATATCACATTACAAAAGCAGGAGTATGTCTCAGGACCTATTCCCATATGACTTCCCCAACTTCTATTAACTATTATTAACTTCTATTAACTTCTATTAACAACTTACCCTTGATATTTAGTGTCAACTATATATATATATATATATATATATATATATAAATATATATATATATATATATATATATTCAATACTTTGTATTTACAATAAGTTCATTTGAACACGAAGTAAATCACAAAAAAAATATGTTTATATAAATTCATGTTTAATTTAAATATAGTTTATTTCAGTCAAGGTCACTTCTAAAGTCACTGTTATTAATTTTGTATTTCTATTAAAAGAATGTCATTCATAATTGAATATATAATTTATTTTTGAAATGATTTATAATTTATTTATTTTTATATTACTTTCGTTTATAAATTTTATATTTTGATATTTTGGTTTTTTAAATGAAATAAGTTCATTTGATTTTCTAGTACCGCATATTTTTATTTATAATATGATACCTGTACAGTTATTACTTATTGCATAGTTATAATTTATTATATCAATAACAATTAAATTTTGATATTTTATAAATTCTGCTAATTTTAATAATGACATATTATGTTTTTTTTTCTGTGTGATATCAATACTTAATTTTTCATAAATATAAATTTCAAATAATTTAGATATTTTCATTTACATGTAAATATTATTATTATCAATTTATATTTTTATTTTTGATATGAAATTATCAATACGCATATATGTATTACTCTCTTTATTAATGTTTAATGTATTGCCATTTACTAGTATGTAAATTATTTATAATAGCCATCTGCATATAAAGTTATATTTAAATTAATGTTTAAATTTAGTGATTCTATTTAATCATTGATTGTTGATCAATAACATATGTTTTGATATACTATCATTTATATTGTAATGTTATATTTGGTTATTATATTTAACTGATGGATATATATCGTGATTCAAATATTATTATAATAGATCTACAATTTAAACATAGTTGTATCCGGATACTATATAAATATTTTTTTGATTTAAACATATTTTAAGATGATCAATGGAATCAAAAACCTTTTATAAATCAATAAACCTATTGTTAACCTTATGTTTGGTATATAATGACTTGGTTAGTTATTTCCGAGTGGATCTATCTATCAGATGTCGTGGTTGCCTTTTTCATGTTGCGAATTTGACTTCACTTTTTCATAGAAAGTTTTTTAGTCTACGGAAAATGATTTTTTCCAATATTTTGATAAATTGTAGAATTATAAAGATAATTATGATTATTATTCTTTTCACCACTTTTATATACTATATATTACACTTATATAATGTAACTGTATTATGATGTAGTAACACTGTATATTCCGATATATTACAAAATGTATTATTATTCAAAAAAGTTAATCATTAAAAAATAAAATTTAGGTATACGAGTTAATAGTAAAATAAAAAGTATCAGGTTGACAATTCACCAAATCCATTCCAAATCCAATACTTATATATGTATAACAAATGAAATGCTTCTGAATTCATAGGAAATAGATTATTGCTATATCTGGCACCATCTACAAAAACGCAATATCTTGAATAACTATACATTTCTCTATATTTAGTTAATACAAATAATATCCTAATAAACAATTATATTATATTTCTATGTAATTTTTTTTTATAATTAATCACTAGTAATAAATTAAATACTCTATTAGTTTACTCTAGTAATGTACACTTTAATTGACTTGTATATTTTCATAAATAGTTATACGATTTATAGATAATAGTTAACTTAAAAAATAATATTTTTAAATTGTTTCATTTAATAATATCCATATTATAGTTTCTAACTTTTATCTTTTATCCAACAAATTACTGCAAGTCATCATTTTCTGTTATTTATTGTGAGTCGTATTATTAAATGGCATAATATATCCATATGCATATATTCATATACATGTATTAATATATACCTATTCATATATGCATTTAATTATTTACATATAGATTAATACACATCTATTTTATTGTAGACTCTCTAATATAAAACTGTAAATAAAATAAAAATGTCTTAAGATCCATAATTAAATCTTCAAACTGTAAGTTAGAAAATAATAATATAAAACATATTTTTATTCAATTTAGCTTTAAACATAGAAAACTGAGTTGTATATCTGATATAAAACTTTAAATAAATGTATTCTATAGAACATGTTTTATAAAGTTAATCCCTCTCCCTCTCCCTCTCCCTCTCCCTCTCCCTCTCCCTCTCCCTCTCCCTCTCCCTCTCCCTCTCCCTCTCCCTCTCCCTCTCCCTCTCCCTCTCCCTCTCCCTCTCCCTCTCCCTCTCCCTCTCCCTCTCCCTCTCCCTCTCCCTCTCCCTCTCCCTCTCCCTCTCCCTCTCCCTCTCCCTCTCCCTCTCCCTCTCCCTCTCCCTCTCCCTCTCCCTCTCCCTCTCCCTCTCCCTCTCCCTCTCCCTCTCCCTCTCCCTCTCCCTCTCCCTCTCCCTCTCCCTCTCCCTCTCCCTCTCCCTCTCCCTCTCCCTGTCCCTGTCCATGTCCCTATCCCTCTCCCTCTCCCTCTCCTTTCCATCTCCCTCTCCCTCACCATCACACTTACCTCACTATTACTCACTCCCTTCCCTTACCATTCTCCCTTCTCCCTCTCCAATTCCATTTTTATCTCCCATTTATTTCTATCTCCATTTCAAAGTATAAAATAAATCAAATAATTAATAATGTAATTCATTTAAATAAACAATAATGTAAAGTAATGTCAATATATTTGTAATATTTTTATAAAGTATATAAAAACAGTTATTTTAATTAAATCTTTTACATTTAAAAATGTTCTATAATCATCTACAATATTTAGGGATATTGTCATGTGTAATTTTGTCATCATTGTAAATTAAACAATTATATATACAAATTATATATACAAATTATTATTAAATTATAAGTTGACTTATATCTATACAATTAATTTTAAAAACTTTTAAAAACTTTTTTAATACCCTTTTAATATTTGTTATTTTCTAGTCCTTTTGAATATACCCAATTTGATAAGTAATATTATATATCGTGTGACTATATAAAAAACTCATTATGAATAACAAATATTTATATATTTGAAATTTATTTTAAAAAAAAAACATGTAATTATTTTGAATTTATTATTATACACACCTATCTTTATTATAAAGTTCACGCTTATTTTTCCTTTTTTCTCGCCCAAAAAACTTTATAACAATTAAAAATTACAGAAAAATATAATAAAGTCACATCCGATTTATATAATTATTTATAAAACTTTATCAATTATAATATAATTTTAATAAGTGTTTTATTTATATTTACAAAGAAAATAAAAGATGTCAGGTCATAATGAATTGACATCTTTTGACATTTTTTGATACATAAATTGCATAGATTACAAAATTGCACACGACAATATCTTCTATATACCATATATTAAATTATAAATTATTAATATTATTATGATGATAGTAGTTTATTTATATAGTTAACAGAATACTTCTGTTTATAATATTTCATATATATATATATATAATTCTGTAAATAATGTAATACTATATATGAAATAATGTAATACTATATGTGTGTATAAATTTATCAAATTAATAGTGGATAGTTTTGTTGATTGGTTTATCAATATAATAATATATCAATTATGTGATAAGCTTTCTTATTTGTGGGCTATTTAACACTAATATTTCTATTTCAGACCGTAACTAATTAATTATATCGTCTATTATATCAAAAAATTGTTTTTAACTGAATGATATTAAGTCATTTTAGTACTTTTCTTTGTCGTCAAACAAAATGAATTAAAATTGGTTCTATATTTTAAATATATATATTTATATGTAATATTACATTTACATATATTAAATAAATAAATGTGTACACTTTACATTGTACAATGTTATAGACGTGATTTCATTATATATGATATTTTATTATATTTTATTATGTTTTAGTTAGGGTAAACGGATATATTTTAATTAGGGTACTCGAATACGTTTTATTTAAAGTACATATGGGGTACAATGTACAGTGTACATTGTACACGGTACATTAAAACAATTATGGTACAGGAGATATATTGTAGGGTACAATTCGCTACTTCTATGATCACTATATTTATCTGACATGTAATCTAATCATATGCATCATACTTTTCAACAGTGTATAGATAATTATAGTACTGTTCACTGGACAGTTTGGACAATATCACAGCGAGTACAATGAAAATTATTAAAATACAACTATCAAGAATTTGTGAATATATTTCTCATTAGTTCTTTATGTTCCCGTTCATCAGATATTTGAGAGAAGAGCTTGTCATATCAATTATATAATTGAAGATATCAAATATGCCACCGAACCTATAACATCTTTTACTTGATTTTGGAAATTATTATTATTAAATTGTGGTCTTTAATTAATTGTTATCTTAGTTTAAAACCTATTATACATTCTATTAATTTTTATATCTTAAATTGTCATGGCTATGTCAATGGCTATAGCATCTTTTAAATAGTGGTGGACCAAAGATACATTTTAATTATTTTTCACTATAAACCCTATTAAGCTCAAAACTATATATATATATATATATATATATATATATATATATATATATACATATATATATATATATATATATATATATATATATATTGCATATCAAAACGGCAGATATATTTATATAAATATTAACTTTATATTTATATGTATTGCTCATTGCCAATATTGTAATTAAGTTGTAAGAGGATAGCCTATAAAATAGATAGAAATTAGGACAAATTATGTGAAATAGATGTGTATATACAACATTGCCTACAACATGTGATCTGAGGTTAATTTCTTTACATTACTGTTAACGTTAATATAACAGAGCGATATAAAGCAATTGTCTACCGCCTATCATTCACACCTAGCCATTAACGCGTTGATTAAATAACTGCCTTTCGTATGTTCAACAATGACGTCATTAATCTTGCGGCGAAATAGATTACTGGTAGAGATATTGTGGATTCGGCAAGAAATGGCCGACTTGCGGCCAACCTAGCCCCTGGAGGGTAAACAATGAAAGTACGCTATATTGCAACAATAGTTCTTAAAAACAATACTCGTCCATTGTAATGGCCCATGAACCGTTAATATAGTATTATTAGCGGATCTCGGAGTGCGCACCAGGACATGTTGTGTCGATATGTGATTGCTCGTGCGTTAGTCTCATTCCAAAGTCGCTCAGCTACCTAGTTACGACTCCTCGGATCAGTTAATTCATAACTACCGCCACACTCTGGACCCAACGTATAACGGCTAAAAGCGCCGGGATACAGTACGACAATAGCAAATCATACTCGATGACGTTAAATTATGCCGATCCTGTTATGAATAGAGATAGTGTAAACTCAAATTAATATTGATATCGTCGAGATATATGGGAAAAGAAATATAAACAGATAAGAGAAAGTAAAAAGGAGCTGGTTCCAGTGGCAGATAAAAAAATATATTTAAGTAGAAGAGAAAAGAAGAAATATTGACACAGTTAGGAGAGAGAGAAATATTAAAGTTATTATGAATGAATATATTGCTACGATGGTATAAAGATATCAACAAAAAATTAATTATTAAGATAACAATAACAGGAATAGTTCTAAATATATAACCTAACAAAAGAAAAAAGATACAAAGTGAAAAATATAAAAGAAGTAAACATTTTAGCAAAGGACATATACATAGCAAAACAAGAAAGAAGTGTTAAACATATATGATACGTTATGGAGTTTACGGAATCTGTGATAACTAGACTTCCGGGTAATAAAAGAACTGCTAAATCTCGGCCACGTCGCGAAGTTCTTTACAAACGAATCAGCGTGGATCACAAGTCTTGCTGGACAGTATTCCCGGTGAAACTGCCTTCTGTGACGTGTTTGAATGAAACTCTGTCTGTTCCCTCCTATAAATATTGGAAACGCAGTCAAAAGATTAATCTGGATAAATGTAAAACAGCGTTAGTATTTCCTTGAAAAGTTATTTATATGATAATATACTAATAATAATACATATAAATTCATTTTAATATATTCAGTCGTATGCATGAATTATATTTATTTCAAATCATTACAACTAGATCCAACCCAAATTAATAGAAACATACTTAAAAATAACCATGCATGGTGTATTCACTGAATCCTCATACGATGAATCCGCGTGTACTTCAAATGGAAACTATTAGAGGAATAGTATCAAGATATAATATATTCGTGATCAACAGCAGTTACTCGACTAAACGAGTCGTGGAAATAGAAGTGTCTCCCATGAGACAAGTTAGCGCGATCATGAGGCGTCTGGGAACATTTGACCTTCTCGGTCCGCAGTCCACAAGTACAGAACTGAGGTCATCATCCTACATGTGTCCGGAGCAATCCCGTCGCAAACCTAAAGACGTATCGCTTTCAGTGCAAACCCTCTCCATTGTATCAACGGCACCAAAGTTCGGTTTCAAACTATTGTATTAATGAGTATATATAAGATAATGTTCGTATATGAACATGATTTTATTAATAATGTATGTATATAATATTACATAAAATATATGTATATACTTGTAAGAAATCTAAAGTTATGTTATTAGGTAACAATGTATTTAATTGTTTAACCTGAAGTTTAAAATTCGGGTGTATTTAGATGCTTTACTTTTTATTACATATTTATATGTTGAATCATTCAACAATTCTGTAAAAACTAGATATCATTTATTTGGTCAATTAACATATAATTGTTAGATACCTAAAACATTTACTAAAATATTGGTTAATTGAATGTTAAATCATTTAAATCATTTTACTTTAAGTAATATATATTATTTACATATATATATAATTATATATATATATATTACTTATAGTTAAACTAAATGTATATTGTTTATTTCTTTGTAATGCATATTTATTATTTTATCTAATATATTTATTACAACAATTAACCCTCAATGCAGTTAAAGTTTTTTTTTTTAAATCGTTAGCGAATTAAAATTTAATTATTATAATGCAATCAGATAATTATCCACTATTATTATAGTTATTGATAATATCGTATACTATAACCTAGCGACGGGTTAAGGAAGTTGCCTGTCAAGCCATTGCATACGGCTTCAGTTGATAACAAAGACATCAAAAGGATAACCACAGAAGAACGATCACTTCACCAGTTCATACCGAATATAGCTTTACTTTCAGATAGAACCGGTTGGCAATGATAAATATAATATGTATTTAATTTGTATATTAACTTTTTATTTTGTAGTATTGGATTATTTTTATTAAATATTATGTTATTATATTCTATATATAGGAAATATAATATATATATATATATATATATATATATATATAGTAGTTAATATAAATAATTAGTCTAGTTTTATTTTGTATCATTAAAGGCGCGATAAAAATTAATTAATAAATTAAAAAATTATGAGCATTTGATTATATAATATAATATATAATACATTTAAACCTAAAATCTTAAAACTCTAGGTGTATCCTATTGTAGACTTTATTATTTTCTTATGTTTACCAATATTTTGTATTTTTGTCAAATATAGACAAAAGGTTTTCATTTCTTGTAA
This sequence comes from Osedax frankpressi, assembly GCA_964035775.1. Lineage (NCBI taxonomy): Eukaryota > Metazoa > Annelida > Polychaeta > Sabellida > Siboglinidae > Osedax > Osedax frankpressi. Next base: position 15,642,659 of record OZ038317.1, read on the forward strand.
ACTCTAACCTAAAGTTATTGTAATGATAAATAATGCAATATGCCAACATTCTTATATTATTTATTAGTAATATCGAAAATATTCTACTTCATTGACTAGTTAATTCCAGCGTTATACTTGTAGTAATATAAGTAGACAATCATCTTTGAAAATATTAACTCTGAAATTTGAGTGATAAAATTACAATTGATATAATAATAAATTCTGTAAAGGTTCGTAATGCAGCAATACTATAATTAATGATCCTGTATTTTACTCCGGTAACATTGCCAATCCGTACAGTAATTAAGAATACGCATCATGGCTAGTTCAGTTTGTAGTCAGAATTAAAAAAAGAGTGTTCGCTTTTCACTAACAATCTACTAAAATATAAAATAGATAACTAGAAAATTAGATTGGCGATACTTTTGTATGAGTATAGTTATAGATACAATTTTCTATGCTACAATGAAAGAAGTCTTTCCAACATTTAGCTATCTTTATTCTCATTGATTTAATCTCATAGTTTAGCAGTTTTATTATTACAACATTATCAAGCATTCCGATAGCTATATGTTCCCATTCATTAATCCTAGTATATTATATTTATGTTATTCTTATTATTCATAAATATATGTTAGCTATGTGCATAATAGATACTTTCGATTTATAATATTATATTTAACCATACTATATTTAACCATAATATATATTATTATGAAATATAGATATCATATTAATAAATAATATTGTTAAATATTTTATAATATTACTAAAATATTTTAAAAGTATTTTAATACTTTATTTTCTATATATTAAGGTGGAACAAAAGTGAAGACTGTACAAATTATGGAACCTCAAATTCAATCAGAAAGATCTCATTTGCGAATTAATACGGCTAATGGAAATATTGAAAAGTTCATATATATAAATATCCTATTTAATTCGTATTTATATGTTATATTATATACACTATCGTATACATGTATAACAATTTATATATATACATATACATATATATATATATATATATATATATATATATATATATAATGTGTGTGTATATATATATATATATATATATATATACACACACATTATATATATATATATATATATATATATATATGTGTGTGTATAAGTAATTATCTAATATAATGTATACTTATAAATTATATATTTTAGGTTATAATATCGGAAAAGTATGTTTTTTATATTTGGGAATTCGTAGTTTAATTGATCCTTATGTTTTAGGAAAATTCCAAAAGGTGTGACTCGGACTGAAAGCGGAAAACATTTCTCCTTAACGCATTTCAACAGGATTTCTGTTTTCGATAACGACGTGTCAAATATAAAATAATGGCATCGGCATAACCATAGATTTAGAATAATGTAAATTATTCATTGTCTATGAATATAACAGATATTAATACTGTAATATTTTACAAATAAATGAATGAAAATAATTCTAATTTATTATAAATTAAGGTAACATGCATGCTATTCAGAAACATTTTTTAATTATAAACTCATTTTAAATTGACTATATTAAAGGTTAAATATAATCAATTCAAAACAAGAAATCTGAAAAAAAATTTCACTAGTTCTTTCAATCAATTTATTGTTGTATATATTAGTTTCTTCGGGATTCTTGAAGATATGTCAAATTATGATGTTCTGGTGTGGTTATCAGTATATCAAAATTAAATGTGCCAACCTCAAATATAATTTCAAACACTATTCTAAATTTAATATATTCTCATAAAATTATATGGTATCGTCTTCCATATTTAGTATATTCTCATGAAATGAAACATATACCTCTATTATATTTATTATATTCCCATTAAATGATATGGTGTTGTCTACTATATAGCAGAACATTTAACAAATATATCTTTGTTATATATTCGGCATCAATTATGACATATTTATTTTGATCGCTGGTAGAGATATAATTCTGTTTGCGGTTCATATTAAACCAGATAATGGTGAACATGATATGAGATAAAACATGGTAACATATTTGAGATAGCATTGGTTATTAAGTATAATTATTCAAATAATATACTCATTGTAAATCACTATACCATGTCATTAAACTTGTAATATTACTGTTTAAAAGTAAAGCTTTTAATAATAAATAAATCACGAGAGAAATTTGAAAACACTTAATACACATAATACCATTAACTTTCATAAACTAATTAGTTACAGTCAGCATTAGTAATAAATCGCATGTTTTAAGGTAATTATTTTCTTTTAATTGGTATATTTGATATGTAATTTCATTAATAATGTAAAGTTTAAATGTTTAAATCCGTATTTACGTTGTAAATATATACATTATTTGAGTTAGTAATATATTTATTAATAATTACTATAGTGATATTAATTTATTATAATTATATTTCGTAATTGTTTTTTTTTTATAAATTACACCAATATTATGTTAAAATAAAATATTTCAAACATTAAAGATAGAACTATCTATTTAATGTTTAATTATATTTAATCATACTATTAATTATATATTATATATATAAATGATATACTAGTCAGAAGTCCATATATGGACTTCTGTCATAGTATACTAGCATAGTTATTATTGAATATTCATCACACGTTCACTAGAAATGTATTGCATATATTTTGTATATAGAATATTTTAATGAATATACTTGAATGCTAAAATTTAAAAATAATGTCCATATAATAATACACGTATTTTAAATACATATAAATGTAGCAATGTATTATTTTTGAATATAGTATCTTATTATGATAAAATTTATATAAATGTTCATCCAATTATTCTCAAAACATGTGGTTGTTATAAACGTTAGTTCTTTAAATATTTTATATTCATGCATGAATGATTAACATTTGTATATCTAATTATACTCAAAACCTATTGTTGCATTAACCCTTTACCTCCCTTTACCCTAAAATGATGTGCATTTTATATATACTTTTGAGTCCTTAATGACTCAAAAGTATTAATGCATTTTCATTAAATAAAATTATAATAAAATAAAGTTTTTAAGAAAAATATCTATTTCCTTAAAATCTTAGTTTTTAAGTTTATATATTTTTATTAAAGAATACCTGTAATTATAAAGATAGAACTATCTATTTAATGTTTAATTATATTTAATCATACTATTAATTATATATTATATATATAAATGATATACTAGTCAGAAGTCCATATATGGACTTCTGTCATAGTATACTAGCATAGTTATTATTGAATATTCATCACACGTTCACTAGAAATGTATTGCATATATTTTGTATATAGAATATTTTAATGAATATACTTGAATGCTAAAATTTAAAAATAATGTCCATATAATAATACACGTATTTTAAATACATATAAATGTAGCAATGTATTATTTTTGAATATAGTATCTTATTATGATAAAATTTATATAAATGTTCATCCAATTATTCTCAAAACATGTGGTTGTTATAAACGTTAGTTCTTTAAATATTTTATATTCATGCATGAATGATTAACATTTGTATATCTAATTATACTCAAAACCTATTGTTGCATTAACCCTTTACCTCCCTTTACCCTAAAATGATGTGCATTTTATATATACTTTTGAGTCCTTAATGACTCAAAAGTATTAATGCATTTTCATTAAATAAAATTATAATAAAATAAAGTTTTTAAGAAAAATATCTATTTCCTTAAAATCTTAGTTTTTAAGTTTATATATTTTTATTAAAGAGTACCTGTAATTATGATAAATCCTTATATTCCTTAGGGTCAAAGAACTGAAAGGTCATCTTTAGGTCATGCGTATTGCACTTAATAGTTTGCATATTTTCATCCTATTTCTATTTCATATCTAAATAAAGTAAAGTTAATTGGTTAGATTTAATTAGATTTCTTTTAAAATAATTTCTAAATTGTAAATGGATATTAAACTATGGATTAGTATAGTAATCATATTTAATTAGTTTGTATATATTTATTTTTTTCATAAAATTCCTTCTTTATAATTCCGGAATTAATTAGAAATATTTATATATGGGCGTTTATATTAAATATTGTATTATAACGATTGACACTAGTATATTGGTAGTTAGTATAATTAAATATTAATATATTGGTTTACTATTATAGTATTTAGTTGAGGATCGTTACTTATATAAATGTGTTAATTCATATATTTAAAAATTTAAATACAATAATTAAACAATACTTCCTTGAAATTAAAATTGGTTTATTTACATTTATCATATATTTATAATGTGATATAAATTTCAATTTATATCTAAAAATATATCAATTATTATTTATTTATTATGTAATATGTTTAAATAATATAGTCGTCTATACTATTTATATATCAATATTGCAAATACTAAACATTTATTTTTCTTATCCAAATAATTGCTATAAAAATTATAATTTTTATATTAATCTTATAATAATTATGATTTATATCATACTGTTATAATAACATTATAATAATATAATTACTCAAATAATTAAATTGAATATAGTTAAATTACCAAATACTAAATTAAGTAGGGTAAAATCGAGCTTAATACACTATTTGATATTTTAATTTACTTGTTTACTAAATTTACTAGTTTGTTATATTATATAAAATACTATTATTTTATATATATAAAGTCATAATCTTTATTTAATAAAATTTGTAATTTATTATAAATAACATAGCTAATGAAATATTAAAGTTACTAATAAAACCAGTGAATAGCATCCCAAGAAAATAGATGATATGAATGTTAGCTATCATAAATTCTTATATAATTATTTTAAATAAAATATTTGAATAATATAATTTTAAAACAAATAAAATATATTTTCTCTTTTATTGTATAACAAAAAACTGCCTAGGTGGTTTCTTGATGTATGCACCATCATATTATCTTATCTACAGATACATTAGATAAACATTAAAATATTTCATAGATACAGTTACTAATTAGTAATTACTATATTTATTATATCACATTACATAATAATGGTGTGCTAAGAATTGATGATTATATTGTACTATGTCCATGTTATATACTAAAATCTAGATAATAACTATACATTTTTTATGTGAAGATATAATATTTCATATATAGATATAGTTAGTAAATTTCTAGACAGAATATTATGTAATATAGAAAATTTATTATATAATATATCTGTTATGCTATATTATGATACATAATAGAAATGATATAATCCGATATCAAAACTGCATACTCAGATGTTATGAGTCATGTTATAATTTACAGAACTTTCTTAATTAATTCATTTAAAAGTAATTTGTATAGTGATTGTAGTTTAATTAACTATATATAATGTCTACTAACAGAAAAGGAAGATTTAAAAACTAATACTACTAAATATATATTAATATTAAATCAAGTAGAAACACTTTCAAAATCATTGATTATTTTAAAAATCAAAGCAATTATTTGAAAAATAAAATAACTTACTTTTAGAATATTCAAACAATTTAATTTAATTTTTTCAAAATGCAATGATATATGTTCATTGGTCTACTTTACATCTTGTAAAGATTTATGAGCTTTAGAAACTTTACAAGAACAATGTGATATGACCTTATATTGCATAAGTAATGGTGTTTTGCAAGTATTTCAATAGTAACCTATTATCTAATAGAAGTCGTATAAAAGTAATATTATATATTTAGATTTTTTTAAATATATAAATTATTTACTATAGTTTTGGAGATGATAATCTATACAAATTATAAATATGATTGATTAGTACATGCATAGTTGTGATTTTAATTTAACTAGTAATTTATACATTTTCTAAATATTGGGCAGTAGGAACATTTTTAAAATACTTAAATAGAATTTATAATCCTAAATATATGTATTATTTTTTTTATAGTTTAAATATTTGATCTTATATAATATTACCTTTGACAATAATACCTATAGATATTCACTGGTATATTATTAAAAAGACCTTCCGATTATAATAATATAATATTATTGTCACCTTAATGCAATATCATTATGTAACATAATAATATAGTAATTAGTATAATTTTATATCTAGAATATACCATAATGTATCTTAATTTATTAACTATAGTTAATATATTTTTAAAATATAGTTAATATGTAGTTAGAACATAGTAGATATTAAGATGATATATAAAGAGTTAATATATAGTTTGTATATAGTTAATATTAAATTGAAATTTAGTTATTTTTTTATGTTAATAGATTTATTTTTATTTGTTATTTTTACAATTGAATATAATATTTATTGAACCAAATTAAAGAATTAGTAAATAAAATTTAATATTATATTCCTTTTCCTATTTTAGAGTATTATGTATACAATATATTTTATTATATTATATCTTTTACTACTTATAATATAAGTTACATTATAATGTGATTGTAATTTTTTTTATTAAGATAAATCTATCAAAAGGGCAACTAGCAGATCAAATGTAGTAAAAATAGATCTCATAATAAAAATTTAAGTCAAATTCATTGCAATAAATTTTAATAATATTTTATAATACAATTTTGTAATTTACATATAAGATTTGTTATCCTTCAACACCTTATGCAATCAACTTTAGACAATACTTTATAAAGTTTAACCAATCACAAATATTCTACTGTTATACATATATGAATTATTATAACATTTATAGTTAAATCTCATTTGAATATTCATTGTTATTATAACCAAGTCTTTAATATGCCTTAATTTATTTTTGTAATTCATTTATTTTATTTAATACATTCTCTTTCAAATAGCATCAATCTATTAATTTACTTACATTTCACTCAATTTTAATAATTATATTGTAGTTTTTCAGTTTCTCATTCAGATAAATCTACATAATGTTTACCGTACGTAGAACCTGACAGAGTAAACTATGCAAACTATAAAGTGTGTGGTTGTTGGCGATGGAGCTGTTGGTAAGACTTGCCTTCTGATTTCATACACCACCAACAAATTTCCATCCGAATACGTACCAACGGTTTGTATACGATGAGTATAGGAAATAGAATTGGTGCCAATAATTTACTTTTATTAGAAATTCAGCAGTACACTAAGTAAATGTTGTCTATATAATATTCCGTATTTATTTATTTCCTATCTACACGCTCTTCGAATAAACAGATTGCTACACCCCTTATATATGCATGCGCGAACCTTATTATACACCTCTATAGATACAACTTCTACGCTCGTAGGTATTTGACAACTACGCCGTAACAGTAATGATTGGTACCGAGCCCTATACCCTGGGCTTATTCGACACAGCCGGACAGGAGGACTACGACCGTCTTCGCCCGCTCTCCTACCCGCAGACGGATGTGTTCCTCGTGTGCTTCTCTGTGATGAACCCTTCTTCTTTTGAGAACGTTAAGGAGAAGGTCGGTGTGTATCCGGGAGTAACGTAATGGAACCTCGTAGCGATGCAGTGAAACCTGGGAGTAATATGGTGAAACCCGGGAGTAATGCAGTGAACCTGGGAGTTTGTAGTAATGCAAACTAGGATTGTTATGTGACAGTAATAATAGAGAGTTTTAGAATATTACATTGGAAATGAATATAGAGTTGTATACAGTATTAAAGACAAGGTGTTTGAGAGTTTATTTAGATGTTTAAAATTAATTAGGAGGATAATAAAATAAGTGCTTAAATACTGTTTACTAAGAATATTCAAATTACCAAAGACACATACTTTTGGAATTGACTTATTCTCTAGTTATAGAATATAAACTATTTATTTACCATGTTCAATAATATCATATGTAATTATTTATAAATCTATTACTTTTTAAATGAATTTCTATTGATATTGTTTATTCGCGTACAGTAAATTTGTAATAGAAAATTAGATAAATCAATATTAGAAAATATTGATTAAAAGTCAATCGATGTATTGATTTTATATAATATTTAGTGAATTGTCCTCTAATATATTTGTAAAACACTATTATATAGTCTGCTACCATTGATATAATTATTAATTAAATGCTATGATAATAATCTTTCCTTTATTAATGTAATAACTAATTTCTCCTGAAATTATTAATAAATAAGGTCGGTCAATTAATACATATTTAGATTTGCATAGGACATAAGTCTAAAGACATAAGTTTTAGGACATACGTTTTAGTACATAAGTCTTAGGACATAAGTCTTAGGACATAAGTATTAGTACATAAGTCTTAGTACATAAGTCTTAGGACATAAGTATTAGGACATAAGTCTTAGGACCTAAGTATTAGGACATAAGTTTTCGGACATAAGTCTTATGGCATAAGTCTTAGGACATAGGTCTTAGGGCATAAGTCTTAGGACATAAGTCTTAGGACATAAGTCTTAGGACATAAGTCTTAGGACATAAGTCTTAGGACATAAGTCTTAGGACATAGGTCTTAGTACATAGGTCTTAGGACATAAGTCTTAGGACATAAGTCTTAGGACATAAGTCTTAGGACATAAGTCTTAGGACATAAGACTTAGGGCATAAGTCTTATGGCATAAGTCTTAGGGCATAAGTCTTAGAACATAAGACTTAGGGCATAGGTCTTAGGGCATAGGTCTTAGGACATAAATCGTAGGACATAGGTCTTAGGACATAGGTCTTAGGACATAGGTCTTAGGACATAGGTCTTAGGACATAGGTCTTAGGACATAGGTCTTAGGACATAGGTCTTAGGACATAGGTCTTAGGACATAGGTCTTAGGACATAGGTCTTAGGACATAGGTCTTAGGACATAGGTCTTAGGACATAGGTCTTAGGACATAGGTCTTAGGACATAGGTCTTAGGACATAGGTCTTAGGACATAGGTCTTAGGACATAGGTCTTAGGACATAGGTCTTAGGACATAGGTCTTAGGACATAGGTCTTAGGACATAGGTCTTAGGACATAGGTCTTAGGACATAGGTCTTAGGACATAGGTCTTAGGACATAGGTCTTAGGACATAGGTCTTAGGACATAGGTCTTAGGACATAGGTCTTAGGACATAGGTCTTAGGACATAGGTCTTAGGACATAGGTCTTAGGACATAGGTCTTAGGACATAGGTCTTAGGACATAGGTCTTAGGACATAGGTCTTAGGACATAGGTCTTAGGACATAGGTCTTAGGACATAGGTCTTAGGACATAGGTCTTAGGACATAAATCGTAGGATATAAATCTTAGTGCATAATTTTAGAACATCTCTGTATCTACATTGATGTTGATTATGTTAAACTATATTTACTTTTCACACGCACACACACAAATACAAATATATGCACACACGTACATACACATACACACCTATACACATACCCACATAGACACACATATACACACACACGCACACCTACACATACCCACTACAATATTCACCTACTTCACAATTCCCACACATTCCTCTTGAATTAATCATTCTCACATTTCCACAACTTATTGAAATACTGATATGACATTCTGTTCAATGCACATTCTTTATATACTACATGTGTACGTTTATATATTACTCCGTTAGAAATAGTTTCTAGTGTGTCTATTATAAAATAACCTCGATTATTATTATTGTTTAATTCTATTTAAAATCAATATAAGTGTATTGCAAATCCTACATATAAAATTTAATAAATCAAATCTCTCCTCGTATCTTCCCAATCTTTGAACTCGATTACCCTACATGCAGTGGGTACCTGAGATTACTCATCATTGTGCCAAAACTCCATTCTTGCTGGTCGGAACACAAATAGATCTTAGGGATGATCCTGCTTCTCTCGAGAAACTGGCTAAAAATAGACTCAAGGTCACCTCACACGATCAGGTTGGAGTCATGACCTTGTTTTCACTCAGTTTTCACATAGTCAACTACTGATGCAACCAATTCATTATGTATTGTATTTAATTGTTAACAAATTCACTCATTACAATCATTGCGATGTAACTAATTACTAATTTAACTTAATTGCATAAGTACATCCGAAATGAAAAATCAATTAAATAGATAATTTTAAACTATTACATTAAAATATTCAGGCAGAAAAATTGGCTAAAGAATTAAAGGCCATTAAATATGTGGAATGTTCTGCATTAACACAGGTAACATTTATTGTGAAGTGGAGTGAGAGTAGATTGAGAGTAGAGTGAGAGTAGAGTGAGAGAGAGAGAGTAGAGTAAGAGTAGAGTAAGAGTAGAGTAAGAGTAGAGTAGAGTAAGAGTAGAGTAAGAGTATGAGTAAGAGTAGAGTAAGAGTAAGAGTAGAGTAAGAGTGGAGTAAGAGTAGAGTAAGAGTAGAGTATGAGTAGAGTGCGAGTAGATTGAGAGTAAGAGTATGAGTAGAGTGAGAGTAAGAGTATGAGTAGAGTAAGAGTAGAGTAAGAGTAGAGTAAGAGTAGAGTAAGAGTAGAGTAAGAGTAGAGTAAGAGTAGAGTAAGAGTAGAGTAAGAGTAGAGTAAGAGTAGAGTAAGAGTAGAGTAAGAGTAGAGTGAGAGTAGAGTGAGAGTAGAGTGAGAGTAGAGTGAGAGTAGAGTGAGAGTAGAGTGAGAGTAGAGTGAGAGTAGAGTGAGAGTAGAGTGAGAGTAGAGTTAGAGTAGAGTTAGAGTAGAGTTAGAGTAGAGTTAGAGTAGAGTTAGAGTAGAGTTAGAGTAGAGTACAAGTATGAGTAGAGGAAGAGTAGAGTAAGAGTAGTGTACAAGTATGAGTAGAGTACAAGTATGAGTAGAGTTAGAGTAGAGTGATAGTAAGAGATGAGTAAGAGTAGAGTAAGAGCAATAGTAGAGTAAGAGTAGAGTGAGAGTAGAGTGATATTAGAGTAAGAGTAGAGTAGAGTAAGAGCAATAGTAGAGTAAGAGTAGAGTATGAGTAGAGTGAGAATAGAGTAAGAATAGAGTAAGAGTATGAGTAGAGTAAGTGTAGAGTGAGAGTAAGAGTAAGAGTAGAGTATGAGTAGAGTAAGAATAGAGTATGAGTAGAGTACGAGTAGAGTACGAGTAGAGTACAAGTATGATTAGAGTAATAGTAGGGTAAGAGTAGAGTAGAATACGAGTAGAGTATGAGAATAGTAAGAGTAGAGTAACTTATGTAACTATTTTTAATTAACGTATTACTCTCTAACTCTTCTAAATGAACATTTACAGAAAGGATTAAAGAATGTATTTGATGAAGCTATTTTAGCAGCCTTAGAACCGCCGGAAACTAAGAAACCCAGGAAATGTTTGCTTTTATAAGGAGCAAGTCGGGGAAGGGAAATTTTCTCTTCTACGCTATTTCGATTCAACGCGGTGAATTTGTTTTATGTGATAAAACACAGTTGAATACATATTAGTTAATACACTATTTATGTAGTATATGTTCATTTTATATGCAATCATTTATTTGTATTACATTTTATATTTATTATTAATTTAATACGATCGGAACTACAAACAGATATACATTTTCAACTCTTCAAAAGTTAGGGCTAGGCTTTATTTTCTAATGTTAATAAAATATTTTAAAAACACTCTATATAACTCCTCTTTTCGCCAAAGCCGTAATTATGTCTTCCGCATTCTGATACCTTCCTTTTCCATCGATTGAACCGGCAAACGATCCCTTGCGACCTTCACCTTTCCTTCCATCTTCAATAATCAATTGCGTGTAAAGTTCGTCTGTCCTTACTATAACCTGCAAATGTATTTTCATATTCGTAATAAAAAATTTTTAAATGTATTTACCAAAATCTCTTTCTTTTGCATTGAAAAATTGTAATATTCATATTTATTTTTGCAGATAATAAAATGGTTTATAACTATAAATCCATTGTTATAAATAGATAGAATTATCTAGATTTATTCAATTATATATAGTAATATAATTATATGATAATTTGAAACAATTCCTGAGATATACAACATTATATAACAGTAATTCAGCAGATGTAATCATATTGTTTGCATACTTAGAAATAATTAATACGCGGAATGAAGTTATTAAATATTTATTTTTTCTGTTAGTAATTGATTATGCATTCACCATTGTATTTTAATTGTATATAAGTTTATATGTAATTTCACAGTGACTTTTTTCTAAAAACTATTTATCTTTGTTATATGAAATTAATTATTATTTATATACCACCAATTAATAATCAAATAATACCCAACATTTGTGCGATTAACATTGTACCTTACATACGGTACGGCATATTTATTAAATTATTAATTTGTTCAATATTTAATAATACTATTTTTTCCTTAGTTATGTAAATATTATAGAATATATATATTATGATTTACCTCTGGTAAAATACTTAGATCAATCCTGAAGAATCCATTAAATGGTGAGTCGTAATCGGCCATCACATAACAAAGCATTGAAGTAGAAAACATTGTCAGTTCGCACATCATTAGTATCATTCCTTTGAAGTAAATTCTCAATCAATTGTAATATATCAACAATAGTTTACTTATCTATTTACGTTAAAGTAATGGTTCGAATTATTATATTTCTTTGTACTTAAATTACTTAACTCGGTTCATTATAACACAACACCTCGAGACTGAGCGCTGATCAGCATAACTCCGAATAACGTCAAACTTCCGAGAATTTCAAGAAATATCCACCTGCAACATATAACTTATATAGGATATTTAGCTCTAGCTATAGTTATTGTTATAAATATATGTTGATCTTTGTTTCATTATTTCTTGACTGATGCCAATGTACTTAAAATAATGTTTCATACTAAGGGTATGGTTGAATGTATGGTGCATTGAGTACGTAAGTTGACTTAATTACTCTGTGTTGTGACCTATAAACTAATATCTCAACAATTAATTTCAACATTTTAAGAAAAGTTTGACAAATAATACATTTCACTTATATACTATATTTCTAAAGTAACTAGGGCTCAGTAGTACATATGAATATAATGTAACATAAAAACTACATGCAACCTAAATAACTTTAGATTGAATATAGTTTTTAGTGTGTTTATAAAGAACTTAAATGGGTGTATCTTAGTGTGTAAAGTGCCCATCCTGTCGGTGCATATATTATTCAAAGTCACCAAGTATTGTAGAATCTGCAGAATTAATAAAAGTATAACACGAGAAATAGCTGTTCATCATTTAATACAATGTATACATTGTTATAAACCTTTAAATATATCATCATCTTTATAATACTTTATGTTAAAATAATTGAGTAAATAAATTCAGATGCATTACATTATATAAAGTATGTTATAAACAACTTTTAAATCACATTCGTTAGTATTACAAACTCTTATCAAAGTACCTTATCAAAAATAACAGAATTTAGGTCAAAGTTTTCTTCTTTCATTGTAATGGCAGCATCTCTCAAGATATCGATAACATCCCAAACATGAACTAAATCAATATTGTTATAATTAAAGGATACCACACTATAATTTAATACGTCATATATATAATATAATTATATATTTATAATGTATGTGTTTATAGTTATATGTGTATCTACTCTATAGACGAATATTATATATATATATATATATATATATATATATATATAATATTAATCTATAGAGTAGATCACAATATGTACCTTTAATATTTTTAGGAGCCATATGTTTGAAAGAGTTTACTTCCCTATCTTGGACTAGCATACCCATGAAAATCAATTCTGATTTAATCGCTATAAAGGTATATATATAATATTGTATTATCTGTTCTTTTGTATGATTAATATGTAATACTGTCAGTCACTAGAGTGACTATAGCAGTATCCTACTATTATATACAATTCATTATAAATAAATATCTATGTATTTCATATATAAGAATTTAATCATTTATTAATTCATATTTAATTCTCATAATATCTGTTTTTGTAGCTTTTTGTTTTATAAATTTCAACTAATTGATCTTATATTAATTTGATAATTAATTGTCATCTTCAATACTTTAATTTCAGAATACTTACAATTATATTTAACAAATTTTAAATTATTTAAATTTATATTTAATCATCTTTATATAAATTTTACAATATAATTAATATACTATAGTATATATATATAGTATACAATTTATATACACAAATAATATAGCATACTTTATTATTAACCTTTGTAAAGAGCCATCGCATGTCTATTTGATGGAAGTTTTAATTTCGTAGTCATAGTTAACATTTGATCCATATAGCTTAGTTCTTTTGTTACCTAAAATATAAAGTTATGAGTACGATATAGATTACCATCTAATATATATATATATATATATATATATATATACTATAAATTAGCATATAATATACTAACAAGGATGCAATAAATATACGTGATTTGATAATTATAAGATAAGATAGGATAACCCATATTGATATCATAAATCTTGTTGTTTGGGTACATTTTAAAGCACATTAGCGTTATACTTATGTACACATATATGCATATGCACACGTACGTGTATGTGTGTGTAAGTATGTGTATGTGTTTGTGAGTATGTGTTTGTGAGTATGTGTATGTGAGTATGTGTTTGTGAGTACGTGTATGTGTTTGTGAGTATGTGTATGCGTGTATGTGTATGTGTTTGTGAGTATGTGTATGTGTTTGTGAGTATGTGTATGTGTTTGTGAGTATGTGTTTGTGAGTATGTGTTTGTGAGTATGTGTATGTGTGTATGTGTATGTGTATGCGTGTATGTGTTTGTGAGTATGTGTTTGTTAGTACGTGTATGTGTTTGTGAGCATGTGTATGTGTATGCGTGTATGTTTATGTGTTTGCGTGTATGAGAACTATAATTATGTAAATATTCGTAAATAGAATATTTATATTCCTTGTTTCTGATGAATCATCTTCTACGTACTTTTAATATCATAACACCATATACAAGAATATGGTTACTTTTAATATATATAAACTTATTTCAATCTTCTCAATTAATAAGAAATATTGGCTAGAACACCCTCCAATATGATGTAGTATTTGACGTAAAATATATTTACATTATTGTACTTTTTCAAGGTATCAGTTACCTTTAGGTATTATGTAGTAGTAGTAAGTATGCTGAGATGACTACCTATCGACATATTAAATGTAATGGAGGGCGTTAACTACTAGCTAACAGAACAGGGGTCGATTACTGCTTTAACCGAATAATTCAATTATCATTCAATATATAATTAGTGAATTAATTTTTCCGGCATTTTTAATCCAGAACATCTTACCAATATTTGAAAGTTTTAAATTTCATTTATATAATTACTGGTCTAGGATCAAATGACTCCACTGAATGCATATACTATAAATAGAAACACGAATTGATAACATTGATATATTTTTATTAGAACATAGATTGAAAAATTATCATTTCGAATATATTGTGTTTTGATTAATAAAATTATCAAATTAAACAAATTATTAATATAAAGTAACCCGTATAAATATTAATAAACAAACGATAACCTTCTCGAGAATTGTGTGGTGTTTGATGAGGGTCTGTTGAAAAACAAATCCGAAACTCAATGCGTATACGAGTCCAGCTGGCGCCAGGAAACACGCAATTGCCGTATTGATTTTAGGTTGTACAACTTGTCCAGGCCACATAATTTCTGTAAATTCGGTCGGCTAAAGAACTTCATCTATCACTTTTCAAAGTTCATTAGCTAATACATTAACAACTGAGACATTGTGGTCTAAGATAATGAGTAATTTACTAAACAGTATTCACTTTAAACGTTATGTTGTAAGACAATTGCTATATATTGTACAGTATATAGTATATTATATTAATGTAGTCTGCGTAGTTTGCTTTGTATAGTGTGCATGTGAATGAGTAATACAAACAATACATAGTATTCTACACATTATAGTTTACCACGTCAATTTCCATGTCAAATATATAATATATAGTGTAAATTACACTGCACAATAAACACAATACACTGCACAATGACATCGTGCAGTGTATTGTGCTTATTGTACACAATAAAATGTGTACTGCACATGTTCTGCAGTGCACATCCTATAACAGTCTGAATCAACAGTATAATGCGTAATCGTTAAATATGAATATGAATTCACAATATAATAATGAACACGATATAATAACTATAGCTCATTAATTTTAATAAAATATTAAAAATATCCAATATTTTCATTTTACATTTAAATATATTAATACATTTAGATACACAGCATGTCTTCGTTAATTACTAGCCAACTAATGATTCATACGAAAGTAGCATTATCATCGATATAGTTATGGAACTAAAAGCCGGTGTAGCTATTAAGACTAAGGACTTGGGATGGTTGGCGTAGAAACGAAGCTCTTGTAAAACCTGTTTAAAAAAAGTATTTGATGAATATGATCATAAGGTTACGTAAATGATCAATCTGAAATAATTTATGGATATATCATTTGACGATAGCATCGTTTGACTAATATATATATATATATATATATATATATATATATATATATATATATATATTGACTATTTGGGATATTATGAATTTCGAATTATACATGGAGTTGGTGTGATAACAAATTAGCATATTTAATGTAAACAAAACGGAAGCTACTGGATAAGACGCTGAAGTTCGAAAATTATATTGTAGTATCATAAATGAAACATTGTTATTAATTAATATAATTTCACATTTATCATACGATTCCAAACAGCTCAAATCACATATCCGGATATAACGATACCTCAAGATCGAAGTCATTTAGCATCGTTGGTACGCCATCTGCGTCTCTTAGTATTGAATCAAGAAGATCCGGTTCCGGTTCTTTCAGAGTAGTTATACCGAAAACCTAAAAGTGAAAGTAATCTTTCAAAGTTGCGTGTAATCGCATCCTCACATAAATCCACGAATTGCACGTACTTTTAAGTATATTTTAAGTATTATAAGTATATTTTAAGTATTATAAGTATATTTTAAGTATTATAAGTATATTTTAAGTATTATAAGTATATTTTAAGTATTATAAGTATATTTTAAGTATTATAAGTATATTTTAAGTATTATAAGTATATTTTAAGTATACCATTTGGGATATTTAAATAGAATTATATATATTTAATTTTGAAATAACTAAACTTTTTTCTTTCCGACGATCGAACTTACAAATTCTCTCGCTAATTTACTAATAAGATCTTTATTAGACCGGTGTCGTTCTCTTAAATTTAATCCGCAAAGTACTAAAGTTAAATATCGTAATGAGTTTAATATATTCATTATATAAATAAAAATATATATATATATAATTATAATATTAATTATATTTTATAAAAAGTTTATACATAGATTCAATGTTTTCAAATTTAAAACAAATATATATATTAATTTAGTAGTATTTAAATAATTCTAATATACTATTCAAATCCCTGATCTATAGATCTATAGATTAAGTATACTTATTTACCTTCTATTTAGTCAATAACACACCGAATCATATATCAATATATAAATATATATATATATATATATATATATATATATATATATATATACATATAAATTAAAGTTATATATCTATATACTATAAAACTATTAAACATATATTTTTTTAAATTAAGAAATGCAATATTTAATAGCAGATCATTTCTTGTAAACTAACATATTGCTATAATTGCAATCAGTACTGCGGAAGGCATGAATATTTCGATGACCGTAGGTTCTATATGCATGGCTCTTCCGGTGTCCAGCGGATATGTCCCGTTTATCTTCACGATCTGTGTATTTCCCATTTCTATCCTAGTCGATATTGAAGTTATTATGTTCAATTAATTATCTACGAGAACGAATTCATTTTTAACATATTCGTGCATAAAAAAAGAATCTGACACCGTTAAAATATATATAATAACTAACCTATATACTTAATATTATGATTAATCTAATTAAATTATGTCTAATTATATTAGAAATTAGTACTGAAACCAAAACATCTATATAATTGAATTGTGTTCATTATTTAATTTATTTTATATTATTTTTTATAGATACGTCAAATGGACGTCGTCCATGTAACTATATTATAAAATACTTATTATAAAATCTTATATAATTATTTTAAATAAAAAATAAAATTATATATTTGTAATGCAAATAAAATAATTTTTAACTTTTATTTTATTACAAAAACCTAAAATGACCTATTGTTTCCCTCTATAGGGGGTTATTGCACTAACCTTGGGTAGTGCAATAACACATAGTTATGCATGTTTAAATTATATTCAATATATATCCATAATAAATTAATCCTGCATGAATCAATCAAATAAGTAATCATTTCTGGGTTTTTTAGACACATTTATTATATATTCTTCATTATTTGTATAATATATGCCATTCTGCTGTAATATACTGAATAAGAATATTACAATACTCTATTTGATAGGTATTATATATAATATAGTATGTTTATATACCTTATTAGTATATAATTTTAAAGGACAACCTTTGTTTATATGGTTCTAAATTTTAGTTAGTTAACAAACATATATAACTATTATTATTACATATATTAGTAAATATATAAGAGAAATATGTAAGAATGGATACATATTTGTATTGTACATTTAGTCAATTCTAGATATAGAATTACATTCGTATTCAACTATGTTATAGACATACATTCTATAATTCTTTATCGACTTGTTTAACATTGTCATATAGTGAAACCTACGGCGTGAGTAGAACTACTTGCCTATATTTAGTATCCAAGTTATTCACGTGAAGTTATTTAACAATTCTATAGTTACAAGATTGAGAACATAAGTTATCGTAGATGTAACTTCTATATTTGCAATCAGCTGCTAGGAACTTAGCTTTTCTCAATGTTGAAAGAAATTACACGATTCGTAATATTTAGTTTCTAAACATATATCACAAATAGGATTATGTTTCAATTTATTGCCTAAAATCAGACATTAAATTTGAAGTTGATAACGAATCTCATATTTTTGATGTTATACTAGTAATTTACCATTTTGACAACTTATTCAAAACGAAATATTACTAAATTATGATCTATAATATCATTTGTTATATGTATTCTCGATTCATGGCATATAACAAAAGAGGAATTTGAAATCAATTCAAACTCTTAATAAGGTATCTCCCTCTCCCTCTCTCATATCTCCCTCCCTCCCTCCCTCCCTCCCTCCCTCC
>OZ038317.1:15661999-15701999 GCA_964035775.1 Osedax frankpressi
TCTCCCTCTCTCTCTCTCTCTACACTTTATATATTACTTAATATGTGTAATTACAATCGCAAATATATGTATGATAAATGAAAACAGTATATATATAATAATAATATATTATTTCATGTATTTCATTGTATACTGTCAGTTAACCTTATAAAAGAATTTTCAAACGATATGCACTGATGTTGTCTTTTCTTTGAATAACTAGGTACCGTTAGGGTACCACTCCTACATCTTGATTATTGATTGGTGTAATGACGTCAAATTAATTACAAGTGAAGTAGTACTTAATGCTTTGTATGTTCACTGGTGTTGTTGATTATTATCGATTCTATATAAATATGGAAACATCAATAATTATATGTAATATTTTTATTTATTTTACCAATTAATCAAATACATACACACATATATATATATATAAATATATATTCCGATGTTTATACTAAAACACATTTCTGTTCATATTACTTATACATGTCAGTAATACTAATTTGTGTGATTTGAGTTGACTTTATAGTCTAAATCGCATACGATTTTAATTAAATACCGCGTGAATATTTGCATATAGTCACATCAATGTATACATTAAGAAGTATTCAAACTTAATTAATACATTTAATTGTGTTCAAGTGCCCTCCTTATACTGCTGTATTTGTAATATTGTAATGGTAATTTTAAATATTATTAAATTGTAAGAATTATACGCCGATATACAAAGAATATCCCGACCAAAATTTTTAATCACATTATACATATCCTTACATATAAAAAACTAAATGAATAGTTAATAAGAAATGAAATGTAAAACAAGTGTGAAAACATATCCAGTAAACATTGATAAATAGTTTTGTGAAAATCCTTTGATATAAAATATTTATCTAGAAGAATACGTAGTAAATATTATATACTAAATAACGTAATTAATACATTAATATACTTTATATCAATCAAGTATACTATGATGTATACTACGAAGTAATAAGAATGAGTTTATTTTAAATTAAAATGTAATCTTTTAGCAACGCTTTATTTAGTATATCCAATTACATAGTGTACTTGAAGATGTATAAAATTCTCTGAACCAATGAATACTCGCACATAATTATAAACATATTTTATTTTTAAATGATTTTTTTATATACTGATAGAGTAAAAAATATGCTTTGAAAATACATATAATATATAGTTATAATTCTATAATTAACATAAAAAACTGAAGTCTTTGAAGATCAATTTAGTTTTGTTATTTCGTTGTCAACATATATATTTTAAATATATAATTTTATATTATCATATATATATATATATATATTAAGCTAAAATGAGCAAACCCAATGGATTGGTACCAGCACGATTCCTAACACTCGTATCTCATTTTATAATAACAATTGTTATTTTCATGTCTAAAGTTAGAATTGATCGTTTATTTATAAAAAATTTTGTATATGATAAAATTAGAACAATTTGATTTAAATGTTATATTTTAATACATATTCAGTCATATAATGATCTATTTAGTATTTAGTGAATAATATTTGAATTTAATATATATTCTATCAATATTGTAGAATATATATATTTATATAGAATAATACTTTTAATTTTTTTCTGACATGGTATATCATATTATAATCGCAGATAATAACATATGCATAACTATTTATCAGCATAAACAAACAATAAACAGCATTTTATAATAATTATATACTGCAATAAATAAACAGCATTTTATACTTTTGTTAAAATAAGATGATAAAATAAATCTAAGAAATATACAATATTGATTTCATTGTATTTAGTAATATATATATATATATATATATATATATATATATATTGATATTATGATTATTTTATAATATTTTTATTGGATTTGATCGCTATATATTGGTTATAAATAATATATTAAATTATTTTTATAAGCAATCATATAATTAACAAAATATATAGTTAGTTACTATAATTATATAGATATAGGTAATTTTTAAATTGTAATAAATAAGTTCTATAAAAGTAAAATAGTTATTGTAATATAGAGAATATATAATTAAATCATTGTATATATATATATATTAACCATTGGCCAATATAGGTGTTATTCTAATTAAATATTAATTAAAATATGTATTTTCTTTTATCATTTACATTTAATTAATTTTATAAAGTAAAAGTGTATTATAAGTATTATAAGTTATAAATATGAGAGCAGACTGAAAATAAATACATAAAGAAATTTTTCCAAGATTATTTTAAATAAACGCAATTAAAAACAAATTAACACTAAAAGTAAAATAATAAGAGTTCAGAATAATATCAAGAATATATTTTTTAAATGAACTAACCCAAACTCAAACAAATAATATGAAAGTTAAAATAATATAATGTAAGTTTTTAAAAGCATGTTAAAAATATTTTTTAAAAAAGGTTTTTTTTGTTGATAAATATTTAAAATTATAATATTCTTAAAAATAATAACATAATTTTTTTGACTCATTATAAAATGGTATTTTCAAATTTTGTAGAATTTATTTAAATGATATTAAAAACTTTATTTTCTTTTTTATTTAAATTAAAATAATCAGTTGATTAATACATAATTATATATATATTAATATTACATTTCTAGTTATCTGTGATAACTTAATTTATGATTATAACATTATGATTTTATTTTTTTTTTAATAAAAAAACATTTGTTTATGTCAAATGATAAACTTTTTCGGTATTAAAGTTATTTTATACTATATTTGATTTTAATGAATATTGTTTATTAAAATTAGTTATTCAGATATGTATTCAGATGATTAAATATGATATATATAATGTGTATTTACATTTATAATATCCATTATAATTGTAAACTCTAAGAGTTATGTAGCCTATTTGGGATCATTATTAATAAATTTAAATCAGTTTTTAATTAAAACAAATATTCTCTATCTTTTTTAATCATTATACATATATCTAGATAACAACATAGTAATGATCCCACATAGTATATGTCGTCATATCGTCCATATTAATGGTATTGATGTGGAAATGGTATTACAGGAAGAGAACATACTAGCATGCCTTCCACTCCGTTACTCAGATTCAGAGTACGACAGCAAAAGTAACCAGTTAGTCTCGTGCACTGTTACACTTGTAAAACTATAAAGTAATTGAGACCTAAATACCTCGACATTACGATAACTAAATAGTTACATACATAGGATGATTTAATAATATAATATTAATAAAATTTCATTAATAATTAATATCACAATTGTTACATATCATTTTTGCAGACTCTTGGCTGGATTAATTCTGACGCTTGTATTTCTTGCAATTGAGACATTTTGTTTTCTCAGTGGGATAACAATGTTTATGCCAATGCAAAATATAGTCTGTATCCTTTCAATATGCTAATATAGTACGTTTAGTATTGGTTTGTTGCTTCTCCTGTTGTAGTATTCTAGTAAAACTAATTTAATTTGGTTCATTCTATAAAAATCAATAAATATATATTTAAGATGAATTAGCAATAAATCAAAAACTTGTATTTTCAATATTATTTAAAGGAAGGTTTATCTCACCAAATTATCGAACTATCTCTTTACTTAATCCTATCATCTTCTCACATTTATCTTATCTCCAAATGTTACTATCTCCCAAAGTTAACTTATCTTAATATATTGCCTTATCTTATCAGCTCACCTGGTTATCCCATGAACAATTCACATTATCTTATGATCTCATCTGTTATCTCGCCATATCCCTCGTTATATTACTACCTTATATCCAAATGTTATTTTATCATATCACCACGTTTTCTTGTTAGATAAATATGTTATTCTAATCCCGCTATATATTATCTAGTATACTACTTCCGAACTATCTTATCCTCACCCTTTCAACCTTACACATCCTTGACCAACGGCTCCAGCCCTGACCGCGCACAGTGCAGCCACGTTGACCCTCTGCTATCACGCCGTAGAGGGCTGGACGTGCGCGAATCTCTTCTACCAGATGGCGCTGTGTACTGCGTTACCCGCGGTCTGCGAGGTCACAATGTTGGTGAGGGTGTTGTTGCTTCACAAAGGCCTGTAGAGAGGTGTCCGCGACAAGGAGATCCTCTCTCTTTCTAGTTGTCTCATCGGTCATCGCTTACATCACATCTCTTCACTCCTTACATAACAACATATCCATTATAGCCAATGAAAGTAGTCAACTTACAACTTTATATTCAAAAGTATTCGCAAGGACACATACTAATTATTATTTTAAAACAAGTGAATCCTTCATATCTTTGTTTCTCTATAAATCTATTTACTAAGAGTTAGATAGCGAGATAAATCTTTATCTTTTTAAGATTTGCCTAAACCATGCGAGTTACATTAATGATTGGATTGCCAACTGGCTACATCACAGATTCTCCGTTACAATACTATCCTTACCTAGACCCTAACACACAACAACTCGCAACCCTTAACAACCCAAACGAAGCTCTGATCCTGCACTGTGCGGGCTGTATCTCTCTGTCCTACTTCGTCGTAGAGCAGTGGTCGAGTAATCTGTACCTGCCGATTTTCCTAATCTGTAGTCTACTTCCCGTTCTGTCCGATTTGTTGCAAATCGCGCAAGGTTTTCTTTTCTCGACGGGATTCTAGGTCTCGCAACATACGTTTTATATTTTCATATTTCTAAACAAACAACTTAATAAAATATATTGATCTTATTCATATCCCTCATGTTAGGCAGAACATTCGTTACATATTAATATTATATATGATTTAATATAAATAATGGGTATAGTAACATTCTTGTGTTAGTCTGAAAGAAATCCAGAGTAACTAGTCCATTAGATACAAAGGTATTATTAGATACGTTCGATTGCACACGAACCTGCTAACGGATAAACGCACGAAGTAAATATAAATCTTTATTTAACCGAACAATCACGTAATACGCTGCGAAATCAGGAAAGGAACTAAACTCGGGGGCGACAATGCACACCCGGACACGCGATTGCCAGCAATGGATGTCGGGGTGGGAGTCGGGGGCGGGAGTCGGGGCTCACACTTCGCATACGGACAGTGCGTTACGTTACGTTCCACAAGGGGGCGGGGGACGCGTTAAAATAGAAGTGCGCGCGTAGGTGTCGCTGTAAATCGGATCAATAATACGTTGCATGGCGGTAACGGCGCAAAGTATTACTGTTCGCGTACGTGGTGAAAATGACGAGGGAGCGAGAACAGATCGGAAGGGGGATAAGGGAACGCCTCCGGGATACCAGGCGGCGAATAGCGACGAGGGGCGGGTCCCCAACGAACTGGTATCATTGGAAGGGCGGCCGCGGCGCTGTCACTCGGTAGGATTATGCTATACGAAAGGAGGGGGGTCACGAGAGGTCACACGGCGGCGATTGTCCACACGTCGACGGTGCGGGGTCGAGCGCGCGCTGCCGATATCCGTAGTGAAATAGACGGGAGGCGTGGAATTACGTTGAAATGTGCTCTGGCGTGACCCGGGGCCGTGCGTCCATTACCCGCGAGCTAAACCCGTGCTCTCGTGTATTGCGCAATAACTAGTCGGTGGCAAGTGACTTTAGAAATGTATTTATAGAATGATATCTTTGCGCGATGGACGACGGATGAACTTGCATCGAAATTTACTAGAAGGATATCGACGATGCATTGTTGGGGAAATGTACTACAACATTAAAGAGTGGTAAGTTATTGATGTCGAGTTAGTGGCATGTGAGAGCGTGGTGATGGATAAGGGAGATAAAGATCGGGGAGAGGCGAGTAAAAGAGAGATAGAGATATATGTTTATCGTTTCATGGTGACAGTATTTATATGCACATTTAATCAATTGGATGCTGGGGACACGAACGATTCATCTTAAACCAGCAATCGATACAACTGTAATTTGCGATATCAGAAATTATTGAATTATTAAATATACGCTAAATGACAAAATGTTGAAATTCATTTATTAACGATGAATAAATGCATTGAAATATTAATAATTGTTATAAAACCAAATAAGAGTTAAAAACTAGTTAAGAAATGAGACAAACGAACCCTTTATGATAGATACAGAGGCAGGGTAGTCGTGCGATCACCTGATTCACTTCGTAAGTTTCAAAGCAAATGACACACTCCACATCGCGACTTTCTGTAAGTACTTCCTCTGAAAACACCGAGAGCTGGGTTAATATGTGTCAATAATCTTGTTTTTATAATCAATTTTTATGCGGATATGATATTTTAAACAATATTTAACAATGGAGTAATAGATACAATGTGTTTCATATTATAGTGCAATAGTTTTTACAATTATACCTATTTCAATAATTTCACATTCATTAAAATACTATTTAAAAGATACAGTGCATTAATAAGATCAATGAACTCAGTCAATCATAATGAAACTAGCGGCTAATAAAATAGAACAAATGGTAGCCAGTAAGAGGAAAACAATACTTGCAAAATATTAATAAGTAGTCCATTATTTGATTGCAATTAAAACATTATATAAATTATTATATCATTTCTAATGCGATGTTGTCATATTATAATAAATTTAGATTACAACATTGTTGTAGATATTTCACCATTACATACATGCGTTGTTATTGATATTATTAAATAGATGCTTATTATTAATTCTATAATAATGACATAAATTTGCTAGAAACGTTTATTTTAAAATCAATTTAATAAGTTAGAAGTTATTTGCAGTTATTAATATTATAATAACATGTTTTATAATTATTCCATATCTTGTCATAGAGCGATTTAAATTATATTATTACTATTTTAAGATTGGTTCATACGCAATATGTAGTAAACAAAGTACATGACAATCTAAATAAACAACAATAACCATAATTTAGCAAGTCTAGATTGTAATATATACATAGAAGAACCATTTCTCTGTAATCTATTGGCACGTATTTTTCGAGTGTATTAACATTATGTATACATTTTATAATAGACATAGATAATGATATACATTAGTTATAAACTTTGTTATTATCAATACGACTGAAATCTTCATTATTTAATAACCATTGTAGTTCATTCTGGGTTTTTGGTAGCACTTCACAATGTGAAGGTCAAATTGCTCAGAGGTCATTGTTCGAGAACATAGAGGGCATTTCACATCTGATTGTGATGAATTTAAGTAGAAAGTTAATATAAAATGGGTTATGTCGGCTGCACGTTTACATGTTTGTCTATAGATTGTCTATAGATATGTCTATAGATTGTCTATAGATTGTCTATAGATTGTCTATAGATATGTCCACACGAGAATAAGGTGGAATGAAAAAGATCAGTAAATTACCTGCCATACGAAGCGCTAAATTATATTATAAAAATCAATAACGTGTAGAAGGAATGAACAGATATGACATTACCTGTATTCGGGCATGTATGGGGGAGCATTAGAATGAGCTATTAGCGTAATATTGTTGGCAGATAAGTGTGATTGAAAGAGAATCCGCCACCAATTATTAGATACACAAGGTTTGTATATTATTTCTTCCAGAGTTATATAGTTAAAGGCTTATATATTAATTATTTAATTCATCCGCAATGCTTAATTATTTATTCATGTGTCTTATAGACTTCAAGGTATACTATATAATAAGGTAGATGTCACTAATTGATATATATATATATATATAGTGGATGTAATATCATTTGCATGGGGATATTATATATATCATAATACATATATTGTTTATTAAAACAAAGAGTATATTCATGTGTTACATAAACAAATGATAGTCATTTATTATAGTCTATTTAAGTTATATCTAAGATTATATTATAGGCTATAATATTTATTCACATAATTTATGTGATCATAACAACATTTCCTCATATTCACTACAATAAGAACAATAAGAATACTATAGATTGTCATACTATTATTAATAAGTGAGGATATCATATCAGAGAAAAGTATATTCAATGAATAAAATAAAAATTGATGTATTTAATATATAAAAAATATTAAAACATAATACTGTAATGTAATATATTTAGATATAATATAGATATAAACCTAATCAGTTATAATTCATTATTATATCGTGTGGTATATATGTTAATGTAATATGTACGGTGACATTTCTAGATCTACTATCAAAAATATGTTGAAATATCAATATCTCAACTACCCTGCAAAGACTGGTGCATTTACCCAACAGGTAATTAAATTTAATTAAACATTATATAGTTATTAAAAATGTGGGTAATTAGAATATTGGTTTAACTATATCAAGAATTGATATATTTGTAAAATTGGTGTCTTCTTTAATTTGTAGTTAAAAACTAATATTAAGAAGTTGCGATGGTCCATCAATCAAACCCAAACAAAAATAAAAGGAACTATAGCTTTAATGATATGAAGTAAAAATGATAAATTTGGTTTACTCATTAGCATCTAACTAAGTTAGCAATACATAGAAATGAGGTAGTAGGAGAATATAATCAATTGAGTATTTATAATAAACACTTTAGTTAATATATCTGTAATTAATCTAAAATATCAATATATCCACTCTGGATACACTTAAAAATATCAAGACCATATTTATAAAATTATATTAATACAAAAAATAATTATCAAATTGATAATTATCAAATTGATAATTAGACTTATTTATAACATTTAATAAAAACATTCATATTTTACTGTTAATATGTGAAAATGCAAAAAAAAATATTGTTTACAATTTATACATTTCTCCTATTGGTCGAATCTGCCTCCACTTAAACTAATTAACCGCTGTAGCATGCAGAAATAATCTAACTAATTGTACACGCTACTACTAGATACCAAGTGCCAATGACCTTTGAATATGAGACACGGTCTAGATAATGGATAGCCTTCAATATATCAATATTATGAGCGGTCGATAAGCACTCGATGCATAGTGACAGAGGGGAATCCATTTGCGAGAGTCCCCCCGTGTACAAATGAGAGGGAGGATGGGGAAAGAGGAGGGAAGTGCCTCCTGAATATCATTATACGGCCAGGTAATCACGTGTATTGATGGCGGAATAAATAATTCAATATTACAATTGATATAAAGAGCTAGGGAAAGAATAACTCACGAAATAGATGGAGAGAATTATTTACACTTTTTAAATAGACAATTTCATTAAAAGTAATTTTAAGTAAAAAATATGTCGTAATCAATGATTAGTATAATACCTATATAGGTATTATACTGTAAAATATAGTGTATATTATTAATTGATTTAAACACTATAAAGTAACACTGTTTACGGAATAACTAATAACTCATATTTCAATAATATTCTGTAACATATTCCCAGGCATTTATTACAGTGATCATTAGAGAATTGGGTCATTTTAGTTTTTTATTATAATATATACATTGATATATAACACTATTAATCAATTTATAACATTTCTCACTCTAATGTCAAACACAATAAGCATTTACAATACTGTGTTAACTATATACTATGTACAATGTACATAGTATATAATGTACATACTTATATGTACATTGTACATAGTATATAATGTACATACTTATATGTACATTGTACATATAAGTATACTATAGTGTAGTATGTTTTAAATGGAATTTTAAATGTAGATTCTTAATACTGTAATGCAAATGGTAATCTTTACAATTAAGAATTAAGAAACAATTAAGAAATATATATAAATCGCATGTATCACAATGTATTTACAACTAACAATTATAACATAACAACAGGATATTTAATTAGACAATGATTTCACCAGAATATAGAATCCTGTTATATTTACAAATATCATTTTATCAATATTTCTTTAGCAGATATTTAGAAAAGAGGCGGATGATAATTATGATAATGATTATAAGAGTGACGGTGTTTATGATAATGATAAAGGTCATGTAGGTAATGACACAGATAATGATGTAGGTAATATCCGACTGATGACGATGACAGTGATTTTAATGATAAAATCATATAGTGTTAAAATATGAATTAACGATGAAATTATCAGATCATTTCTAGGACTGTTTAGAGATGACGTAGTAATAGTTAGAGATGACTAGATATCACGTAAAGATGATCAGACAATGCCTTAGATAACCCGGCAATAGATATATATGACCTGCTAATGGATTAACAAACAATTGATGGAAACGATGCATTAGCGTCTACGAGATCGGGAGAGTTACCCTACTGACTGTTGATTTGCAGGAAACGCATCGGCAGAGATGTCGCAATGTGATTACGAAATAAGTTCTCGACGGTGATGCAGACGTCTTCGTCTGGTGTCGAGCGGTTCGACGCGACTCCGCCGACGCCGCCGTGAGGAGCAGAGTTTCTCGACGTGCTGAAATTGTGTGGTCTCGAACGTCTGTTAACGAGCGCTTTCGCTATAGCAACGATTGGGATAGCTCGCATGTTTTATTAGATATTTACGCAGGGGAGGTATGTAAATTGATTTAGCAAAATATAAATAAATATATATGTTACTGAATGATTGAATGTCAACAAAAAACATAGCATTTCTTAATTTGGATCATGTAAGGATTACGACACTGTATAGAATTCCTTGATTATTATTCATGATTTTAATATGAATCCCAATATGTATTCAAATCATTAAATATGTTTTTAGTTTTTTATGTGTGATATAATTTACAGGTTTATTACATATTTTAAATTGATATGTAATTATTTATTCTTGAATACATGACTATTATTTGTATGATGAAGTATACGAAATACGTGAAATTCACCACAAATATAGAAGCCAACCCGATCATTGTTCAGACTATATATCAGATGATATCACTTCGCATTATACTGTATTATCATATATGTAATAATACAATATGACGTAATATCAAATGATATTTAGTCTTATATGCAATCGGATAGGCTTTAATACTCGTGGAGAATTCTTGTACTAAAGCACCTTAAAAATATAATATGTTAAATACGATATACATAATATACAAATATGATATATGTATCATCTACTATAACTTCATATAATATAGTCTGATATGCAATTGTGTCACCTTCAGTACTTGAAGTAAATTCAAGTATTTCATATACTAAAGCATATAAATAATATTCATGTATTATAGAATAATTAATATCATATGAATTAAAAAATAAAAATATGTAATACAACTACAAATGATATTCACATATATAAGATTAAATAATTACATATGAATAAAAAAACTTTAAACATATATTTAATTATTTTAATATATATTGTGCATTCATATTCAAATCATGCTTAATAATCAAGCAAATCTAATTAGTGATTTAGGTGGGTGGATAATTTTACGAATTATCACTGAGTCGATTTGCATACGTTATCACTTAATTTATTGATTCTTCTATAGAACTGATATATGTCATAGAGATTTATAAGTTTACTTAGATTACGAATATTGAAGTTTCCTAATTTAGATGATCACCTGGTCATATAGAAGAATATATATTTATCAAAAAGAATTAATGGTACGGTCTAATTTTAATAATTTAGATGATATTTGATCGCGAACATTTTGAATAATATTACCTCATACACGATGCTATACATCTAGTAATAGTATATTTAAGATGGGCAATACTATAAACACAGTCATAATTATTATGAGGTATTGAAGTTTAACTTAGAAAGTATACATGTTATATCCCAGTGATAATAATTTTTATTATTGTAAATCAAAGTAAATTAAACATTTAATTAATTAAAAAATAACTACTCGTACCTATGCACACCATCGCTTGTCGAAGGCTGGTTTTCATCTGAATGAGTGCCATTTGATTCAGAACACGATCTGTAGTGTGGTGATTGGCTTTGTTTCGCCCCCATCCCACTAAAGCGATTTATCGCTTATAGTTGATATATTGTTTTAGGGAAACATTGCATTTTAATTTACATCGTGGAAAAAAATATCAACGTCCTAAATATATTAAATATGTACAAAATTAATTTATTATTAATCTATAAATTTAATATATAATTTTTTTGTTTTTGATTGACGTCATAATGTCATGAACTATGACCAACTTAAATGATTTTTTGAAATTTATAATAATTAGTTTATCGAAACTAAAAAAATTACTATTATTGATTCTGATAAATATGAACAATATTTCTGTCTTATATATTAATTAAATATTATATATTATAATATTTAATTATAAAATTACAATGTTTATATATTTATCCTAGCGATTGATTATTATCACTGAATATTATAAGTTTATATTTTGATTGAAGAAATTTAAAATATATTGTTTTATTTATACATGTATATGAATTTAATTATTTTATTGTACTTATTATAAAAAAATATTTAAATTTACGACTCTAATTATGACTTCATTTTCTGAGTCTAAATTTGAAGAAAAACTTAAAACATTAAGTTCATCTCAACAGAGTATACAAACACTAGCCTTGTGGTTAATTCACCATAGAAAACACTCAAATAATGTTGTTAAAATATGGTCAACACTACTAATTAAAGGTATTTATATTTGCATTATAATGTATTATTATATTTAATTAATAATTTTGAGATTATAGTAAAATGTAATATGACAATGCCAATACAAATATAATACATATACAATTAAGCTCCATGCATATTATGGTCGGCCGATATTAACAAACTATGAAGAATAGATCTCGATATAGAATAAGTCTGATTGTTTAAATTTGATTCATCTTTGTAGAATTATATTTTGTTGTAACTATGTTGTAACTATCAATTTACTGTAGGTCATTTACGATTTCAGTTAATTTAGAAAATAATCTGCTTTAATTTTACATTATTAAATTTGATATATGACTATTTTCTAATAAACATGAAATGGTTATAGATTATTTATTAAATTGTATTACCCAGTAATACATTATAATAGTATTTTATATACTAATATATATATATATATATATAGTGGTTTACAAAATAAGTAGATACCTTAAAAATTGTTTTTTTTGATTGTAAAAAATATCAACTTTAAAATAGACACATTTTAATAGTTATTAACTAATTAAATTTTTTAAACCATGCAATTAAATTATCTAACTTATAAATAATAAAATAGCTAAAATAATTAATTATTCAAAAATATGTTGCCTGCTAAAGTTCATTTTTCTAGACAGTTTTTCAGGATCTTTTTTATTTTGTATCTATTATATATATATTCTTTGCCATATATATATAATATATAATATTTATATTTACATCCCTTTATATCAATTTATAACAAATATATAACTAATTTAAAATATTACAAAATGACTAATTGTAAAAAAATAATATATATAATATTATATATACAATATAGAGGTTAATTACAATAAACAATAAATGTTCTTCAACAAACTTTCACAGCTAAACCCGATAAACACCTTACTTTTGTTTACCTCGCCAACGACGTCATACAAAACAGTAGGAAAAAAGGGCCAGAATACAACAAGGCATTCAAGACGGGTCTACCGGATTCCTTCTCCCACATTGCACGGTTAGTTGCTATCCAGTTTTAGGAGACTCTGCCCATGTCTTTTAGAAATAGTAAATGACATATAGATTTAAAATATAAATTGATATTTTATATTTTGTTATTCAATTTATTTATTTGTGTATAGAAGAAGGAGTATTGACTATCTATTAGATATAATATCAGTGTGAATGTATTGGTACAATTACAATTACAATTGAAACAATTGAAATATTATGTAAAAACCTGTATTTTCTTAATTAACTAAATCCAGTCATATTATGAAGGTTAGCTAATGCAAAAAGCATTGCTTCTTTAAAACGAATTGTACAAATTTGGCGAGAAAGGAAGATATTTCACAAAGAGTACATTGCGAAATTATTTGAAATCATTGGTTGGTTTCAGTCGTCACTTCTATACCCATATGAAATTCATTTGATATTGTAATTCAATAAATTCATCTTTATTTTAAAAATAGTGTTTTTTATAACTAGATCACTAGAACAAACTGAAATTATTAAGTAACAGTTTTATTTGTAACGTTCTGTAGATTATAAAGCACCCGTTGTCCCGGAAAAGAGTTCATTAAAACCCGAAGGTAAGTTTCTATTAACATCCCTGTAAAGCATAAAACTAGATTAAGTATCATTATATTTTTTGTCCTAAAAATCATTATACTATAAATATTGTATTAGAATATTATCTAAGATTGCACTGATTATTTGCATCAACTCTTTTTGCGGTACATTAGTACTCTACTCAGCCGATACGATACCTAAATACCACATAATACAGTTATTTCTTCTCCCCTGCTCCGACAGCCAGTGAAACGTCACTTTGTAGCAGTAAAACTGACAACGAGCATATAGACTCTGATACTTCCTCGTCCGGCGAAAAGAAAAAGACCTCGTCGAGGAAGGCGGAAACAAACTCTAACCAACCAAAGGCGAAGAAAAAGAAGAAGTCGGGACCACTCACACTCCTAGACGAAATCATCGCGGAAAGACAGACTGGCTACAACGATCCTCCGGAGGTAGTAAATGACTTCTAATGACCTCATTGATGCATATAAACTTCATATAAACCCAAGGCTATTGCAAAATACTAATAAAATAAATTGATAATATTAAATTATCAGTAAATGAATTTTAATTAACCTCAAAAATATCCGATCTACAATAAATCCTATAAAGGGCCGTTTAGATCTATCGAAAATCATGTGGAATCATCATAAAAAATAATTATGAATGTAAATACAATAGAAATGTGACGTGGTATTGATATGTATTGTGTTATGTGGTAATGTGATTTGGCGAAGCATTCAAATATATAAAAATTGTAAATTGAAATTAAAATGAAAAATATAAAAAATATGTAATCTCAAATGTGGAAAGTTCACCTACCATTTTATTTCATTGTTTATAAACATATTTGATTTTAATTCAAATTATTTAGATAGTTAACCTAGAAAACAAAGTAATTTGGTTTTGGTTTTTAGAATAAATTATTATATCTATATTGATAATTCATATATTTTGGATCCCATAATAGTGAATTGTATATGTATTCATAGATATTTGAATTTAATATTGATAAACACTAATATTATTAAAAGTCTGATTTCGCTTGGATTATGATTAAAATGGAAAACGTATTTGATTTTAATTACCATGAAAAATGAGTCCATTTCCATGGAAAAATATATTTTCATGAGACTTTTATCCAAAATATATATTAAAATTACCAAAATATATATTTAAATTTCGTCATCGTATTTTTCGATTCCACTGATGTAAAAAGAAATTAAGTAATACAATTTTTCTAATATATCTTTATGAGTTATAATATATTTTAAGAGGTGGTATATGATCTTTGAACACCTCTCAGTTATTGTAAATTACATTAAGATGATATGGCTAAAGATCAACAAAAAAGTTAAATAACAATGACTAATATATTTTTTTAAATACTTTTCATTTTTATATGAATTTTAATTATTGTTTGTAGTAATTTTTGTAATCAAGTTTTTGTGTTATTTATTAGCAAAATAATTGTAGTTTATTTTTTTGTAATATTTTTTAAATAACGCCTTTAATAATTAATACATTTAAATCTAAACAATCCAATTTCATTCTAGGATACAAATACATTTGTAACCATCAACCCTATACCCTACCATTACTATTGTAGACTATCAACCCTCATCTTAAGAGATTTTATTGTAAGCCCCTCCCGTAGAGAGAAGAGCTTGACAATGCATTCAGGAAACTTGATGATGCTGCAACCATAGATGCAGATGTCAGGGAACAAATTGCCAACTTCCCTACATCTGTTGCCGAACCAAATAAAGCTGATGATTTAGAAGGTTCTACTAGCCCTACTACTGAACCCACAACTAGACCCACTACTAGCCCTACTGCTGAACCCGCAACTAGACCCACTACTAGCCCTACTGCTGAACCCACAACTAGAGCCACTACTAGCACTACTTCTGGCATCACACCTAGACCCACTACTAGCCCTACTGCTGAACCCACAACTAGACCCACTACTAGCCCTACTGCTGAACCCACAACTAGTGCCACTACTAGCACTACTTCTGGCATCATACCTAGACCCACTACTAGCCCTACTGCTGAACCCACAACTAGACCCACAACTAGCCCTACTGCTGAACCCACAACTAGACCCACTACTAGCACTGCTTCTGGCATCACACCTAGATACACTACTAGCCCTACTGCTGAACCCACAACTAGACCCACTACTAGCTTAATGCTGAACCCACAACTAGACCCACTACTAGCACTACTGCTGAACCCACAACTAGACCCACTACAAGCCCTACTGCTAAACCCACAACTAGACCCACTACTAGCCCTACTGCTGAACCCACTACTAGACCCACTACTAGCCCTACTGCTGAACCCACAACTAGACCCACAACTAGACCCACTACTAGCCCTACTGCTGAACCCACAACTAGACCCACAACTAGACCCACTACTAGCCCTACTGCTGAACCCACAACTAGACCCACTACTAGCCCTACTGCTGAACCCACAACTAGACCCACTACTAGCCCTACTTCTGAACCCACAACTAGACCCTCTACTAGCCCTACTACTGAACCCACAACTAGACCCACTACTAGCCCTACTGCTGAACTCACAACTAGACCCACTACTAGCCCTACTGCCGAACCCACAACTAGACCTACTACTAGCACTACTGCTGAACCCACAACTAGACCCACTACTAGCCCTACTGCTGAACCCACAACTAGACCCACTACTAGCCCTACTGCTGAACCCACAACTAGACCCACTACTAGCCCTACTTCTGAACCCACACATAGACCCACTACTAGCCCTACTGCTGAACCCACAACTAGACCCACTACTAGCCCTACTGCTGAACCCACAACTAGATCCACTACTAGCAATACAGCTATAATCACTTCTATCTCCAATATCAATTACTACTATCTCCACTACTCTACTACTCTCCAACCCTCACTACTACATCATTGTATTCATACCTTTACCATAGCTCTACCCTCACTACTACCTCAATATAATCTCACCTTTACCCTAGTTCTACCCCACTACTACCTCAATGTAATCTCACCTTTACCCTAGTTCTACCCCACTACTACCTCAATGTAATCTCACCTTTACCCCAGTTCTACCCCACTACTACCTCAATGTAATCTCACCTTTACCCCAGTCCTACCCCCACTACTACCTCAATGTAATCTCACCTTTACCCTAGTGCTACCCTCACTACTACCTCAATATAATCTCACCTTTACCCTAGTTCTACCCCCACTACTACCTCAATGTAATCTCACCTTTACCCTAGTTCTACCCCAACTACTACCTCAATGTAATCTCACCTTTACCCTAGTTTTACCCCACTACTACCTCAATGTAATCTCACCTTTACCCTAGTTCTACCCCCACTACTACCTCAATGTAATTTCACCTTTACCCTAGTTCTACCCTCTACTACCTCAATGTAATCTCACCTTCACCCTAGTTCTACCCTCACTACTACCTCAATGTAATTTCACCTTTACCCTAGTTCTACCCCACTACTACCTCAATGTAATCTCACCTTTACCCTAGTTCTACCCCCACTACTACCTCAATGTAATCTCACCTTTACCCTAGTTCTACCCCCACTACTACCTCAATGTAATTTCACCTTTACCCTAGTTCTACCCTCTACTACCTCAATGTAATCTCACCTTTACCCTAGTTCTACCCCCACTACTACCTCAATGTAATCTCATCTTTACCCTAGTTCTACCCCCACTACTACCTCAATGTAATCTCACCCTTACCCCAGTCCTACCCTCACTACTACCTCAATGTAATCTCACCTTTACCCTAGTTCTACCCCCACTAATACCTCAATGTAATTTCACCTTTACCCTAGTTCTACCCTCACTACTACCTCAATGTAATCTCACCTTTACCCTAGTTCTACCCTCACTACTACCTCAATGTAATCTCACCTTTACCCTAGTTCTACCCTCACTACTACCTCAATGTAATCTCACCTTTACCCCAGTTCTACCCCCACTACTACCTCAATGTAATCTCACCTTTACCCTAGTTCTACCCCCACTACTACCTCAATGTAATCTCACCTTTACCCTAGTTCTACCCCCACTACTACCTCAATGTAATCTCACCTTTACCCCAGTCCTACCCCCACTACTACCTCAATGTAATCTCACCTTTACCCTAGTTCTACCCCCACTACTACCTCAATGTAATCTCACCCTTACCCCAGTCCTACCCCCACTACTACCTCAATGTAATCTCACCTTTACCCTAGTTCTACCCTCACTACTACCTCATTGTAATCTCACTTTTACCCCAGTTCTACCCCATTTACTAACTCAATATAATCTCACCATTACCCTAATTCTACCCCCACTACTAACTCAATGTAATCTCACCTTTACCCTAATTCTACCCCCACTACTACCTCAATGTAATCTCACATTTACCCTAGTTCTATCCCACTACTACCTCAATGTAATCTCACATTTACCCTAGTTCTACTCCACTACTACCTCAATGTAATCTCACCTTTACCCTAGTTCTACCCCACTACATCCTCAATGTAATCTCACCTTTACCCTAATTCTACCCCCACTACTACCTCAATGTAATCTCACCTTTACCCTAGTTCTACTCACTACTACCTCAATGTAATCTCACCTTTACCCTAGTTCTACCCCTAATACTACCTCAATGTAATCTCACCTTTACCCTAGTTCTACCCCAACTACTACCTCAATGTAATCTCACCTTTACCCTAGTTTTACCCCCACTACTACCTCAATGTAATCTCACCTTTACCCTAGTTCTACCCCCACTACTACCTCAATGTAATCTCACCTTTACCTTAGTTCTACCCCACTACAACCTCAATGTAATCTCACCTTTACCCTAGTTCTACCCCCACTACTACCTCAATGTAATCTCACCTTTACCCTAGTTCTACCCCCACTACTACCTCAATGTAATCTCACCTTTACCCTAGTTCTACCCCCACTACTACCTCAATGTAATCTCACCTTTACCTTAGTTCTACCCCAACTACTACCTCAATGTAATCTCACCTTTACCCTAGATTTACCCCACTACTACATCAATGTAATCTCACCTTTACCCTAGTTCTACCCCTAATACTACCTAAATGTAATCTCACCTTTACCCTAGTTCTACCCCCACTACTACCTCAATGTAATCTCACCTTTACCCTAGTTCTACCCCCACTACTACCTCAATGTAATCTCACCTTTACCCTAGTTCTACCACCACTACTACCTCAATGTAATCTCACCTTTACCTTAGTTCTACCCCAACTACTACCTCAATGTAATCTCACCTTTACCCTAGATTTACCCCACTACTACCTCAATGTAATCTCACCTTTACCCTAGTTCTACCCCTAATACTACCTCAATGTAATCTCACCTTTACCCTAGTTCTACCCCCACTACTACCTCAATGTAATCTCACCTTTACCCTAGTTCTACCCCCAATACTACCTCAATGTAATCTCACCTTTACCCAAGTTCTACCCTCACTACTACCTCAATGTAATCTCACCTTTACCCTAGTTCTACCCCAACTACTACCTCAATGTAATCTCACCTTTACCCTAGTTCTACCCCCAATACTACCTCAATGTAATCTCACCTTTACCCTAGTTCTACCCTCACTACTACCTCAATGTAATCTCACCTTTACCCTAGTTCTACCCCAACTACTACCTCAATATAATCTCACCTTTACCCCAGTCCTACCCCCACTACTTCCTCAATGTAATCTCACCTTTACCCAAGTCCTACCCCTACTACTACCTCAATGTAATCTCACCTTTACCCTAGTTCTACATCCACTACTAACTCAATGTAATCTCACCTTTACCTTAGTTCTACCCCACTACAACCTCAATGTAATCTCACCTTTACCCTAGTTCTACCCCCACTACTACCTCAATGTAATCTCACCTTTACCCTAGTTCTACCCCCACTACTACCTCAATGTAATCTCACCTTTACCCTAGTTCTACCCCCACTACTACCTCAATGTAATCTCACCTATACCTTAGTTCTATCCCACTACTAACTCAATGTAATCTCACCTTTACCCTAGTTCTACCCCCACTACTACCTCATTGTAATCTCACCTTTACCCTAGTTCTACCCCCACTACTACCTCATTGTAATCTCACCTTTACCCTAATTCTACCCCCACTACTACCTCAATGTAATCTCACCTTTACCCTAGTTCTACCCCCACTACTACCTCAATGTAATCTCACCTTTACCCTAGTTCTACCCCAACTACTACCTCAATGTAATCTCACCTTTACCCTAGTTCTACCCCCACTACTACCTCAATGTAATCTCACCTTTACCCTAGTTCTACCCCCACTACTACCTCATTGTAATCTCACCTTTACCCTAATTCTACCCCCACTACTACCTCAATGTAATCTCACCTTTACCCTAGTTCTACCCTCACTACTACCTCAATGTAATCTCACCTTTACCCTAGTTCTACCCTCACTACTACCTCAATGTAATCTCACATTTACCTTAGTTCTACCCCCACTACTACCTCAATGTAATCTCACCTTTACCCTAGTTCTACCCTCACTACTACCTCAATATAATCTCACATTTACCTTAGTTCTACCCCCACTACTACCTCAATGTAATCTCACCTTTACCCTAGTTCTACCCTCACTACTACCTCAATGTAATCTCACATTTACCTTAGTTCTACCCCCACTACTAACTCAATGTAATCTCACATTTACCTTAGTTCTACCCCCACTACTAACTCAATGTAATCTCACATTTACCTTAGTTCTACCCCCACTACTACCTCAATGTAATCTCACCTTTACCCTAGTTCTACCCCCACTACTACCTCATTGTAATCTCACCTTTACCCTAATTCTACCCCCACTACTACCTCAATGTAATCTCACCTTTACCCTAGTTCTACCCCCACTACTACCTCAATGTAATCTCACCTTTACCCTAGTTCTACCCCAACTACTACCTCAATGTAATCTCACCTTTACCCTAGTTCTACCCCCACTACTACCTCAATGTAATCTCACCTTTACCCTAGTTCTACCCCCACTACTACCTCATTGTAATCTCACCTTTACCCTAATTCTACCCCCACTACTACCTCAATGTAATCTCACCTTTACCCTAATTCTACCCCCACTACTACCTCAATGTAATCTCACCTTTACCCTAGTTCTACCCTCACTACTACCTCAATGTAATCTCACCTTTACCCTAGTTCTACCCTCACTACTACCTCAATGTAATCTCACATTTACCTTAGTTCTACCCCCACTACTACCTCAATGTAATCTCACCTTTACCCTAGTTCTACCCTCACTACTACCTCAATGTAATCTCACCTTTACCCTAGTTCTACCCTCACTACTACCTCAATGTAATCTCACAT
Organism: Osedax frankpressi; assembly: GCA_964035775.1. Lineage (NCBI taxonomy): Eukaryota > Metazoa > Annelida > Polychaeta > Sabellida > Siboglinidae > Osedax > Osedax frankpressi. Next base: position 15,683,527 of record OZ038317.1, read on the forward strand.
TTACCTTAGTTCTACCCCCACTACTACCTCAATGTAATCTCACCTTTACCCTAGTTCTACCCTCACTACTACCTCAATGTAATCTCACATTTACCTTAGTTCTACCCCACCACTACCTCAATGTAATCTCACCTTTACCCTAGTTCTACCCCCACTAATACCTCAATGTAATCTCACCTTTACCCTAGTTCTACCCCCACTAATACCTCAATGTAATCTCACCTTTACCCTAGTTCTACCCTCACTACTACCTCAATGTAATCTCACCTTTACCCTAGTTCTACCCCCACTACTACCTCAATGTAATCTCACCTTTACCCTAGTTCTACCCCCACTACTACCTCAATGTAATCTCACCTTTACCCTAGTTCTACCCCCACTACTACCTCAATGTAATCTCACCTTTACCCTAGTTCTACCCCCACTACTACCTCAATGTAATCTCACCTTTACCCTAGTTCTACCCTCACTACTACCTCAATGTAATCTCACATTTACCTTAGTTCTACCCCCACTACTAACTCAATGTAATCTCACATTTACCCTAGTTTTATCCCCACTACTACCTCAATGTAATCTCACCTTTACCCCAGTTTTACCCCCACTACTACCTCAATATAATCTCACCTTTACCCTAGTTCTACCCCCACCATCACTCTCCGTTTCTTCCCTTAACCAGATGAGGAAGAGTGTGAGCAGGTTCTCAAATCGATCAAAGAGGCCCTGGATCTGCTTGAAACTTACAATGACCGGTTGACCGGTGAGTTGAGTGACCGGCGGCGACTCTCTGAGTACCTTTACGACTACATCGGAGCTCAAGAGAAATCCCTGCAACTCGCTAAATCAAGGCTTAAGGTGACCTCGCTGTCCAGTACATTCGAATAAAGTGAATGCATACTAACTTCTAATATGTTGTTTTATTTAGAGTATACATTTTCACAAGATTAGATATTCTGCATATTTATTAAATATTATTTCATAATTTTATTATCAGTTGATATTTTTAATAAATGTGTTACAATCTAATATCGTTATTAAATATTTACTCTTTTGTTAGTTAATAATATTAAATGTTTAATAATTTTATTGAAAATGATCAACAGCTGATTATAATCACACATTAGTCTATATAGACATGTATATATACTTATACGTGAGTGAGTCTGTATTAGTTTCAATACATTTTGCCCTCACATAATATGCAGTTCCATCTCGCAGGAAAACAAACAGAAACTAACCCTGGTGGCCACAAACAGAATCACTATGGAGAAGCATCTCAGCAAATTACCAGAAGATACTACCGCTATGAATAACCTGCCCACTGCTGGAGACCTATTCTTTGTTTAGGAGCTTTTATCTCCTCCTTAGAATACGTTCCTTCATTCATCTGACCAAATGTTTAAATATTTCGAAACATTTTGAATTCATTTTATAAAAAATCTTCACAAATATTTTGTTTTCACTATTTATAAATATATTAATTATTTATAATTTATGATAAGTAATTTATTATTTATTTAGGCATCGATAAAGTGTAAAATATACCATTAAAGATTTGAAAATTCAAAGATAAATTGCATAACATTGTTAAAAAAATTTCAATATCGGTTAATTCTTTTCTTGTGTATAATTTTTTTTAAAATTAATTTTATATTAAATTAATTCTATACCAATGATTTAAATTTTAGCATAAGTTTATATTATATTAAGTCTATGTATACAATATAAATATAAAATAAATGTTTATTTTTGTGAGTTTAATAATGATTCAAAATATTGTTAAAACTAGTTTATTTGATATTATAAAGTTGTGTCTGCAAATTGCTTCATTGTTAGAAAGTTTGCACTAGTATCTCCTCCGTTCAAGTATTGTTTGTAACCATACTGGTTTCTGCAATTAAGAAATATGATATTGATATAAAACATAATTTATTAGCATAAATGATATTATATTATATAATATTATTTTTTCATATTGCCACCTAAAAAACAACATACTGCATATCAACATTGTGTTAATGTTAAATATTTTAATAATACAGTATTTATCTTTTTATTTTGCTAATATTACAATAATTTATATTTCATAATAATATAATTATTTTACATAGTTACATAATTATTTTACATAAAATACAATTATAATGAACATACAATATTTGCTATAATATCATTTTTTCACATTTAATTAATATTTGTATTGTTTACTAAAAAGTAATACACTTTTAAAATACATTTTATTTCATTTAATAAATTATGAAAAGATTAATATGTTATGATATAGATCTGAGATGATACAATCTAAGAGAGAGCTTTTCGAATAAGGAATATCATAATTTTGAAAGCATATCATTTCTTTGTATACAATTAGATTTTAAAATAGACATTCTATTTTTAACATATCAAATATATTGATATGTTACAAACCCAAACTAATTAATCTTTACATGTACTTTCTAGTCTATATTTACTAACATTACTATATTTATGTAATACTACTATATTTAAAGAATTATAATTTTCTAAAGAAAATACTGTAAATTATGAATCTATCTTTGGTATATTATATATTGATATTATTCTGATATAACAACATGATGTTGATGAACATATATAATTTACATTCCTATACTCATATAATAAATACTATATTCACACATATATATATTTTCAATACCCTATAAGATATTGAAAATAATTTCAAAAGCTATATATAAATTTGTATTCCTTATAAGTGATAATTTTCACTGTATATTATAAATTTAGTTTATAATAAATGGAATGTCGTAGTAATTATATTACAAACTATTGGTATCTAATTTATAAATTGGGTTTGGATAAATGAATTAGGTTTAGCAGAGGTAACGAAATAATCTTGGATAATAGAATTTTTATTAAAAAAATGTAATTCAATAATTTAATATCACACCAAATAACCAACTAATTTCACTATGTCAAATTCTCCTCTAACGGTATCTTTGGTATATTGGTAATGTTGATTACAACTATAAACTAATCGTGATAAGTTATTTTCCCATTCCGTGGATATAAATACAATATTTATCATACAAATTACATTTTATAAAGATCTAATTAGATAAATCTCCATTGATAACGCCTATTATTAATACAACACAATATATAAGTACTTCATACCTGAATAAATAGTATATATAAACTAATTAAAAAATATACCTTAGAAAAGTCCACTGTCGAATAATATAAAACATATTATATTTGCAATATTGGGTACTATGGTATTAAAAAGATAGGAAGGCATATGACATGATAATCCCATATATTTATATAATAGTCAACATACATTAAATAATAGATTATGCATTAAAGATAATTAATAGATTATACATATAAGATAATTAATAAATTAAGTTAATAAATGTATTGGAATTGCCAATTACCTAAAAAAATATTTCTAAGATATTTATTTATTAAAATTTCTGTGAATATGTGTCATGAATTTTTATTTCTGAGAGTATGTTTTATATATAACTACTTCTGTGAATATGTATTAACTATTACCTAAGATTACTCAAGATAGTCATGGGTGTGTATACTATATATATATATACTATATATATTACTCAAGATAGTCACGGAGTGCATTAAAAAAAACTAGTAAGAAAGTATTTAGTGAAAATCAAAAGATAGATCATTTTTAAGATACAACGAAAGTTTTGTTAATATAATAAAGAAATATTATAATATAAGTTAACATAAAATTAACATTATAATTTAACACCTAATTTAGGATATAAGTCAGCATATTTTGTAATTACATTATAAGTGAACTTATATTTTAGTTACAATTTAAGTACGAGATGCATATGTAATAATTCTATATGAGAAGTTAATTTGCAATTTATTATTTGTAACTTTTTATAAATAGATATTAATAATTGTTATTTTCTAATTAGATTATGTGTTATATATATTATAAATGATAGTAAGTATGATTTTTAAAACTATATTGAGATATTTAACAGCATTTTTGCAAGTGAATCAAATTTCTATAATAATTATGTGGTGTAGATATTTATTTAGAGTAGTTGAATGAGTAACCATTATAGATGTTTAATATATATATATATATATATATTGTTTATAGAGAATACGAGTGAAGATGTTCTATCGGTTGCGACAAGAAAGTATGATAAGATATCTATTATAAAATGGAGAATTTGAAGACATTATATTTTGCTTTAGGGTAAATCGGGTGTTAAGGTCATTGTTTCTGTCATTGTTAAGGTCAAATTTCTGATTGATACATTATAAGTATATAATGGTTAATTATTATATTGGTTAATTAAACTGTGTTAATAAATTGGTTATTAGCATAATAAAGTAATACTCATATAGGTACATAATGATATTTGAACTATACTATATTTGTATATATAAGATTTCCTTCTTGCTAATAACTATATAAATATATATAATTTCGGCTATATATTTAGTTATTATAGTATATATTATTAATGTACATCGTACATTGCAAATAAATTATGACCTTGTGTATAATCCATCATAGTATCTTACTATATTGGTGCCGTATTACTTTTTTGCTACAATATATACATATTATGGAACTCAAGCGATATTCTAGATAAAGATAACTCAGTATACAAACCTCGTATTTATATCTTCTCTCCATTTTCGATTGTGAATCAATGTTATCCCCATGACAACGAATATTCCGCCGCTTAGAAACATCAACACCACTGGGAACTTCAACGCATTGTTAGCGGTGGTCAACGGCTCTGGGTTTGGGTTCAACACAAGCCGATGATGAGAAAGGGTCAAGTTCTCGGATACACCGGTCACTGTTGATGGGTGTATTACTAATTAATATAGAGTATTGGCGCAATGTTTAAAATATTGTCAAATTCATATTTATAATTACCTAGTCCAGTTTTATTATTTACTGCAACATGTGAATTGCATTGATAGACAGATAATATTACACATAGTGCGTATGTTAAGTTATGTATAAACATGCTTTGATATGATGTAAAAGCATGTAATGCAATAATAGGTTAATATTTAATAATTTCTTTAGTAAATATAAACGAATTAAAATTTTAAAATTTTCTTAAATATTTTTTATTTTTATAATCTATTTCATATAGTAAACAAATTATTTATGAATAATAGTAGCGAATTAAGAGAATGGTGATTTTTCATAGATTTATAGAACGTTACAATCTGCTGAAATGAATTTATAGTTATAATAATGTGGAAAGTAATAAAATATATACACAAAATATGAGCTCACAGAAAACAACAAACAATAAACGAAAGAAATTAATTCCAAATAACGAATATCAAAAGAGGGATCCAGGAATGCTCTGGTGGTATTTTATAATATTTAGTGCGAATATATGAAGCACTTAAAATATTCGTAGATAAAAAATGGATACTTGTAATTATAATTATATTATAACATATGTATACATACTCATTAATGATGATGTATATGAAGACTAGAGTAATAGAGTATCTGATGATGATGCGGCAAGTTTAGTCAAGCCACAACTATACATGCAATCCATAAGAAACTAAACAAAACTATTAACACCTCTTCATGTCCAGATAAAATATAGTATCTACACTTTAAAATGGGTTACAAAAGCGGTCAACTCCTATCAGTGATTTTCAAATAATTTTACAGATATTCAATAATAATCAAGTAAAACCATTTATTATTTAAATAAGATGATACTGTCAATCCAGCAAGCTTATTAGCCATATAGTGTCCATTGCGTATAAGATATATTAGTTTTTATTGTAGCTAGTTTAATTAGAGTAGCTAATATCTATGATTGGATATGACCCGAACAAAATAATTGTTGCTTTGTGTACAAAATATTTAAGGGCATATACTAAAAATTTACTAGAAAGTATGATGCATGGTAAGAGATACATTAATACCTATTTTAGACGTATCAAAAGAATGCGACACATTTAGTCATAATCAAATATTTATATTGTTCGAATCTCTCTCGTTCCTCATCACATGAATCTTAATCTAAGGGATATTTACATTAATACTATTTGTAAATATAATATTATTGCTACGCTTATCACGTTTGTTGTGAGACAGCGTTATGGATTTTGATCAGTTACATTTAATTTGGTTTCCTAATTTTTGGATGACTCCTGGTCAATATAGAGAGCTCCCCAGGTTCTCCAGAGCTCCCCAGTACCGGTATTATGTTCTAAATAGAATTTTACATCGGTTGTGGTTGAAAATTAATTAGCAGAAATAATAAATTCACTCTCGGTAATAATTCTGTTATTGTATTAGATTCGTGAACAGGTACTAGAAACGGTATCCTATTCACCGTTATAACGGTGCCTACGTAAATGGTATCTATAGATACCATTTACGTAGGCAAATCTTTAGATAAGATTTAGCTATTCGGTTTCTAGAATAAAATAACTCAATCCTAGATATGCTATGTTCAATCGCAAGGTTCCATAACACTTTTAGCAGCAATAAGAAAAAAATGGTCAGAATTCACAAAATTAGAATAGTAAGACAAAAGGCATACAAAATGGTGCTTTCATACTGTGAAATGCTCAAAGGGCAAGATATCACAAAACGATTATGAAAATGGTCGATATTGTTTGTTAGTGATTGGAACATTGACAATCAGATAGGTTAGCCCTGCTATAAACACAAATCATTCATTGATCTATTGATAAATAGTATAAACTCTGTTTAGTATTTTTGTAATGATATTGTAACTTGACATGTAATATTAATGAATATACCCGCATATATCATATAAGTATTATTATAAGTTGAATTTAATACGACAAACAAAATAGTTGACAGTCAATAAAGCTACAATATGTGAACAATATATATATATATATATATATATATATATATATATATATACATTTTATAACGAATTTATAATAAAGATTTGAAATAAAAACAATAGTATGCTAATAAATGTATTTAAATAACACGATATTTGTTATTTCTCACTGATGGATGTAAATATGTATTGAAAGAATTGATGATTAATTTTTGATTATTTGTTGAATTGCTATCATCAAAAAAGATTTATATTTATTAATAATATTATTTAGGAGTTTCTGATATTATTTTAAATTATAAGTGTCATCTAGTTTATTTGAATTATATGTTGTTTCTTTTATAAAATAGATGTGTCTTTTCTATATGTTTTATATTTGTTTAAATTTGGTTCAGAATTATTTTGAATACATTCAATATATCATTACTGCCATAATAAACAATTCCTACAATAAGTATTTTAAATTGTCCAGTTTTATGTAAATAAACAGTATAATATATATAAAGTCTAAAATATAGTCTAACATATAAAATATCGTAAGTTTTTAATAATCAATATTTTGTATACAATCAACATATAAAAGTCGTAAAATACTATTGTATTTCTGCATAATGAAATACAAAAAATTATAATTTATCTATAAATATTTAAATATTCAATTAATATTTCATGCTCAATTTATATTATGTGTGAAATATGAAAAAAAATTAAAATAAGATATAATTAATAATGTTAATCACTAATATTAAAATAACTCTAAATTATATACAAGTTTAATTAATATTCCATTATAAAAATGATTAAAATTATCTTTAAATTTTGACAACTTATAATTAATGATTATTATTAATTGATAATATAAAAGCTATGTTATATGAGTAATAGTACGAGTTTATTAAAAATACTAAAATCACTGGGCGAAATAATGCATACTTTTGAAAAATCTTTTGTAGGTAAAAAAAGGTAATTTATTAATTTAGTAATTTATTAAATTATAATTTAATTTAACATAAAAATAATAAAATAAGTTCAATCCAAGTAATTCTAGGTAATGTCTAAAAAAGATAGAGTGATAACGATTTTTTAAGATTGACTGGAATATTATAAGATTTAAAATAACTGATCAGCTTACAAATATTAATTTGTAATAAAAAATTAAATTTTAAAAACGAAAATGTATTATAATTATTATCCTGATTATTATTATATTTATTATATTAATAAGTTAGTTTTATATATTAATTTTATTTGAATTTTAATTAATAAATTAAATTAATAAAATTAATTAATTATCTATGTACATTTTGTTATTTATTATAATGTACATATACAAAAATAAACAAAAAAATAAACATATACAAGAATTTTACAGTTTGTAAAAAATAAATAATTAAATTTGTATAGTAAGTTTAATGTAAAGTATGTACAACTTATTAATAACGTTCCTATACTAAATGCTAATAGACAAAAGTTTATCCTGACTGCTAAATTAAGTTTAATACCTAATTAGAATTATGATAATTCACCACACTAGAATTATATATTATAACTAATAATTTCAATTATATTTTAAATATAAATATTTCGGCATATACATATTTTAATATATCATCAGTTTAAACATTTTCGACCCTATATAACATTTATCATACTAAATATACTATATTATTTTCATTATGAGGTTTAAATATACTATTTATATGTTGCATGATGTGTATTTTATATTTAAATTAAATTTATGTTTCAAATTGAATCAATTATAAAAATTATTATTTTTGTATATATTGTTATTTTTATATGACTTGTTTAGAAATGGCCGCAATTTTATTCCGCGTATGCAGTTAATATAGTTGTAATAGTTTTGAAATAAGTGAATATTATGTATATACCTAATATTTAAAATTAATATTTAATTTTTAGAATACCAAAATAACATATTTTTTGAAACATATTTAAGATATTAAGAAATATTATTTTAAATATAATTTTAAATATAATTTTAAATATTATTTTAAATATTTATAATATTTCTTTAATTAGACACATATTTTATATATACATATTTCTATATAGATATTATTAATAAATCTCTATAGATATATTATAAGATATAATATAAATATAGATTAAACTAATATCAATATAACCCTTTGTGAAAAATCTATCATATATTTCAGAATTGAAATGGTGCCTTTTTAATTAAAAAGTGAATATTACAGAAATCTAATTTGTGTAAAAATTTGTATTAAATAAAATAATCAGAGAATGTTAATTTTAAAAACTGATCAAATTGATTATTTATTTTGGAAAGTTTTTATTTTCGTAATATGGAATAATTTTTTATTAGATTTAAATTTTTAAGATAAAAAATTATAAATCTATTTAGGCTGCGGTGCTGATAGAATATTTATAGAATATTTACACATTTCCCGACTATTGGTTAGATTATTTCATTATCTTTGGATAAAATAAAATTTTATAAAATCATAATTTATTAGTCCCATTTAAGTATTCATTTTTTCTTACATTAGTTTGGACATTATATAGAAATAATCTCAATACAGATTATACCTTTCAAAAATGTAATACAAAGTTAAACTAAACGGACTTTTTCCCCCTGAAATAATCATATGGAAAGTAATAACACATACGATAATTAAATAATTTTATTAAATAGTTTTTATATACATCAGATATGTCTTAAATACCTTGTTGTATACCGTATGCCCAATGCGCATACGGTGTTCATTGTATATTTTTAATGTACAAAGCTCATACAGATTATAATGTACACTGTACATTGTATAACAAAAGTGAATCGGACAAATGTACAATTCTGTAAAATTCATTTGACCTAAATAGAGAGTATATTCGCATAGTGTTTTGTGATATAAGAAATTACGCAATACACCTCGCGCATCGTACGCGCAACCGTTGAAATAATGGTTACGTAACAGCGTACACACGCGAGTCGTGGCGATAGGGTAATAAAAATGTTATAAAAGTTTTTAAATCGTGTTATCACTTGTCCGCGGTCAATAATTGCCAACAATGGTTTACTGGGGGGTTAACGCAGATCAGCAATAGTCAACAAATGACGTGTACAGTAAGCGGAGTTTACCACGGCATATCGGAATTATAACCACTCGGGTAACCACTCGTAGACACATCGCCTGTAAAATATGCGGAGTTGGCAAGTAGAAATAACGAGGTTGACTGCAAACGTGTAGCTCCGAGTGTTAGAGAATGCGACTGTTTAAATAGCGGGACAGGAAGTATGTACAGTGGTGGGGAGGCGTGGTGCGAAGGCGTGAATGGGGTCGCACGGGTCACACGATACTCGTGGAACAGGCGAATTTCCCCCTGCGACTCCTAGACAACGACGCTTCTCCGTCTAATCGCGACGTACGCGTTTTACCGGCGTTTGGTTCGGCAGTGCGATCCGGAACGCATTCGCTTCGTTTCAGGATTCCCGGCCGACCAGAAGTACCCTGCGCCGGATGCATGGGCAGCGGAGAAGGCGGCGTAGGAGTTGGAGAACCCGACGCCGAGTATTTCGAGGGGGATTGCGATCGGCGAGTTGACCTAGGAGAACCGTTCAAAGACGATAACGTATTGTCGCTAGGCGGGAACGTTTGGTGGTGGTGTTCCGGGTTTCTGGAGTGGTGGTTATGCACTTGTTGTTGTTGTTGTTGGTTGTATTGGCGGCTTTGCGAACCCCTGGAACGGGTACTACTAGTCGGTGTGTGGTTACCTTCGCTGCTCTGGTTGTCGGTAGGGATTTCAATAAACGCGGCATCCGGCGAAAAGCGATTCTATACCAAATGTGAGTTTGCGTTGTGTTATATAACCGAATTAATATAAATATATATTTAAATCTACATAACAGTAAAATTAGGTTATAATATAAATACTAAAAATTACTAAAATATTTTATGAAATATTATATCAGATATTCTTTATTTTAATTACCTATTTGTATTCGTGTTTGTATTAAGATACAAAATAATAAGATTAAGAAAACAATTGTTAAAGTTATAATTAAGCAAAGTATGGTTACATATTTATTTCCAAACCGCAAAATCATGAGTTAAAACCTATTTCTCAATACATAATTTAAACCATAAATATACATTTAAATAAATCATAAATAATTATATTTTGAAATTTTAAAATTAATGATAATTATATTTATTGAAACAACCTTCTATTTTATATTAATGTGTGAATATTATTCATATGATATTTTTAGAACTCACTTTTCCAAATAGAAAGTTATTTATACATATATTTATTCTGTAGTTTTATATTAGGAATATGCATTGTTTATATCAAGATAATTTAATTTAAGGATAGCATTCTCTTCATTAAATATATTTACTTCTTTAACTATTATAGTATATAATATCAATATGTTTGCATTATGATACAATTGTATTATTAATAAGCATTATAATTACATATTCAGCACTTCATTTCTTAATCTGAACCATATATATATATATATATAATATTCCAATTATGGATTATAAACAATGTAAAATAGTTTGATTAAACCATTGGTATGTTTTCAAGGTCTTGTGCTGAGTGATACACACACTTCATCTGCAGATTATCACGATGCAAAATCATAGGGTCATCGTGATTCATCTGGTGCCTGGAGCACACTAAGGCAATGGTCAGAACTGTTGCCACAAATGCCGCGATAACGGCGAGCACGATAAGGTGGAACGGAATTGGCTCGTTGCTCCTTTGAGAACTACCTAGGAGTGGGGAGAGTTAGATAAAGGAGTGAAATAGGTGAATGGGTGGGCGAGGGAAATCGAGGAGGTCGCACCTTCTTTCTTCTTACAAGACAATTCATCCCAGGAATAGTTACAGTTATGTCTTCCGTTACAAACGAGTGTCCTGTTCACACACGTGTTGTCCCCGCAATTGAACATCCTCCTAGTACAGGGACCTGTTCGGATAAGAAATCATAGTGGACACTTTGATTCCTATAACTGATAAGTATTATTCATAATAAGAGTTATTTAAATAAATTAGGCCTACATTTAATCAGATATAAATAAAACTAACCATTTTGAAATGTACTAGCAAGTGTTTCAAATTTAGGTAATAATAACGGACTGATAGCTACCATTCTTAGATAGATGTAGTTGCCATTAGTCTATAGGATATTGGAAATGTTGTCAAGTTTGTTTAGTGGTAGTTTTGAGGAGATATTTGATATATTTAATATTATCGAGGTTTATTTTTTATATATATAGTTTTTATATTAATTAAGTGAGTTTTGTAAAAAATAATTGTATACGTATTTAATTTAATTATATTTTTATAGGGTTCGGTAAATAAAGTTAGCAATTAATAGTAATATGATATGTTAGTATAGTAAATACATACTCACATATACCACTAATATCAATAATTTAAAAAAATCAATGACATACTACCTGGATATTCTATTTACTTATATAAACTAAAAAGTATCGCTTACAATAATACTGATAATATTAAATTTATTATCGATATTGCATTCAGAAAAATGTCTCTTTAAAAACTATTAAGGTCCAAAAAATTGTATCAATCCATGACGGACAAGAGGTCAACAGATTTCAATAGAAAAAAGTAAAATTACTCAAAAACTGTTTACTCTTAGAATATATTCAATATATATATTTATATATACCACTTATATTGACTCTAAAATATTTACACATAAAATACTTCTACTACTACTATTACTACTTCTACTACTACTACTATTAATACTTCTACTACTACTACTACTACTACTACATACACATACATATATACCCACATACAAACACACACACATACACCCACATATAAACACACCCACAAACACACCCAAAAACACACCCACATATAAACACACCCACATACACCCACACAATCTACACCTGAATATCACGAGCTAGACTTCCGCAGAATGACTTCCTACGGCCGGATTCAGAAGTTGAACCCTCATAGAGTTCAAGGTAGCTATCTGCACAAGTCTGAGGCGTAGTCATCTCGTATTTCAACCATTTCAAGTATATCTTTATTAGCAGAATGAAAAGTTAGTGTTATATTGAATATCATGCAAATACTTGCAGTAAGTTAGGAGTAAGATAGGAGTAAGATAGAAATAAGTTAGGAGTAAGTTAGGAGTAAGTTAGGAGTAAGATAGGAATAAGTTAGGAGTAAGATATAAATAAGTTAGGAGTAAGATAGGAATAAGTTAGGAGTAAGATAAGAATAAGTTAGGAGTAAGTTAGGAGTAATATAGAAATAAGTTAGGAGTAAGATAGGAATAAGTTAGGAGTAAGATAGGAATAAGTTAGCATTAAGTTAGGAGTAGGATAGGAATAAGTTAGGAGTAAGATAGAAATAAGTTAGGAGTAAGATAGGAATAAGTTAGGAGTAAGATAGGAATAAGTTAGGAGTAATATAGAAATAAGTTAGGAGTAAGATAGGAATAAGTTAGGAGTAAGATAGAAATAAGTTAGGAGTAAGATAGGAATAAGTTAGGAGTAAGAGAGGAATAAGTTAGGAGTAAGTTAGGAATAAGTTAGGAGTAAGATAGGAATAAGTTATCAGTAAGTTAGGAGTAAGATAGGAATAAGTTAGCAGTAAGTTAGGAGTAAGATAGGAATAAGTTAGGAGTAAGAGAGGAATAAGTTAGGAGTAAGATAGGAATAAGTTAGGAATAAGTTAGGAGTAAGTAAGGAGTAAGTTAGGAGTACGATAGGAATAAGTTAGGAATAAGTTAGGAGTAAGTTAGAAGTAAGTTAGGAGTAAGATAGGAGTAAGATAGGAATACGTTAGGAGTAAGTTATAAATAAGTTAGGAGTAGGTTATAAATGAGATAGGAGTAAGATAGGAATAAATAGGAGTAAATTAGGAGTAAGTTAAAAGTAAGTTAGGAGTAGGTTATAAATAAGTTAGGAGTAAGTTATGAGTAAGTTAGGAGCAAATATGAGTACATTAAGAGTAAGTAAGGAGTAAGTTAGGAGTAATTACTCCTATTCCTATCTTAAGATAGGAATAAGTTATAAATAAGTTAGGAGTAAGATAGGAATAAGTTAGGAGTAAGATATGAATAAGTTATAAAGAAGTTAGGAGTAAGATATGAGTAAGTTTGGAGCAAATATGAGTACATTAAGAGTAAGTAAGGAGTAAGTTAGGAGTAATTACTCCTATTCCTATCTTAAGACAGGAATAAGTTATAAATAAGTTATGTGTAAGATATGAGTAATTAAAAATAAGTTAGGAGTAAGTTAGAAAGACATATGATTACGTTAAGAGTAAGTAAGGAGTAATATAGGAATAAGTTAGAAATAAGTTAGGAGTAGGTTATAAATAAGTTAGAAATAAGTTTGTAGTAAAATATGAGTAATTACTCATATTTTACTCATATCCAACTTAAGTTGGAAATAAGTTATAAATAAGTTAGGAGTAGGTTATAAGTAAATTAGAAATAAGTGATAATATTGTGATAATTTAGATGATTATATGACCAACCCTTTGTCCCATAGGTACGAACACTACCCACGTACAGTCTATTGGTGAGTAAACTGCAATTGAACCATCTGAATTCACTCTGTAAATGTAAGAAAAGGTATTACACCTCCCTCTCTTCTTCCTACCTAACCTACCTCTCCTACCTTACTTACCTTCTTTACGTTACAAATATTATCTAATAGTACATACTATTTCTCATATAGCTCATACCTATTTCGCTTTATCTCCTATTACACAAAACCTTACTCAAACTCATATACGATTACTTCCCCTAATCTCAGTTTCCATCACCTAACTTAATCTCATTTATTTCACCTGCTTACTTTTCATTATTTTACATCTGACCTCACTTCACTTAAAATTACCAGTTTATTATTTCCCAACTTACTTATGAGTGCGATTTGAATGGTCAATTACTCTGATGGGGATATCTTCAGATGAAATCATCCCTTCGTCTCGGAAAAAACTTACCGGCAGCTGGCAAACTGTTGGTAAATCATTATCGTGAGTTTTAGAACGAATACTACGCTTGAATTAATGAGTACTATTAGAGTATACGCCTTGACAAGTACTCTACGAGTAATTAACTCGTGATAAACAAGTACCTGGTTTCGCGATATGCCGGTCGTCGACGAAGAACTGCTCCGAGAAGAACGAATAAAGAGCTCTGAAGCCGGCGTATTCGATTGACTCATCGCTACGAAATCGTAACCATAGAAACCTGCCGGTGGAACGAATTGGCGAAGGGGCGATCCGACCGCAGTATCGTCCAATCAGCGGAGAGTAGCCAAATGGACCATCTCGAATCTAACGATATTACATTTGTAATGAGCGCTCCATGCGATATGATTAAAAACGCATTAATTCGATTAAATATAAAATTTATAAATTTAGGTTGAAGAATTTGAATAAGAGGTAGATTTATATCTGAGGAAATATGTTTCACGTATAATATAGAATTATATAACCATAGTCATTTAAGATAAGAATAATATGTGGTTATTATAATGAAATACATTCCTACTAATACTTTTACACGTATATAATACAAGTTTTCTATACCATCTTGACTTTACACCCACGTAAACATTATACACATGCTTCCAAATCACCGGCATTTACCTCTATAAAGTCGTATGAACATTTTTCTGAAATTTCTATATTAAAAACTTCTGTGAAGTCAAGTAATATTCGTTCGTCCTCACCTGCTGTTGATATGGAGTCGGTGCGTTATTGGTGCGTTATTGGTGCGTTATTGGTGCGTTATTGGTGCGTTATCGGTGCGTTATTGGTGCGTTATTGGTGTGTTATTGGTGCGTTATTAGTGCGTTATTAGTGCGTTATTGGTGTTTTATTAGTGATTTATTAGTGTTTTATTAGTTTGTTATTGGTGCTTTATTAGTGATTTATTAGTGTTTTATTGGTGCTTTATTAGTGTTTTATAAGTATTTTATTAGTGATTTATTGGTGATTTATTAGTGATTTATTGGTGCTTTATTAGTGTTTTATTAGTGTTTTATTAGTATTTTATTAGTGTTTTATTAGTGTTTTATTAGTTTGTTATTGGTGCTTTATTAGTGATTTATTAGTGTTTTATTGGTGCTTTATTAGTGTTTTATAAGTATTTTATTAGTGCGTTATTGGTGCTTTATTAGTGATTTA
Source organism: Osedax frankpressi (assembly GCA_964035775.1). NCBI lineage: Eukaryota > Metazoa > Annelida > Polychaeta > Sabellida > Siboglinidae > Osedax > Osedax frankpressi. The sequence goes on from OZ038317.1 coordinate 15,699,564, forward strand.
TTAATGTGTTATTGGTGCTTTATTAGTGTTTTATAAGTATTTTATTAGTGATTTATTGGTGATTTATTGGTGCTTTATTAGTGTTTTATTAGTGTTTTATTAGTATTTTATTAGTGTTTTATTAGTGATTTATTGGTGCTTTATTGGTGCTTTATTATTGATTTATTAGTGCTTTATTAGTGATTTATTGGTGCTTTATTAGTGATTTATTAGTGTTTTATTAGTGATTTATTGGTGCTTTATTAGTGATTTATTAGTGTTTTATTAGTGATTTATTGGTGCTTTATTAGTGTTTTATTAGTGTTTTATTAGTGTTTTATTAGGGATTTATTGGTGCTTTATTGGTGCTTTATTATTGATTTATTGGTGCTTTATTAGTGATTTATTGGTGCTTATTTGGTGCTTTATTAGTTTGTTATTATGCGTTATTAGTTTGTTATTAATGCGTTATTGGTACTTTATTAGTTCGTTATTGGTACTTTATTAGTTCGTTATTGGTACGCTATTAGTACGTTATTAGTGTGTTTTTGGTACGTTATTAGTACGTTATTAGTGTGTTTTTGGTACGTTGTTAGTATGTTATTATTGCGTTATTGGTGAGTTATTAGTGCGTTATTAATGCGAATAATATATATCCTATACTGTAATATATTTAAATACGTACCATTTTTATAAATGTTTTCAATCTTAATAACCACAACTTGTTTTACTTTAAACTATATAATATATATATCATAAGTATAATTTAATTTTATATTATGGAGGAAGGGAAGAAGGTAAATAGCGGAGGATAATATATTATATTATAAATTCATGTATCAATATATTTAATACACTGCATTATAATAAGCTATCACAATGATTCAATATTAATAGGTCTTTGTGATAAGGACTTAACTCTATATAACAACATATTCTGAATAATTCTAAGTTATTTTACAAAACAACACAAAATAATATAGTTATGTCATTTTATTGTTACCATAGATATTTTACAGAATTCTTACTATTGTATATATGTATATTTATATATGTACATGTATATATATATATATATATATATATATATATATATATATATATATATAATATATATATACATATATGTGTATATATAAGTTTATATAAGATGTACCATTTGTTTATATTATTGAATACTTATAGTATATGTTCCTTATTAAATGGTGTGCATGTGATAAGGTAAATTGTATAGCTATTTATCACATCGCTGAAGTAATCAACGAAATGTGTTTACTGTTTACGTAACAGTTATGACGTAATGTACATTACGTAATCCCTATAGCGAAAAATGCAGGTATCTAGCTATTGTACTCTATGCAGGTATATAGGGTTTAATGTACTAGGTGTATAGGGTTAAGGTTAAATGTACAATATAAAGGCTGATGTGTATAGGATATAACATATTGGATTATGGTTTAATGTACAAGATATAGGCTAATGTGTATAGGATATAACATTTTGGGTTATGGTTTAATGTACAAGATATAGGCTAAAGTGTATATGATATACAATATTGGGTTATGGTTTAATGTACTAGATATAGGCTAAAATGTATAGGATATACAATATTGGGTTATGGTTTAATGTACAAGGCATATGCTAATGTGTATAGGATATAACATATTGGGTTAAGGTTAAATGTACAATATAAAGGCTGATGTGTATAGGATATAACATTTTGGATTATGGTTTAATGTACAAGTTATAGGCTAAGGTGTATAGGATATAACATTTTGGGTTATGGTTTAATGTATAAGTTATAGGCTAAGGTGTATAGTGTATAATATATTGGGTTAGGGTTTAATATATAAGGCATATGCTAGTGCGTATAGGATATAACATTTTGGGTTAGGGTTTAATGTACAATATATAGGCTAAGGTGTATAGTGTATAACATATTGGGTTTTAGTATGATTTAGTAGGATGTAGTTACTATATTATAAGGTGTATATTTTATTGTATATTCGTAGTAACTATTGTGGTGTGAGTATAGGGAGTACATTGTGTGAGATGTAGGGTATAATATGTGGTATACAAGGTGTATTAGAGTGCGAGGTGTAGGGCGTTTTCCCAGGTATAGGTGTTAAGGTACGTATACATACTATAATTGTACACAGTTAGGCATGCCGTACAGTGTATGAGGTGTGCTATATAGTTTACAAGGTGTAGTGTGTGCGAGGTACGGGTTACATGTTTTAGTGTGCGGGGTGTATGGTGTATGCCTTACGCAGGCGGTGCGAGGTGTAGTGGGGCTAGAGCGTAAACCCGCTAACCGGAAATAAGCCGTATACACTCCGTTCCGTTAGGGTAGAGCATCAGGTGATCCCTTGTACTAGATCCTGGCCTTTGAACAGAGTGCGGCGACCGGAAATAACGGTGAACAGCACTTCCAGAGTGGGGCATCAGCTCAGAGTC
>OZ038317.1:15704499-15712796 GCA_964035775.1 Osedax frankpressi
TTATTATTATTATTATTATTATTATTATTATTATTATTATTATTATTATTATTATTATTATTATTATTATTATTTTAATAATAATAATTATTATTGCATACTTTATTATATTAGTCATCAAATGAAGATGAACCTTAAAATTAAAATTATCTAAAAAGTTTTATTATTAATTGATAATTAATTGTATTAATTATATATATAATTAAGAAATATACACACACATACACATACATATACAATCACATACACATACACACATACACATACACATATATATATATCACGTACATATATATATATATATATATATATATATATATATATATATATATGTATACATATATGCATACATATATATATATATATATATATATATATATATATATATTTATGTATGTATACATATATATGCAGCTGGTCTCTAAAAATGCTATCCATTGCTTGGAAGTGTTGATATCTATTCTTGAGAATGATAATACATATTTAGCACATATAATCTCACAGAAATTCACAATATCTTTTAAAATTTGGAAATTGTGACTTGATCTCGTCTGCAATTCCTCCTTGTAATAATATTCCCGAGAGCCAGTGACAGCAAATGTGGAAGGTAATTCATTCAATATAAAAAATACCGTCACTGTTCTAAAGGCTTCCTTTCTATGATCTAAAAAATGACTTCTATGCATAATTCGGTATAAAATATAATCACTACTGGATTAGAGCTCATGGAAATATATATTCTACTAGACACACATCAAGTGATGACTCGATCCCGGATATCGTCGTCAAAACCAACCGTGAAACGTGCATTATTGATATTAATTTAGCATTTGCTAATATTCAGAATATAGGAAATGCTCTGAACAGTAAATTACAAAACTATAGTCAATTTATTATCTATATATTATTGTAATTCTGATCGCAGATAAAAATATCCCCGAAGAACCAAATAGAAATATATAATTATATAATCATAAATGTAATCAGATGAAATTAAATATTTGACAGCAAGTGATTAATTGACATAATTCTATGAATCTTTTTAGCTGATTTTATAGTTTATTTATTTGTACTCTTTGATATTTTAACATGTAAATTTGTATATATTTTAATTTATTGGCTCAAGATGAAGATGTTTTATTTCATTGAAGTATTTATTTAATAGGTATTCATTAGACCGTTCTACACTACACACGATATATATACATATATAAGTATATATATACAAAATATACATATATATATGTATATATATACATATATAAGTATATATATATATATATATATATATATATATATATATATTATGAATTATTATTTAGTTTACTACTACGGTCTACCATATCATGATATCTAAATACTACACATTGTGTCGGTCAATAATAGTTATTGTGGTGATGGACTAAATAAGAGGGATGGAGTACAGTTAAGATCGAATTAATGTAGACACTATCAGAATGCTATCCTCTTCTAGTAAATCTAATCCCTGGAGAAAAATACGGCAAAATACAGGATTAGAAATCCTAATTTCTAAATGTAGATGCCATAGTGTTAGAAAAACTTTTAATATATATATATATATATATATATATATATATATATATATATATATATATATGTAAATATATATTTATATATATATTATGTTTGCGAATCTAGGTTATTTACTAAAATTAAATTGATATCTCAAGTAAAACTAATTAAGTATATATATTTGTATTTCAATATTATTATGTATTGGTAATATGTATCCATCAAAACATTTAAATAAATACAGTTTTTGATAGTAATGTATTTATTTATATATTAGAGTAAATAGTGTAATAAACATTATATAGATATATAGTAAAACATAAATAGTATAATAAACTATATATAGATATATAGTAAAATATAAATAGTGTAATAAACTATATATAGATACATAGTAAAATATACGAACCACGCAAATACACATATTATCAGTCGAGATATAAAATATGGTTACAATTTTCTGCTAAAATTGGCTATTAAAAGTCAGTAGGTCGTAAAATAAGAATACTAAGGCAGCACACATTACAGCCACACATTACAGCCACACATTATATAATATTTATTATAGACATTACTTATATTACAGTGTAGCATATTGGACCATACTATATAAACTATTAAATGCTAGCATCAAACATTAAGTCGATAGTAACGTAAGGTAAAATTTGTGAGGTATAAATACTAGTAAGTAAAATTACAACTATTGATTAGCATTACTAAGTACACGATGCTTATATCTTATTGTTATCAGTCATGGTAATGCAATGAACGTAATAATTAATAAATAATATTCACAATTATGTAAACATACAGCCTAAGTAGGACGACGACAAACCATCATTTAATTTCGTTGGAAATCATTAATATATAGAAGAGTAGGCAGGCATGATGTTATGTAAGCTACCACGTTACTCCACAATACCCGTACGGAAGGTAACTAACCGCCGAGCTAGACATGTAGGACTTCTCCAGGATCAAGGCTACTTTGCGTTCCATTACCTTGTCCTCGACATCCCAGCGGATTTGTTCGCCGTCCATTGTACCTACTGCGAACACGGACAGAAGTTATAAATTCATGATTAGACGTGAATAAGGATATGCGCCAATGTTAGGAGGAGTATTTTATAGGACACAGTTCATTAGAATAGCATTTCATAGGACAAAGTTCATTAGAATAGCATTCCATAGGACAAAGTTCAGTAGAATAGCATTTCATAGGACAAAGTTCATTAGAATAGCATTTCATAGGATAAAGTTCAGTAGAATAGCATTTCATAGGACAAAGTTCAGTAGAATAGCATTTCATAGGACAAAGTTCATTAGAATAGCATTTCATAGGACAAAGTTCATTAGAATAGCATTCCATAGGACAAAGTTCAGTAGAATAGCATTTCATAGGACAAAGTTCATTAGAATAGCATTTCATAGGATAAAGTTCAGTAGAATAGCATTTCATAGGACAAAGTTCAGTAGAATAGCATTTCATAGGACAAAGTTCATTAGAATAGCATTTCATAGGACAAAGTTCATTAGAATAGCATTCCATAGGACAAAGTTCAGTAGAATAGCATTTCATAGGACAAAGTTCATTAGAATAGCATTTCATAGGATAAAGTTCAGTAGAATAGCATTTCATAGGACAAAGTTCAGTAGAATAGCATTTCATAGGACAAAGTTCATTAGAATAGCATTTCATAGGACAAAGTTCATTAGAATAGCATTTCATAGGACAAAGTGCATTAGAATAGCATTTCATAGGACAAAGTTCATTAGAATAGCATTTCATAGGACAAAGTTCATTAGAATAGCATTTCATAGGACAAAGTTCATTAGAATAGCATTTCATAGGACAAAGTTCATTAGAATAGCATTTCATAGGACAAAGTGCATTAGAATAGCATTTCATAGGACAAAGTTCATTAGAATAGCATTTCATAGGACAAAGTTCATTAGAATAGCATTTCATAGGACAACGTTCATTAGAATAGCATTTCATAGGACAAAGTTCATTAGAATAGCATTTCATAGGACAAAGTGCATTAGAATAGCATTTCATAGGACAAAGTTCATTAGAATAGCATTTCATAGGACAAAGTGCATTAGAATAGCATTTCATAGGACAAAGTTCATTAGAATAGCATTTCATAGGACAAAGTGCATTAGAATAGCATTTCATAGGACAAAGTTCATTAGAATAGCATTGCATAGGACAAAGTTCATTAGAATGGCATTTCATAGGACAAAGTTCATTAGAATGGCATTTCATAGGACAAAGTTCATTAGAATAGCATTTCATAGGACAAAGTTCATTAGAATAGCATTTCATAGGACAAAGTTCATTAGAATAGCATTTCATAGGACAAAGTTCATTAGAATAGCATTCCATAGGACAAAGTTCAGTAGAATAGCATTTCATAGGACAAAGTTCATTAGAATAGCATTTCATAGGATAAAGTTCAGTAGAATAGCATTTCATAGGACAAAGTTCAGTAGAATAGCATTTCATAGGACAAAGTTCATTAGAATAGCATTTCATAGGACAAAGTTCATTAGAATAGCATTCCATAGGACAAAGTTCAGTAGAATAGCATTTCATAGGACAAAGTTCATTAGAATAGCATTTCATAGGATAAAGTTCAGTAGAATAGCATTTCATAGGACAAAGTTCAGTAGAATAGCATTTCATAGGACAAAGTTCATTAGAATAGCATTTCATAGGACAAAGTTCATTAGAATAGCATTCCATAGGACAAAGTTCAGTAGAATAGCATTTCATAGGACAAAGTTCATTAGAATAGCATTTCATAGGATAAAGTTCAGTAGAATAGCATTTCATAGGACAAAGTTCAGTAGAATAGCATTTCATAGGACAAAGTTCATTAGAATAGCATTTCATAGGACAAAGTTCATTAGAATAGCATTTCATAGGACAAAGTGCATTAGAATAGCATTTCATAGGACAAAGTTCATTAGAATAGCATTTCATAGGACAAAGTTCATTAGAATAGCATTTCATAGGACAAAGTTCATTAGAATAGCATTTCATAGGACAAAGTTCATTAGAATAGCATTTCATAGGACAAAGTGCATTAGAATAGCATTTCATAGGACAAAGTTCATTAGAATAGCATTTCATAGGACAAAGTTCATTAGAATAGCATTTCATAGGACAACGTTCATTAGAATAGCATTTCATAGGACAAAGTTCATTAGAATAGCATTTCATAGGACAAAGTGCATTAGAATAGCATTTCATAGGACAAAGTTCATTAGAATAGCATTTCATAGGACAAAGTGCATTAGAATAGCATTTCATAGGACAAAGTTCATTAGAATAGCATTTCATAGGACAAAGTGCATTAGAATAGCATTTCATAGGACAAAGTTCATTAGAATAGCATTGCATAGGACAAAGTTCATTAGAATGGCATTTCATAGGACAAAGTTCATTAGAATGGCATTTCATAGGACAAAGTTCATTAGAATAGCATTTCATAGGACAAAGTTCATTAGAATAGCATTTCATAGGACAAAGTTCATTAGAATAGCATTTCATAGGACAAAGTTCATTAGAATAGCATTTCATAGGACAAAGTTCATTAGAATAGCATTTCATAGGACAAAGTTCATTAGAATAGCATTTCATAGGACAAAGTTCATTAGAATAGCATTTCATAGGACAAAGTTCAGTAGAATAGCATTTCATAGGACAAAGTTCATTAGAATAGCATTTCATAGGACAAAGTTCATTAGAATAGCATTTCATAGGACAAAGTTCATTAGAATAGCATTTCATAGGACAAAGTTCATTAGAATAGCATTTCATAGGACAAAGTTCATTAGAATAGCATTTCATAGGACAAAGTTCAGTAGAATAGCATTTCATAGGACAACGTTTATTAGAATATCATTTCATAGGACAAAGTTCATTAGAATAGCATTTCATAGGACAAAGTTCATTAGAATAGCATTTCATAGGACAAAGTTCATTAGAATAGTATTTCATAGGACAAAGTTCATTAGAATAGCATTTCATAGGACAAATTCATTAGAATAGCATTTCATATGACAAAGTTCATTAGAATAGCATTTCATAGGACAAAGTTCATTAGAATAGCATTTCATAGGACAAAGTTCATTAGAATAGCATTTCATAGGACAAAGTTCATTAGAATAGCATTTCATAGGACAAAGTTCAGTAGAATAGCATTTCATAGGACAAAGTTCATTAGAATAGCATTTCATAGGACAAAGTTCATTAGAATAGCATTTCATAGGACAAAGTTCATTAGAATAGCATTTCATAGGACAAAGTTCATTAGAATAGCATTTCATAGGACAAAGTTCATTAGAATAGCATTTCATAGGACAAAGTTCAGTAGAATAGCATTTCATAGGACAAAGTTTATTAGAATAGCATTTCATAGGACAAAGTTCATTAGAATAGCATTTCATAGGACAAAGTTCATTAGAATAGCATTTCATAGGACAAAGTTCATTAGAATAGTATTTCATAGGACAAAGTTCATTAGAATAGCATTTCATAGGACAAATTCATTAGAATAGCATTTCATAGGACAAAGTTCATTAGAATAGCATTTCATAGGACAAAGTTCATTGGAATAGCATTTCATATTTTGTTATTTATTTTGTAATCCGACTAGAAAATTTGATCGTTACATGTCGATACTATAGACGTGTAGGGATATAGTGCTACTACTTCCTGCTAGACAGTCTATATGTCTATAGTACACTGCTAGTCAGTCTAAATGTCTATAGTACACTGCTAGTGAGTCTATATGTCTATAGTACATTGCTAGACCGTTTATATGTCTATAGTATATAGCTAGTCAGTCTATATGTCTATAGTACACTCCTAGTCAGTCTACATGTCTATAGTATACTGCTAGACAGTCTATATGTCTATAGTACACTGCTAGTGAGTTTACATGTCTATACTATACAGCTAGTGAGTCTACATGTCTATAGTAAACTGCTAAACAGTCGATATGTCTATACTATACAGCTAACACATTAACCACTACAACAATTAAGCATAATTTTATTGGAAATAATAACAATTTCATTTAAAAAGGTTCATTTATAAATTTTTAAACAACTAGGTACTTTAAAGAGTTCATATTATTTAATTCTCAATTTTTAAAGGAATTACATTATAATTCTTATACTCTAAAGGGATTACATTAGTCATTCCTTAACGTTAATGGATTACACTATTCATTCTCTATCTTTAAATGTATGTCGCTATTAATTCTCTAATTTGCAAGCATAGTGTAGTGTATATGATATCAATTATGTATATTTAAATTCATTATTTAACTCAAAGAAATTATTTTTTAAAAATTACTAATTATCTAGGTTTAGTTACATGTGCAGTATATACAGTATACTTTATATTACGTTAGACAAAATACATATATTACTATAATCTATATATTATACATTATCATGAATACCTTATTAATAATATGAATAAATCATTTAAAAATTATTAATCAATAATTGGATAATTAAATAAAATTTATTTAATTTATTTATAAAATAAAATTTTTGTATATTTTAGGTTAAAAAATTTTTGATACAAAAACTTATCCAAAAATGTGTTTAAAATATAGTATGTTTAAATTAATAATCGATTAATACTGGAAATGTATTAATTAGCATGCATTGTAAATGTTAGATCTTAATACAATTGCTGAATTGTTGTTATATTAAACCGAATAGGAAATGAATTAACAATTCAATTTCAAATATTACATATAGTTTACATAATATATACCTTTATATGAATATATATTAGACTTTTGTTCGTGCGTCAAAATGCGACTAATATTACAGAATTAACTGTAAATATTATAATATGTATCATAGCAAATATAAATAATACAACGTGAATATTTAATCATTGTAGCATTATCCTTTATTTATAATTCTATCGCAAACATATTATAGAGTTTGTACTGCGAAGTTTAACCCTTGAACCCTTAAACATTATCTCCTATTATGTAACAAATAGTTATTATCTATAAATTGTTTCTATACTAGTTTATATACATTTGTGTGAGACACTCGATATTAATGTTTACATATTTGTGAATTTGTGTTGCTATAATGTATCAACCTTTAGCTTTTATTCTATTTAAATATTGATCTAATCTCTCCAATACGTAAATAAATAATAATTTTTTAATTGGTAGAAATAATTGCTATTAAATAAAAAATAGTTTCAAATTTAAAAACCTATTACTTATCTATCCTATAATGCATATATTTATATAAATTGTATATATATATATATATATATATATATATATATATATATATATTATATATATATATATTATATATATATATTTATATATATATATATATATAATTATATATATATATATATTATATATTCTTTTAACAAATAGTGATATTTAAGAGAGGAAGACATATATAAACACACGAGACATATTCTGTATGGGAATTGTATACATATATTCTGATGTCGGGCAATAATGTAAATCTATTATATAATCGATGTGAGGTTTCGTGGAGATGTGACAGCGGTGGTCAGCAGTGTTCAGCAGTGGTCAGCAGTGGGCAGCAGTGGGCAGCAGTGGTCGGTGGTGTAGAGGTACACGATTATATTACGTAATTAACTAGCAGCTAGGTGTTAGGGATGTGCGTGTGCGGGCGCTCGTATTGTGATGGTCTCTCGCGTATGCGTGCGTTTTGGGAATACCATTGTGACAGAT
>OZ038317.1:15712996-15770024 GCA_964035775.1 Osedax frankpressi
GAAGGAAGGAAGGAAGGAAGGAAGGGAAGGAAGGAAGGAAGGAAGGAAGGAAGGAAGGAAGGAAGGAAGGAAGGAAGGAAGGAAGGAAGGAAGGAAGGAAGGAAGGAAGGAAGGAAGGAAGGAAGGAAGGAAGGAAGGAAGGAAGGAAGGAAGGAAGGAAGGAAGGAAGGAAGGAAGGAAGGAAGGAAGGAAGGAAGGAAGGAAGGAAGGAAGGAAGGAAGGAAGGAAGGAAGGAAGGAAGGAAGGAAGGAAGGAAGGAAGGAAGGAAGGAAGGAAGGAAGGAAGGAAGGAAGGAAGGAAGGAAGGAAGGAAGGAAGGAAGGAAGGAAGGAAGGAAGGAAGGAAGGAAGGAAGGAAGGAAGTGAAGAATAAAGGTTAAAATATAAAAATATAAAATAAATAAATGAAAAAAGTAATATAAAGATTCATGAATGTATGATGTAAAGTGAATATTGTATAAACCTAATTAGATTATATATATATATATATATATATATATATATAAAGAGTAAAGCGTGTTCACTACCGCAGATAATAAAACAATGAATACTCTATCATGTGATACCGCTGATAATCGCCTATTACTAGATTTATAATTTAAAAAATTTAAAATAATATCGTTTATTAATTATATTATTTCAAAATTATTTTTTAAGTAAGAATCGCACTTATATTAACAAGTAAAACTATTAGATATAACTATAGTTATTGTAAAATAATATTATATAAATAACTTAATTATAATAGCTTATACTGTATTTTTATTAATTAAACATAAAAAATTTAATATATTAATTTAATAAATTAATAAAATATAAATTACCTGTTATGTATAAATAAATATGTTTTATCTATAACATTACTATTTTATTCGGCTTTAAAATATCAGAATAGATAATTTAATATTCGAAAATATTCTCAAGATCTAATACTTGGAGATTTCTAATATCTGATTCCACAAATAATATCTCCATTTTAACCAAATACTCGTTGTTAATGTGCTTCAGTCACCAAAGATAATAAAATAATTATAATATATATACATTATTCTTATCTAACAAAGTGATGATATTAAATTGGTTTAAGGTACTTTTTTATATTATGTTAACACATATTTGTTACTCTATTTTGAGTATTGATCTCTATTAAAAATACGAACATCCTCTTCATAATTAGTGTCGTATATAAGAAAGAGATAATATTATGCTATATTCAATGTCATATTTATATTGTTGTTAAGAGTGAGCTCTCTATAACTATATTTACCCGTCTCATGCTTTCCTCGCCCTACAACGCGACCTACATTGGCGTATAATATGTATACTCCTTTCGGGCATGCCAATAGTATAGCCAATTATAGGGGATGAGTGACAACTACTCAAGGGTATTATAGCATAAAATCAGGTGATAAAGAAGTGTGCATGTATGACAGTACTTGTTATAAAATATAATTCGTAGCTGTACAATATCATACTTTCGCAAAGATACATCGGTATTTTAATATATCGTTATTTCATAATATCTGTAATTTATTATTTCGGGATTTTAGTATAGCAGTATTTTAGTAAATCAGTAATTTAGTAAGTAGATATTTTTATATCGTTATTTTAGTATAGCGGTATGATGGTATATAGATATTTTTCTACATCGATAGTATTTTAATATATCGGTATTTTAGTATATATGCATTTCAGTATATCAGTATTTCAGTATATCAGTATTTCAGTATATAATTGTTTATATCAGTATTAGTTTATCAGTAATTTAGTATGTAGGTATTTTTATATCGATATTTCTTTATATCGGTATTTTAGCATATCAGTATTTAGTATATCACTAAGTTAGTATATCGGTAATTCAATATATCAATATTTTAGTATATCGGTTTTTCGATATATCAATATTGTATAGTTTTTGGTATATCAGTATTTTAGTAAATCTGTATTTCAGTATATCGGTGTTTCAATATATCAGTATTTTAGTATATCTGTATTTTAGTATATCGGCACGTATCATAAATTATGACTAATTTAGCCATACGAGATGATGACCGGTTATACTCCTATTGATTAGGGAAAGTGTACTTCATTATCACACTCGTATCGCTATCAGCGATTGACCTTTGTGACATATGTTGACCCCTGGTTGACCTCCGTAATACGACGCTTGATAATCCCTTTAACGCCAGGGTTCACTTCCGCGCTGGTCACTATTCCGGCTGTAGGTCAGTGACCACGTAACTCGCATTCTTTAGCGTTGCGTAATCTCCCTCTAAGGCTAACCCGGTCACGCTGCAGATAAATACATCCCGTACAGTGGACGGTGTGCACGTACACTGATCTTGCTTGTATTATCTATTATCTACGTATTATTATCAAAACCGATGACTGCATAAGTGTAATCTGGTATGAAAATGCATAAGTACATTCTTCGCACATTATGTACTCGTATACTTCTCGGTAGAATAATAATACAATATAATCGGTATACTTGTTATTTATCATGTGGGTACGCGACTCTAATAGAATGTAAATAATAGAACTTGTTGTGAAACATTCACTAGTAGATTCGTTATAATAGTAATATGTTTAACATATAATAAATGTATTAAACATTAATAATATACTCTTATATATCTATAATATATCTATCTGCCTTGATATGGATTAAGATAAATTAATAAATAGTTATTATTCCTCTATTAATATAGAAATGTGTAGAGATAATTAAGTTCTTTGAGCTGATTTTTCTGTAGCTTATATTTTTACATGGTAGTTTTAATTATTATCTTTTGTTGCCGCATTTTATCTTAGGTTTCAAATAGAGATAACGCGTGATTACGTTATATAACCAATTAAATGACACAGTAAGAATACGTTTATATAGATATTTGAAGACGTACAATATTAAAAATGAAATAAAAAAATGTTAAAAATAAAAAAATATTGAATTGAAAAATTGTTATTATATATAATTATGTATTAATAAATATTGCAACAATAAATATAAAATTCATATATATTATAATATAAACCATGGTTTATATTATATTGTAATCGCATTTACCGCATACCGCGTAGTTTTAAAGTAGTTTATAGGACTATGCAGGCTAACACTGCGTTAAGATTTAAAGCTTTGATAATTTTGTGACTATTATTAGTGCTTACAGATATTACATAATATGTAGTATAATAATATTATATCATAGTGTTTTACATATTTATATAATGTATTATACATGATTGACTAATGATATATTACTTAAAGTGATTCAAATAATTAATGGATACTATCGGTAAAACTGTAATACTATTAATATGTTTAAATCTGTTACATATATATTTTATGATATGATTAATAAAAATACATACTTTAAAAAATAATAACAATATATTTACAATGTTTATAATTAAAGTAAAAAATATCGTATGACGGAAATATCGAAAAAACGGAATTTGAAAATAACTTTTATTATCTGTTGCATATATATTTTTTCTGTTTTAACTTACTCGATATTGTATATATCCGGAATGTTAGTAAATATATGTATATATAAGAATTATTATATATGTATATATATACATAAGTATATATGAAGCTAAAAATAAGAAAATATCACACATGTTGTAATACAAACCTAATGACGTAATCACGGTAATAAGTAGGCCGACATTTAGGTCGACCTTGACCCTAAATGGATCCGGTAGACGTCGCATGGATTAAGGTCATTGCTTGTCGACCGTCATACTACGATTATCGAGATAGAGTGAGAGCGACTCACGCCACAGTGATTTAATACTCCCGCCACAGCGCAGTGTTACAAGGTACTCAATATAATAGTTGATTAGGATTCCAGAACAAACTTCAATTAATACTATTTTAATACTATAATTATTTGTATAAATTAGTGATAACATTATAAGGAGTTTAATGTAATTACTTTAAAAATGTATTGTTAAAATAAATTAACATTTATATAAATATTGGCATATCGTGAGTGTATGTAACGTGAGTTATTTTAACTAAATAACTAAAATAAGTACGAATGTATGCGTTATGGTATTATAATATATAGTATCCTGATACTATACTGTATTACTGTATTACTTAGATATATGATCGATTCATATTATCAAGTCAGACATATCATATAATAAACTTCTTATGCCGAAGATATATAATATATTAAATATATCATATATACCGTAGACATCTCATATAGTAAATATATCTTCCTCAAATATAGCATATAGTAAACATAATATACTGCAGACATCTCATATAATAAACTTATAATATTGCAATCATCTTACATAGTAAATATTTCAAATAGCATATATATCATATAGTAAATAGCTACATTCTTATATAATAAATACCTTATATAATTCTTATATTATATAATATGTTTAAACTTTTAAATTATTGAATACATTATTTTTTTATATATTGTTATATAAAGCTATTGTATAATCTTATTGTATTTATTTACTTATATTATAAATTTATTTGAGACAATTTTTCTGAAATATTTCTATTTATTAACTTACCCTGGGAATTTTACAAGAACAATTGAACAATTATTATATGGGTTAAATACAAAAATTATTCTATTAGCTGACGTAATATTACCTGATCGATAAGGTATATGTCAAGGCAGAAGTAGTTAGTATATATATTAGAAATAGATTATCTTACAAATAAACTAATTACTTCTATTTTAAATATATTTGATTATGGGAGGCATGTTTTTGAATAACACAATTACGGCATACGGCGTACGGCATACGCATTGAAATCGCTATATATTTAATGTATATGGTTAACATATTTATATCGTTTTAATAATTCAACACGATGACTTCCATGCGTCAGGTAAGTGACCCCTATCCATAGCCCACTTCTTGCCACACGAGGATGGATATTAAACAACATATGTTAAAAAGTGAAAACCATATCAAATTTAGAATAATTAAATTTATAAATTGTTTATAAGATAACAGAGTAAACATATGGCTATTGGTAAAACGTGGTGAATAAAATACGAGAATACAGTTTTGTGGAATACAAATATAAATAATATATATAACTAAAATAATATTAATTAACCTGGAAAAATCTTAATTATTTGTATTATGTATTGGTTAATATGCATATATTATATCATAAAGTATACTTTGAAATTTAAACTTGTTTCATTTTATGGTATATATAATGAATATTTATTTATCCTTTATAATTCTGAAAGATTATAATTAGTTAACTTTTAAAATGAAAATATTTCTATTTTCTAAATACATAGAAATTTTCTTTTCTATATTCTAGATACATAGAAATTTTCTTTTTATAATAAAATAATTACAAGGTAATCAATATTAGTGTGACATATAAGGTGACATCAATATTGTAAGCTATATAGCAGTTCAATATGTTTATATCTGGTATTTTCAGGCTTATATCAGATATTTTTGTATTTAATCCATAGAATAATTGTTCAATTGTTCTGGTAAAATTCCCAGGGCAAGTTAATAAATAGAAATATTTTTAAAAAATTGTCTCAACTAAATTTATAATATAAGTAAATAAATACAATAAGATTATACAATATCTGAAAATCATTTTGACATACATTATTATATGATCGGACAACATTTTTGTTATCTCAGACATTTATGATGATTATTAAATTGATATATCTATATTTATATCAAGGGTATTTATTCTCACTAAAAGAGTTTTATGAGTATGTTACTATCGATAGTACGATAGTAACGTTAGTAACGTTAGTAACGATAGTAACGATAGTAACGATAGTAACGATAGTAACGATAGTAACGATAGTAACGATAGTAACGATAGTAACGATAGTAACGATAGTAACGATAGTAACGATAGTAACGATAGTAACGATAGTAACGATAGTAACGATAGTAACGATAGTAACGATAGTAACGATAGTAACGATAGTAACGATAGTAACGATAGTAACGATCGGTAGTCTTCTTATTTTGTTAAACTGTAATAATATTTTGAATAAGTTACTAATCATTTCTTATATATTGGCTATTCACAATACTGTTGGTTACTTTCTTGTTTTCTGTAAGTTCGTAAATTATTACATCATCCAGTAGATAATATTGTCCGCGACTATAACCTCAACATACTGCATATAAACATAGGAAACGTGTTTAGTAACTAATAATGTGTCGTATTACATCTCAAACCTGGTTAAATAACAAAGTATAGCCGCATACAAACTTGGAATTCATTTCAAATAACAAAATATAGAATAGAAAATCTAGAGGAGGAGGAGGAGAAGCTATGTAATCTAAAACATATCATTTCCTATAACCAAAATAATATAGAAAATTGAATACCTGAAGAATATAGTCGATATCTAGAAACTTCCTATAAATACAATCAAATACAATATGTATTGGAGACTTCAATGTCGATATATCCAATGATTTGAGAGTTCAATGTAGATATATCCAATGATTTGAGACTTCAATGTAGATATATCCAATATAGTCTGTGACTTACCTTAAAACTGAAAGAATTAGAAATAAAACACTCTATAAAATACGTAAAAAGAATAACCTCATTAAAAATACATACTAAATAACATATTAATTATCAAAAAATAGTTTCAAATATTCAGTAGACATATTTGGTATATTATTAATTGATATGTGATAATTTGCCGATTATATTTTCATAGGTAGCACTGAAAACCAAATAAAAGACGAATAAAATAATTAATTACAGGAAAATAAATAATTAATACAATCGACATACTTCAATATCTACATCAAGTTAACAAAAATGCCGTAAAATAAAAAAACCTAAATAAATAATAACAATTATGTATACTACTAAAGCAAATATAATACATAAAATAAAGGATTATATATTTATTCTAAGAATAAAATGTTTAAATGAAAATTTGTACTCTATATGATTTAATTTAAATAATAAATTTCCCAATAATAAAGAATATTAAAATTATCCAATTTATGAATATCAAATACAACACCCTATAAGGTGTATATATATATATATATATATATATATATATATATATATTACACAAAAAACATAACACGAAATACTCAAAATAGTAGAATATTATAAAAATGCGAATATTGTTATGTATAAATACATAACAAACATTGTTAATTCAATATATATATATATATATATATATATATATATATATATATATATATATACATAACTAGTAGCACACAATATTCTACTAAATTATAAATAAAATTCTAAAAAATTCTATTAACCATTAACTAAACAATCTATGTATTGTAAAAAATATACATGATTTTTGAAAATTCGTTTATTATTTGTGTTCTTTTTATATATTTAAAATAGTAATGTCAATATCATTATTATCTAGATTGTTACCTTCTTTAAATATATACAATAAACTTCCAGGTTTTTATTTTTAAATACAATGTATATTTAACACTTATGCATATATTTAGAATACATTAAATTATTTTCATATCGAAAAGTGGTTTTCAAATATATTTTCAAAATAATATTTATAATATATTTATAATAATTTTTTAAATTCAATTATTTACATAAATGTAAATTTAGTAGCTAGCTTGTTCTTAACCCTTTAAATCATATAGAAATTAAAGTCAATTTTTTGAAAACCCGATAGACGATAGCGTCAATTAAAATTCGATGTGTAAATAAATGTAAAATTATAAAGTATTATTTAATAAAATTATATTAGTTTATAAGATTGATATTTAACTTTAATAAAACTACCTTAATCTGATTAAATTTATATTCGTAATTAAAAGTTATAAAACATTATATAGAAAATAAATTTTAGAAATAATATTAAATGAATAAATAAATTAGTGTTATATTAATAATAATTTTGTATTCATATTTATAATATGTTAAATTTTAAAATTTTGAATGCAATGTTTACAAATATAATAACTCAATTAGAATCTAAAAATGTTAATACACTGATAAATAGTAATGTATAAAAATTAGTAATACGTAATACACAGATATTAATATTACACATGCAATCTCAACGTAGTTGAGATAATTTGCTTTCTTTCCTATTCTTTAATTTTACTGAAGGTAATACTAACAACTTAGTATTTACCGCCAACCATAATCATACAAGAAATGTGTGAGCATGTATAAATTAATATTTGCAGATCCTTTCCTTCTGAAAGATGTTAACCCTCCTAGTCATTATTTTTCCAACTACTAAGACCTCAGACTGATACAAACCCAGAAGGAATCACCAACAAGGAAATTACGAGGAATTGTCTGTTCATGTACTCCACTAACTTATTTAATAAATTGTCATCGTCATCATCTACAAACGTAAATCTGCGAACTTGTCAGTGATTATCTTTACTGGCAGCAATGGTACGACCATCCTACTTCTGAATTTCCTAAGACTGTTATATTGAAGTCACGCCTATGTTCCAATCATGCTGTAATGCAGTTGTTATATATGAATAAATACGTTTAATGATATAATAAGTATATTGTGTATATATTTTATATGTAAAATACGTTTCATCTAACTATAGTGGAATTTACATCCTTTAACTTAGCAGATGATAAATATTCTTTAAGTTCCATTCCGCACGATATCTCAAAATCAAGGAGCACCCTTTCTGGTTTAAGACGACGATTTCTTTCAGCATACTGAATAGATTGACAGTATCTTTTCATCTGCGAGCTCATCAAAACTGATACACTAATTATCTATTTCAAAGAGCCTTTGCTGACAAATACCAAGAAGAGATAATAACTGCGTAAATGGCTTTTTACAATTTTGAATGTGCCATCACTACAACGTACGGATAGTTTCATCAGAAAATGACATCCAAGATTACCTTAGATAATTTATATATCGATTAATATATATTAAAAACTAGATGGCATACTTAAGTGTACATGCATAAGAATGTATTGTTTTACTTTAGATTAGCCGACATCACTAGACTGTAGTATCCAATCTTTAGATTGACTGCCAATGAAGTTTTGCCTAAACGGACAAATTTAAACAAACAAAGATCAACAATAATTTGCTTTATATTGGTATTACCAAATTGATTTACGATTTGCAAATAAGCTTAGCTCGTTGGCATGCAAATAGATAACTATTTCAGGATTAATAACAATAGCACGTAGCTTGCTATGCATGCAGAGCGGTCAGCGGTTGGTCAAATATTCGGTCGTATAATTTGTTCTCTAAATAATAAATTTGTAAATTTTACATGTACATCGAGTGCATGTAATTTATACTAAAATTGTAATGTTAAACAAAGGTGGAGCGATATTTAATAATTCAACTTTTCCTTTAGGAACACGCGTACATTATTATCTGTAATGATAAGATATTAACTAAAATAGAAAGTGGTGACAATTAAAACATACAGGAGTATGCAAGTTGAGATTGTAAAGGGTGATCAATGTGATCAATTTTTGTAGGAGTATTTGTGTTTTCATTTCCAGTGTATTATCGAATATCGTGAAACAATTTTACTTTCATCCACTTGCGTCTCCGAGCATATATTTCATAGTACTGCCATTAGTTACTCTTCTGTGGGTTTCATATAGAGGTACAACATACAGTGTACATATCCACTAGAGTACATCTTAGTCAAGTTGACTATAGATAATATTAATCACAGTTAGGGACATCACTGACATCACATCTGACATTAGACACATTAAAGAGATTTTGCTGAATTAGATACTACTTGAGGTATTATACTACAAGTAATAAATGCCACTAGTAGTATAGTACTACTAGATATACGTACTACAAGTAATTCATAGTATAGTACAACTAGTATAGTATAGTAATATATGTAATAAGTACTATAAGTAATCAGTACTACATCTAGTATAGTACTACAAGTAATACTTACTGCTAGTAATAATTACTACAAGTAATACTTACTACTAGTAATAATTACTACAAGTAATAAGTACTACAAGTAATACTTACTACTAGTAATATATACTGCAAGTAATATAGTACTACAAGTAATTTAGTACAACAAGTAGTATATTACTACTCATGAGAAGTACTACAGGTAATACTTACTACAAGTAGTAAGTAATGTAAGTAGTAAGTACTATAAGTAATAAGTACTAAAAATACCTTATAAATAAGTCAAAGGTAGTTGAAGATATACTTTTATTACAAATGATATTCATCAAGCAATGTATATTGAAAACTTGCAATATCATATAGTGCAGATTCTACAGGAAATTACTAATGATATTAATTGAAAACTTCTAATTTGTTAACTGCTTTCGTATATATAATATGTCTATACTGTTGATATATTATATAAACTTGTATTTAGCAAATTAGATGTTTTCATTTAATTTCATTGGTAATTATCTAAAATCACCGCTCGGTATCGATCTAATCATTTACCGACGACAATACGTCATTTACCTACTAATGACAATGGGCCATTTACTGTAGATAATAATAAGTGAATACGGCAAATGTTCAGTTGTAGTCTGCTAGGCATGCTATGAATATTTGCTGCATTAATTCATTGTTATATACAACAATAAGCCGATTGTCAGATGATCGGTTTTTGTTTGTTAATTATTAATTATGTAATAGCCAGTCAGTTATTACTAATTAAAGTAGGTAATATGATCCTAATATAAAATACATTTTGCTAAGTGCTAACATTATATAACTATCATGATTATATAAATAATAATTTATCTAATTTAAAATTTCAAAATAATAGGTAATTATATAATTTTGTTGATTTTATTTCGAAATTCTAGGTATAGTTAACATTCAAGGTATCTTATTAAATATTCTAGGTATATTATTAAATATTCTAAACATAATATTATTAGTAATACTTTCTCACACATTTTATTTCTATGCCTATTATAAAATATTCTAGGAATATTTAAAAATAATTCTAGGTTTATTATTAGATTTTCAAGACATAATATTAAATATTGGTGGCATATTATTATTATCTTTTATCATTTGATTTAAATAAAACTCACTACAAAATCATATTGCAGGATCTCTTATTTATCAATACCAGCAGACGTGTGGTAAGAAAACCAAGTCGGGAGGCAGCACCCGTAATAAAAAAGGCCGCACTACGGGAAAGTCCAGGGGATGGAAGAAATTAGATGGCGATTACGTGGAGAAGGGAATGATACTCTACAAACAACTCGGATTTAATGTATACCCCGGAGAAAATGTTTGTGAATTTCAATGCAAGTGTAATAAACATTATCTTTACGATTCTCAATACCAATATTCTAAATTAGAATCAAACTATTTAAACAACCTGCAATGATACCTTACTACTTAATTAAGTATCTGGATAATATTCAACTTCTATTTGTAAATTACGGAAGAAACTATTGAATAGGTTGGTTGTGGCCGAGACTTGACCCTTTTCGCCTTGGAGCCCGGTCGCGTGATCATTACAGCCGAAGAGGTCAGCCCGAAACCGGACAGTCCATTGTATTCGGCCGTAAAGGCTGGTCGCGTGGTCACTCGTAAGTTTTACCACGTCATCGGAGATCAAGAACAGTGCACGACTTTTAAACTCACGACGTCAATCTAACCACGATGCAATAAACATCTTTCTTATCGTTTTCATCAATTCTGCTTTTTTATTCAAAAATATTTTCGCAAAGAATCAATATCACAAAGTTGAGATGTTGGTAATAAAAAATTGATAAAAGAATGATCCAGAATTATAGTAATATATAGTAATCGTGTGTAAATAAATAATAGAATTTTTATTTCTGAGTATTCTATAGAATTGCCAATAGAATCATATTCATTGGTTGAAGAAACATATTCGTTGGTTTTACACTCTTTAGTGGTAAGACATTTTGGACAGCTGGACACGAGAGTCGAGAACTGAGCTGATGTGATCGGATGCCAACATTTTCGTAGCCGTATCCACGTATTGCTTTATTCCGGGAGGCATGTCGAGTTCTTCCGATACCAAGAGGTGGTTGTTAACAAGAGTGGTCAATACCTGCATACCGAGGAGAGGTGTAACGGAGGTGGAGCGATGAAGTTGTATGAGTTAGAGTTTAGCATACGCTAGGCAGTGGTGGTGGTGGTAACTAGCCTTGCAACAAAGAAACTGTAGCGTGGTTGGCAAGGTTACCGTCTTCAGGATACGTATGGCGCTGTTTGTATTACTCGAAGATACCGCCGGGTAGTACTTTTTACGACGATCGACGTTGACATACTTGACACCTGCAAAGATAGCCGTACAGGTTAAGTTAAGCCAACAAACTTTAAACGTAACATTTGGGTGGTTGGTTTACTTCCACTACATATTTAAAAGAAATATAGATATGAAATAAAATATTTGTGGTACACAATTGATTTAGAAATATGGACTTCAAAGTATACTTTTAAAAAAATTATATAATAAGATATGTTATATAACCGATATGAATTCTATTTTTGAAGAAATTGAGCTGTCCATTCCATAAGTCTAAATGTATCCCGATTACACATCCCTTGCCAAAATCTGAGTACCTAACCTGATAAGAGAGATATTAATGGTGCATAAGAGATTACTAATACTTATAGAGTAAACATAAATCTTTATCTAGAGATTAAAAAGTTTATTGACTTGCTATGGCCAGTTATACAACTTCAATTAAACCGAAAATAGTCGAGAGGGGCGTGTCTAGTGGGGGTGGGCGTGTCGGTATGTAGAGCAGTTTCATAATATTAGGGGCGTATCTAATGGGGATGGGCGTGTCGGTATGTAGAGCAGTTTAATAATTTTAGGGGCGTGTCTAGTAGGGGTGGGCGTGTCGGTATGTAGAGCATTTCATAATATTAATGGCATGTCTAGTGAGGATGGGCATGTCGATATATAGGGAAGTTTCATAATTTTAGGGGCGTGTCTAGTGGAGAGGTAATATATTATATTTAGTCTTTAAACTTAAAACTAGTCGTGCACTAACACAGAACCTTGTCACCCATCTTCACAGATAAGCTACTCTCTCCAGACTCACTCATACTCGTACTGGTTAAAAACTTTCCCCTGACACACCTAGAACTAATTACGAAATTCTCTACATACCGACATGCCATTAAAATTATGAAACATCCCTACCCGACCATCTCACTACCCCTACCGACCATCTCCACTAGACATCCCCCTAATATTATGAAACTACTCTACATACCAACACGCCCATCCCCACTAGACACGCCCCTAATATTATGAAACTGCTCTACATACTGACACGCCCATCCCCACTAGACACGCCCTTAATATTAGGAAACTGCTCTACATACCGAAACGCCCATCCCCACTAGACAAGCCCCTAATATTATGAAACTGCTCTACATACCGAAACACCCATCCCCACTAGACAAGCCCCTAATATTATGAAACTTCTCTACATACTGACACGCCCATCCCCACTAGACACGCCCCTAATATAATGAAACTACTCTACATATTGACACGTCAATCTCCACTAGACACGCCCCTAATATTATGGAACTGCTCTACATACCGAAACGCCCATCCTCACTAGACACGCCCTTAATATTATGAAAATTCTCTACATACCGACACACCCATAAAATTATGAAACTTCCCTACATACCCATCCCCACTACACATGCTCCTAACATTATGGAACTGCTCTACATACTGACACGCCCATCCTTACTAGACACGCCCCTAATATTATGAAAATTCTCTACATACCGACACGCCCATACAATTATGAAACTTCCCTACATACCCATCCCCACTAGACATGCCCCTAACATTATAAAACTGCTCTACATACTGACACGCCCATCCTCACTAGACACGCCCCTAATATTATGAAAATTCTCTACATATCGACACGCCCATAAAATTATGAAACTTCCCTACATACCCATCCCCACTAGACATGCCCCTAACATTATGGAACTGCTCTACATACTGACACGCCCATCCTCACTAGACACGCCCCTAATATTATGAAAATTCTCTACATATCGACACGCCCATAAAATTATGAAACTTCCCTACATACCCATCCCCACTAGACATGCCCCTAACATTATGGAACTGCTCTACATACTGACACGCCCATCCTCACTAGACACGCCCCTAATATTATGAAAATTCTCTACATATCGACACGCCCATAAAATTATGAAACTTCCCTACATACCCATCCCCACTAGACATGCCCCTAACATTATAGAACTGCTCTACATACTGACACGCCCATCCTCACTAGACACGCCCCTAATATTATGAAAATTCTCTACATACCGACACGCCCATAAAATTATGAAACTTCCCTACATACCCCTCCCCACTAGACATGCCCCTAACATTATGGAACTGCTCTACATACTGACACGCCCATCCCCACAAGACATGCCCCTAACATTATGGAACTGCTTTGCATACTGACACGCCCATCCCCACTAGACATGCCCCTAACATTATGGAACTGCTTTGCATATCGGACAAGCCCCTCGCAGCTGTATCCGTAACTATCTTCATTGTCTCCCAGCAAACTGCAGTCATCATATTGTTCTATAGAATCAAACTCCGTTGCTATGCCAACCACCTATAATATTGATGAGACATTAGTCGAGGTGGGGTAATATGTGAGTAAAGTATTGTACAGTGAGTATAGGGTAAGGCATTGTAGGGTATATTTAGTATCGGATTATGTAGGAGATTGTAGCATAGGAGTATATCGAAGTAAAGGTATATAGTAAACAGTAGGTGTAGGTATAGAGTAAGATCGGGGTAGTATTGGGGTGGTGTAGTATAGAGGTTGTGTAATGTAATCTCGTGAATTATAAAGGAGGAGTAGTGTAGAAATGGTGAAGTGAAAGGTTAGGGGGTAGTGTCAGTCTGGGGGTAGTGTCAGTCAGGGAGCAGTGTAAGGCTAGGGGGGTAGTGTAACCCAAACCCAATATTACATAAGATATACATGTTATTTAGCTGTAGAAATGTGTTAAAGTATATAAGTGTAAGCTTGATTAGACTAAATGACTCATCACTCACCACAGCGGTGCCATAGATATGCTGCATTATTTTAATCTCCCAAAAGTGTTGCATGTCATTCTCAAGTGGAATATTGCCATGTATCATAGCAGTCCCTGGAGAAGAATGATTTATAGGGTGAGAGAGAGAGGGTTAGGGTGAGGTAGAGGGACAGGGAGATGGCGAGGAAGAGCACGAGGGAGATGTAGAGGGAGGATATATGGCGAGGGAGAGGAATAGGGAGTACTTACCAATATATACACTTTCATTAAATACACAATCTCGTTTTTTGTTGCTCAATCGAGTAGTTGCAGTTAAATTACATAATTGATCAATCCAAAACCATTCTATGCCTGTATTAATATTTGATAATTGAAATAGCTAATAGGTTTACAAAATGATGATTAATGTAATATAAATAATATAATTGGCACAATTATATTATTTATAATCTTCCCAATTGTTACCGGGGTTAGCATGTTTTCTTCTTTCTGCTTCTTTGTAACTGTTTGAGTACTTTTTGATAATTATTTCTTGACTTTTACTTGGGTTTTCATATTCTGCAAATATCTGATGAAGTTGGTAGTTTGGTTAGGATTGATTTTGGAATGGGGTTTCAGAAGTATTCATTTATTATTAGTATTTACTAATATTATATATTTAACTAAATACTATAATATAAATATAATAAAAGCTTGCACATAGAAATTATTGAATCATAAAATCAAATTCAAAGAAAGGTAATAATGAGGAAATAAACCGGAGTTTTTGAAGGACTGTAGTTTGAGTTTTCATCATAATCTGTAGACAAATCTATTCCGAAATATAACATTATATATATATTTTATTTACAATAATAATAAATGTAAACGATTGAAAGAGAATAATTAAAAGAATCCTTAGAAAATAATGTTTATTAGTAAATAACTGAAATTTAATTTTATTAAAATTATTTCAAAATATGTTATTATTAAAATAATGTATACAAAGTTATATAAAATTAAATTAAACTACGGCTATAAATATAAAAATGTCAATAGAGTATAAATGAATTAATAACTATTTTGACTAGAATCTATAATTGCTAGCAATTTAACATAACTGGACAACCGTTGTGCGAGAATGCGCTAGTGGTGGCGCCAGTGTTTGGGCAAGAGTTGGCGTTGAAGGGAAACAGGATCTCCGTGGATAACTCGCCAGCAAACCACCGAGTCCTCCTGTTGACGGGAAGCAGGTGACGCGCGGGTGGTCGCGACGTGTTCGTTTTCAACATGGCATAGGCGTCGTCATGGCGATCGCCGTAACTGTCGGGGTAGCATTCGGGGCGGCGTTGGTGGGCGTATGAATCGTAGGCGACATTCCGGGGGAGCAGGAGACGCGACGGAGGCAGCGAACGGGATTGACCTCGTAAACTGTGAAGAGACGTATGGGAGAGCAGCGGGTCCCCGTTGAGTAGGGTTTCGGACAAATCGTCGCAATTTCTCGAGTATTTACCGTAACCAGATACTCGCGTGTTCCCCGCGATCCCGCCGTTTATTCTATTTACCTCACTTGAAACTGACGATTCCCCTGTATTCCCATCGCTCCAATTAACTTCATTAGTATTCTTAGATGATACTGGAGGAGTAATGCCATACTTGTTGTAGTTTGTGGATAATGACATGGCAAGATGTTGAGATAACTTTATTTACAAATTCAAAGAGAAAATAAAATGATCTGTGTGACAGATTCAACCTGTAGTTTGCGAAAAGAATTATATTAGAAATTAGTTTAAAATATAGTCAATAAAATATTAGTTATCTAAACTAATTCAAAATAATATATAACATATATATATATATATATTAACATTATATTGATATATTTATAAATTATAATTTATAGGATTTAATTACGCCGGTAATTAATATACTCTTAATTTGTTTAAATAAAAAGTAAATTCTATATCAAATAATTATATTTTGTTGATAAAGAATTGATATGCATTATTGAAATAGAAAATTAATAATTAGAAAGTTGAAAGTTGATTAACTCATCTATTATATAATTACAAATAAGTATTTATTAATAATTATAATTGGTAATAAATAAATATGATTTATAAATTAATAATATTAGTTAGTCCCAATATAAACAGGCAACCGATCCCAATAATTAGTAGTGGTGTTATGAGGTGCGAGGAATAGCATTAAGTTGCAGCAATTTCACTAGAATTATCTCAGGCATAGTGATGTCCAACTTCCTAGAGTTAATAATAACCCAACTCAATTCTTATCTACATTAATCTCAAATTACTTCACTTACGCCCGACTACGTGTATTCAGTAGTATCATATTACTTTTAGCTAATGAAATAATCTCAATTCTATCTCATTTTCAATGATAGGTATTATTGTTCAAATATCCTTCATAATTGATAAGTATCGTTTTCCGACAAGAATAATGTCTGAATGAAGAATAAATAAGAATATATAGGAAATGTCCGATATCTCACACCGATTAACCTTTTAATCTACATCGTGGTACATGTCGAAATGACAGCTGATTAAGTCAATCACAACATGATAGTACACTTTCATAATAATTCGAAATAATATACAGAGTATTATATATTAAACTTGTTTGGATACTTTTGTGAATGGTGTATTTACAAATGCAATCGATGAAGTCATTGTTATATTAAATAAATCGCAACAGAATATAGATTAACAGTTATCACATTTTCCAACACCTGCCATAACTGGGTATATGTTTAGGTTTTGAGAATTTTATGATAAATATATATTATAGCTAATTCAATTAATAGTTTAATGCATATACTTTAAATTAATAACTTTAATAAATGTATTTTTTAAATACCTTAAGACAAGAAAAATATTATCAAATAACAAAAAAAAATAGTTAGAATAATTTAGCGCCTATAATTTTTAATCTAATCAATTTCAAAATTATCATCCAATAAGAATTCAACAATAATATTATAAATACTTACAAAATATAGATCATTTGTATCTCTATTACACAATATTTTATTTTTGCAGATTTGTCAAATAATTCTATCAAGACCATTAGAAATTTAGTTTCCAAATTAAAATAAATATAATTGCATTAAAAATATAATCAGGAGAGTGCAATTATTAGCCGGTCATAACATATCTTTTAAATACAATGAAAACATTGAAAGTAACAAACATAAGAGCTTTGAATGGCCTTGAAAAATAATTAGATATACTATATTATATCCTAGAAGTTAAATAAATCAAAACTAAATATTATTTCCATAGTTACTTATAATATATGTTTATATATATATAAATGAAGATAATTCATAATTATAACTTTACATTATAATGATTATAAATAATATTGATTTATTAGTAAATTAGTATACCCAGATTTTTACACTTGAGAAATCCAAAACATATAGTTATTAAATATCTTCAAAACGATCAATACATTCCACTTAAATATTAATATTAATCATGATTTGAAAATAAATATTAAATTAAATTTTATATTAGAATATTCTATATAATTACAAAAATAACATTAAATATTATAGTATGAATCAAATTGTAATTCTATTTTAATTTTATTCATTTGTAACAAACTATTCCCAGATTGATGATTTAGTAAATAATTGTTATAATAACGATCAACTATTTGCTAATTTTGATAGAGAAATAGATTATAAATGAAAATAAACATCAATCGTAAAATTTAATAGGTTGAATCACTTAATAATTGTTCTTGCTTTTCTAGATAATTCTTCTTTTTGGCATTCTGGGAAAAGTCTTGGTTATTAATCTTTTCACGGAACAGCCGTTTATATTCATCTTGCCATGGCCCATTCAGAGATGTATATCTGTTTGATATAAGAGTTTGAAATAAAATAAAAGTATTACTATGTGATAATTTAAAAAATAATAATCTAAATAAAAATTCGGATCTAAAATACAGACTTTTTCATTTTCTTACTGTATTCCAAAGGTACGATATGTTCTCTGTTCCTGCGGCGGTAGTGAAGTCCGAGTTGATTTTCTGCAATGCGTTCACCTGCAATACCAGAGACTGTAGCTTAAAGACACCTTTTTTCAGTGCATATATATATATATCTACTATTACGATGATCTAAATATTGGAGGTTTTTTTTACAATTTTTAATTCTTCTGGAAATGTTCCTCTATTGTGCTTTATAAAATAATAATCTATGCAAAATTTGACCTTGTTATGTAATTTTAAATAATACATAGGATAGATAGGAACTTTAATATTGTAAATATGTTCATTATTCAGAAATAAAAACATTATATATAAATCCTATTATTTAGAGGATACATATATATTCTATTATAATAATTACATAGAATATTTTTTATATTTATAATTTTTGAATGATTTTAAAAAATTAAATGGATTAAATGATAAATTAAATCTATTATTCACTATTAAATAATATAATTTATTTTAATAAATATTAATATTAAAAATAAAGAAAATGGATTTAAATAGATTATATAAGTTTGTAAACTTATTATTTTTTCATTTTCGATAATATATTGACAATATATGTTATAATTTCAAATATAGATATATTTTATGTCATTTTAATGTTGAGAACATTATAAAATTACATTTAAAAATTGTGTCTAAATATTGTTATAAAGGCAATCAAATATATATATATAATTATTATTGTTAATTATTAAATGTTATAAGTCACTTATATATCAATTATTGCATATTTAATAGAAATTAATTCTATATTAATATTAATCTAACTTTAAATAATTAAATAATAATTGAGAATTATGTATGTCTATGACAAATATAATCACTGCAATCTACCTGGTTAACAATACATGCATATATGTTGATATTATTGATAATTATAGAATAGATGAATAATTAATTTAAACAATTAAAATATAAGAAGATAATTAATATTTATAAAATGAAATTTTGACATTAACCATAAAATATGAATATTTGTTTTTATAGAAATTGTTATTTAAATTTTAATTAATGAATCTAAAATTTTGTTTTATAATGAAACTTATCGCACAAAAGTCCCTCGAGTAAAACAATTATTTCATAAATAAATATATATTATATATTATTTATACTGATACATGTCTCGGAATGTCTATTATATTGTATACCGAACCACTCTATCGTATAGTGTACATCTATTAGATATATTGACATGTTTACACTACCAAAGTATCTTACCTAGTTCTAAGATAAGAAAACCTGCTTCGCCAGTATCTCCTCGTTCCAGGAGGTGCAGGGCTCTATCTCTTTCTGACACTACGTCCATCACATTCTCCATGCTTTCTTCCACCTGAATGTATTCGAGAACACTTTTTTTATTTTATTGTAATCTATTATTGTGGCAATACAAAATCTTCTTTTAAAGTATTTAAAATAATATTTATAAAAATAAATGTTTCTGTTTTGTTAATGTTGTACTATTTGTATACTAGAGAGTAAAAATAGGAATATAAATCAAATATAGTATAATAATAAATAAACCTCAATTAAAGGTTTTAGAAATTGAATTGTATGCTTTTATTGCTATTATAAATGAATATTAATGTTGTATTCAAATACTCTTCGAATACTGAGAGTACTCCCAAGTAAAGGCAGGTATATGTACCTAGGTACAATGGTACTTCAGTAAACGGTACCTTCTCGAAGCGTTGAGGGGAAGGCATCAGTTCTCCTTCATCATCGTAAGCCTCTTCCATCGTCATTAGCATGTTACGTTCCTTCAGCAAAACATACCTGTAGAAGTGTGTTAGGGGAGTGGTAGCGAAGGGAGTGAGGGGAGAGTTAGTGATTAATGTGTATGGTATGAGGGGAGATTTTGGGAGGGGAATGGAGGTAGGAATAGGATATAGGAAATTATGATTACCAAAGCTTATGTAAGTCAGTGTTACTCTTCAGTCTTAGTTCGTCACATTTCCAAGGTCGGCCTATTAAAGAAGACATCAATAAAAATAAAACTAAGTTATGTTGATTACTAACTATGTTATAATAGAAATAATTTTATCTCAATAAGAAATCTCACAAACTTAAGCAAAGAAGTATAACCTACTGGCACATCAGTTTCTTTCCAGTTATCTTTGTTATCGAAGAACTCATCTAATCGCAGTAACGAGGGCGAGGAATGGAAGCATTTTCTTGGGGATCTGTTGAGATAGAAACTATAGGTGGGGAGAACTCGGAGAATTGCCTGTGTGCTGATTAGTGGTACACAACTTGGGCAATGTTTGGTTGTTTATATTCCGCGTTATCTAGAGACCTCGATATCATTAACACTGCAACATTAATATGTCAATTATGTATGAAATTAATGTCAGATATGTATGACATTAATGTCAGATATGTATGACATTAATGTCAGATATGTATCTAGGTGCATATGACATTAATGTCAGATATATATGAAGGTGTATATGACATTAATGTCAGATATGTATGATATTAATGTCAAGTATGTTTGAAGGTATGTATGAAATTAATGTTAGATATGAATGAAGGTGTGTATGACAGCTTAGTGTATAAGACATTATATATGTAGTTTACAAGACATTATATATATACTTTACAAGACATTACATATGTAGTTTACA
This sequence comes from Osedax frankpressi, assembly GCA_964035775.1. Taxonomy (NCBI): domain Eukaryota; kingdom Metazoa; phylum Annelida; class Polychaeta; order Sabellida; family Siboglinidae; genus Osedax; species Osedax frankpressi. The sequence continues at coordinate 15,734,695 of OZ038317.1, forward strand.
AAACATTACATATGATGTTTACAAGACATTACATATGATGTTTACAAGACAATACATACATAGTTTACAAGACATTATATATATACTTTACAAGACATTACATATGTAGTTTACAAAATATTATATACGTAGTTTACAAGATATTATAATCAAACATTTAACATTTTACATGTGTAGATACAAAGAGAAGTTTAGATTGCATTTGGTGAATAAATGTAGATGATATAATCGTTACTAATGTTAATTGTTGATAACTAAATTTTACTGATAATAATTTAAATACAATTTGAATACGCAAATCTAGAAATTTCATTGCATTCAACTCTAATGTCCCTTAAGTAGAACTACTCGCTAATCTACTTATAAATCTACTCACTATCTTAGTCACTAGTCTACACACTACTTTACTCATTACTCTACTTACTACTTTACTCACTACTCTACTCACTATTTTACTAATCGATGTACTGCTACCTCGTACTGGTAACACAGTACTTTACTCACTACTTGGTACCAGTAACACACTAATCTATGTTTACTATGCCCACTACTTGACAATTAATGATATTACTATATCTATAAAATAATATTAATTGTTTATTATTTTTTATAAAAATTAATTTATTAATAAATTAATTATTATCCATATGTACTAATTATTAGAAAATTATTATTATAATATAAATTAACTTAATGTATTAAAATATACTATATTAATATAAAGGATGTTTACAAGTTCTATTATCATTGTTTATATAATCTATTATCATTAGTTATCAAATGTTGCTTATTATAAAAATTAGCGAACAGGCTCAACCCTGAGCCAGTCAAGAGATTAATACACAATTCAGTAGAGTACAATACTCAAACATTTTAAATTGTGGCTGATTAAAATTGAGTAGAGTAGAAGGTTATACTTTATCTTGGACATATTCCCTGAACCGTTAAAAATATGGTGAAATTGTATTTCTTGTAACATGAACTTTCACTTATATCCTAAATGGACAATGTTGAAATTAAATATTCTGAAACCTATTTTGATATTGATGATAACTTTGGCGCAACATATTTAATAACAAAATTGAAAGAAAACTCTATTGTGCTGTTTTTTTAATAGAAATATATCCTGTATTATAAAATCAGTATACTTACAAATCACTACCTCAGCAAATACTTAAATATACACTCTCTCGCACCACCACACTTACCATAGCAACAACCATCATAAGATTAATGAACCCCTGTAAATACCTATTTCAACTTAGCTTCAAACTAAAAAAATTCAGAATAAACTAATTAATGTGAAAGTCCGACTATATCATAAGTTTAATGATAGTATGACTATTAGAAAAATCTACCAATGTCTAAAAAGGATTACCTTGTCTTCGAAGGATTTAATCGTACATATTATAAATAATTCCGCTTTTCATTCATCCCGATAAAGAAATACCAAAACGGTGAACACATTGCCCATATTTTCTTATTATAGGTTATTCAAAAATAAACAATAACTGTTAATAACTCCGTATTTACTATATCTTGAAATTTTATTAGAGCTACACAAAATTAAAGAACTACTACTAAAAAATATATAACCCAGGTTATATTATAAGCATTATAAGTGATTACCGAGAAAATAGTTAATAACAAATTGTATTATTATTTTTAAAATTTGAAAATAAATAAACTTAATTGTTTGCATACTTTTCAAATTTAAAGTTATTATAATAATAACTCATAGGATAATATGAATGTTGTTTTAAGGTATATTTATTAAATTATTAAATTAAATAATGTACTTAGTAAACTTTATAATACTTTAAAAATATAATTTTAAAATTATTTATTATTTAAAAATATTTAAATTTATTTATAATATGTATTATATATATTCGATATAATAGTAAACCATACCTATTTATATGAAGATTTAAAACAATGGGAATGCATGTATATTTTGAAACTGCAGCTTTGACGATTTTAATTGGTATAATTGAAAATAACATATTCTCAAATATTCTCCTTAATTTTCAAATCACGTATTTTGAGAAGGTCAATTTTTATTTTAATATTAATAATGGATAAACAAAAAATTTCTGAATTAGCTGGAAAATTTGCTAGGAATGGCAAGGGGGCTGGCATGGGTGCTGGTGTTATGGCGTTAGTAGGGGCTGCATTATACGGTGGATACCAATCATTCTTTACAGGTTACAATTTAGAATATATAAAATTGTAATGTATTATCACTCAATTAAATTGACCATTTAAAATTTAAGTGTATTTCAATATTAAATACAATATACAATATAGCAATAATCTACAATATAGCATATTTATATTATACCATAATTAATATTATTTATATTATGTATTTTTATATGTGCATTTACTTGATACAAAATGAAGATATATTATTTTTATATAATTCGTTTTACCCTAATAATTTAATATAACTATATATATACATAATATTTATATATTGTTATAATGTTATTTCTACTAATTTTTAATAGCATAACTTAAGAAGAAAATTGATTATGCGATTATTAACCTTAATAGTTACCATAATATTTCCATATATACCTAGTTGATGGAGGTCACAGAGCCATAATGTTCAATCGTATCGGAGGGATACAAAACGATATCTATTCCGAAGGTCTTCATTTCAGGTTTTATTTCAATAGGACTATTTATTAATAGATATTATAATTCTCCAAAATGTTCCAATACAAATTAATCCTAATAATGAAAAATATCAAACTTTATTATTTAAATATAAACTACATTGTGTGTTTATTATTGTAGTATATTTGTAGTATTGTTAATTATTGTATATTTATTTATTTGTATTATACCTATTTCAAAGGTTACCATGGTTCCAATACCCCATCATTTACGATATTCGAGCCAAACCACGAAAGGTTTCTTCTCCGACAGGAAGCAAAGGTACATAACATGATATATAATTAGAGTATTTAATATTTTACTATACATATTTTATAGATTTTATTAACTTAAATTTAATTTATTCTAATTCATTAACTCGTTTTAATATATATTTTTTTCAATGTTTATAGAAACCATTATATTTGTATATAGATTTTTTTATAAAAACTAGTAGTAATTACCCTGATTATAAAAACTAACAAATCTTTCGATTATTATGAATATTTTGTACCATATAAAATAAAATAACCAATTGAATAATAGTTTATAAAATGTTTATTGGTTATCATATTATTTTGTAAGTTGATTTTTATTAGTTAAAGATCACTTTTCCTGTAATTATTTAAGAAACTTTATCACTCATGAAAAATGATTAAGAGAATATGTTGGTAACTTAAAAAATGAATTTTCAATTCAAATTTAAAAATAAATAATCTATGTATACCCATGTATACATAGATTATTTATTATTTACATAGATTATTTACATATTGTGTAATTTTGCTTTGAATAATTAGTTTCAATATTGTTTACTTTTACAATATGGTAAGTTATAACTTATAATGATTTTAAAAACATTTAGTTTAGTTTTAATGTATAAAGATGTTATGATGTATGCTGAACAAGTTGTATCATAATATGTATATTGATTTTTGAAGAAAATTTTGTTATTTATATTATCCTTATTTTATAAATAATATTTTAGAGGATTAGAAAACTACTTTACTTATGAATTATAAAGATATTACTGGGGAAATGTAAACGAGGAAGTATATTGAACATATTAGATTATAACATGTTATATTTATGGTTTATGGATTTTTAATATTTTTATTGGCTTTTATACAAAATATTAGAAAATATAATAGTCATATTTTCATATAAATATATAATATTATCTATAAGAATTAAAAACCTAATGCACCTATTAATTAATTAAACATCCGTGATATAATCTTTTATCTGCTCTGAATGCTTTAATCATGCTATGTTAATGGTTGCAGATCTACAAATGGTTAATATCTCTCTACGTGTTTTGTCCCGTCCTTCTATCCCTGACCTGCCAAGACTCTACCAACAACTGGGAACTGACTACGACGAACGTGTATTGCCTTCCATTTGCAACGAGGTTTCTATATACACATACAGTAATGATATAAATCAACACAAAATAAAACAATTTATATCTCATTTAAAATTGAACTCATGAGATATTTGTTGTTGATAAAGCATTACAATACTTGCGATTGAGATAGCGTATTAGCTAAAACAATGCATCTATATTATTTTATTATTATCCATTATTAACTATTAAGTTCAATTTTTATAATTTAATGAAGTTAAACATAGCGTTGTTACCAAGGTACTGAAAAGTGTGGTTGCCAAATTCAACGCTTCTCAGTTGATCACGCAACGTCAGTCGGTGTCTCTAATGATGCGCAAGGAACTTATGGACAGGGCCAAAGACTTTCACATAGTTCTAGATGACGTCGCCATTACGGATTTGACTTTCAGTAATTTATACACGGCTGCCATCGAATCGAAACAGGTTACATATTCGCTCTAGACAAATGATATTATGCAGTTTTTTAACTTTATTATTGCCTGTTTAATTTGTATATAAAATAAAATAATATATTAAGCAAGGATTAAGAAAATATAGTGATCTAAAATAGTGATCTACTTTTTTTCATGTTTAGATAATATTTATAGTCTTTAAAAAAAAAGAAATTAGGTCAATTATTAAAATTTAATATAAATTTCTACTATATATCTTAATTATTAATTGTTATATTAAATATTTTATACTTTATATTAAAATCTAGCTAGTTTAAAAACAATTAATATAAATGTTATTTAAATAATATATTATAAATTTATAAATTTTTAAAATTTAGTTTGTAAATTATTTGAATTTAACTAATATCTTCTCTGAAACACTACATAATCACATTACTCCGTCACATTACTCCGTCACATTACTCCGTCACATTACTCCGTCACATTACTCCGTCACATTACTCCGTCACATTACTCCGTCACATTACTCCGTCACATTACTCCGTCACATTACTCCGTCACATTACTCCGTCACATTACTCCGTCACATTACTCCGTCACATTACTCCGTCACATTACTCCGTCACATTACTCCGTCACATTACTCCGTCACATTACTCCGTCACATTACTCCGTCACATTACTCCGTCACATTACTCCGTCACATTACTCCGTCATATTACTCCGTCACATTACTCCGTCACATTACTCCGTCTCCTTACTCCGTCACATTACTCCGTCGCATTACTCCGTTACATTACTCCGTCACATTACTCCGTCATATTACTCCGTCACATTACTCCGTCACATTACTCCGTCACATTACTCCGTCACATTACTCCGTCACATTACTCCGTCACATTACTCCGTCACATTACTCCGTCACATTACTCCGTCACATTACTCCGTCACATTACTCCGTCAAATTACTCCGTCACATTACTCCGTCACATTACTCCGTCACATTACTCCGTCAAATTACTCCGTCACATTACTACGTCACATTACTCCGTCACATTACTCCGTCACATTACTCCGTCACATTACTCCGTCACATTACTCCGTCACATTACTCCGTCACATTACTCCGTCACATTACTCCGTCACATTACTCCGTCACATTACTCCGTCACATTACTCCGTCACATTACTATGTCACATTACTCCGTCACATTACTCCGTCACATTACTCCGTCACCCTACTCCGTCACATTACTCCGTCACATTACTCCGTCACCTTACTCCGTCACATTACTCCGTCACATTACTCCGTCACATTACTCCGTCACATTACTCCGTCACATTACTCCGTCACATTACTCCGTCACATTACTCCGTCACATTACTCCGTCACATTACTCCGTCACATTACTCCGTCATATTACTCCGTCACATTACTCCGTCACATTACTCCGTCACATTACTCCGTCACATTACTCCGTCACATTACTCCGTCACATTACTCCGTCACATTACTCCGTCACATTACTCCGTCACATTACTCCGTCACATTACTCCGTCACATTACTCCGTCACATTACTCCGTCACATTACTCCGTCACATTACTCCGTCACATTACTCCGTCACATTACTCCGTCACATTACTCCGTCACATTACTCCGTCACATTACTCCGTCACATTACTCCGTCACATTACTCCGTCACATTACTCCGTCACATTACTCCGTCACATTACTCCGTCACATTACTCCGTCACATTACTACGTCACATTACTCCGTCACATTACTCCGTCACATTACTCCGTCACATTACTCCGTCATATTACTACGTCACATTACTCCGTCACATTACTCCGTCACATTACTCCGTCACATTACTCCGTCACATTACTCCGTCATATTACTACGTCACATTACTCCGTCACATTACTCCGTCACATTACTCCGTCACATTACTCCGTCACATTACTCCGTCACCCTACTCCGTCACATTACTCCGTCACATTACTCCGTCACCCTACTCCGTCACATTACTATGTCACATTACTCCGTCACATTACTCCGTCACATTACTCCGTCACATTACTCCGTCACATTACTACGTCACATTACTCCGTCATATTACTACGTCACATTACTCCGTCACATTACTCCGTCACATTACTCCGTCACATTACTCCGTCACATTACTCCGTCACATTACTCCGTCACATTACTCCGTCACATTACTATGTCACATTACTCCGTCACATTACTCCGTCACATTACTCCGTCACATTACTCCGTCACATTACTCCGTCACATTACTCCGTCACATTACTCCGTCACATTACTACGTCACATTACTCCGTCACATTACTCCGTCACATTACTCCGTCACCCTACTCCGTCACATTACTCCGTCACATTACTCCGTCACATTACTCCGTCACTTTACTCCGTCACATTACTCCGTCACATTACTCCGTCACATTACTCCGTCACATTACTCCGTCACATTACTCCGTCAATACATATCAAACGATAATCAGAAATCAATATAATCAGCTTATAATTTTTATGAAACAATATTTATCATTTAATATCTTTCTTATGTATTCACCTAGGTTGCCCAACAAGAATCACAGAGAGCTCAATTTATCGTAGAGAAGGCAATTCAAGAGAAACAACAGAAGATTGTTCAAGCTGAGGGAGAGTCAGAGTCTGCTAAACTTGTTAGTATACCTGAAATATTTCAAAAACTAATTATATATTTTATCATTGTTATATTATGTCCTGGTTAAAGTTTATGTATTATATTTTCCATGCAATCCATATTCATTCCAAGATAACTTACAAGTACAAAACAAAGTGTGCTTATGATTACAATATATAACCTAACTTAAAATTACAACTTATTTACAATTACAGCGCATAACTTAATTTACAATTATAACACAGCTTAATTTACAATTACATTATATAACTTACAATTACAATAAATAACTTAATACAATGCTAACTTATATATTTAGTAAAAATTCTATTCAAATTTGTAGATTGGATTAGCAATGTCCCAGAACCCAGGCTACTTGAAGTTAAGGAAGATTCGAGCTTCCCAGAATATCTCACGTACCATGGCAATGTCCAAGAATAAAGTTTACCTGAATGCAAACTCTCTCATGCTTAACATCAATGACAAAGACTTCGACGTCGCCATCGAAAATTTGATGAAGAAATCATGATTCTAGACTCTAGATCTATCTTTGTAAATGATTTTTACATACCCGCACATACCGAATAACTAGTAAAAACTAATTAGATCTATAGTTTTGTTATTTTTGTTACGAGAAATTTAATTTCGGCAATAAATATAAGAATGTTTAAAATATGATTAGTAAAATAATGAATTTTTCTATATTCGGTGATTTCTCTAGATAAGATCAGCTATAAATTTAAAATTTAAAGAATATTTGGCATAATTATATTATATTTACTAATTGTCATTAAGTTAAATATAGAAAATACATATTCAAAGAAGTAGTAACAGATAACACAGAAGAATATATAGATAACTCAGAAGTAGTAATATATATTAAATATCTAGTAATATGAAGACAGATGTACATATCTTTTTAATACCATAGTAACCAATATTACAATTATAGTAAGATTTATATTATTTGTTGATGGACTTTTTCTAAGAAATCTTTTTTAATTAGTTTATATATACTATTTGTTCATGTATGGAGTACTTATATATTTGATATTGTGCTGTATTAATCATGGTGTATCAAAGTTATCATCGCTTAAAAATAACTGATATAAGAAAAATATAAGCTTCTAAAGTATTTATATTATTTTATTGTAATTACAAGTTAATAAATAAGATTTTTATCGAGAGTATAGGAGAGTAGATAATAATATAAAAGAGTAAATAGAAATAATAGAAATAATATAAAAACAAACAGTTAAAAAAATTACAACTTTGCACTCCTATCACCATAATTAGATGTACATTATCTTTATTCCTTTTTCATAATTTTCTTGCCCCCAATAATCTCTTCGCGTCTGTGGATGATGCTCCAGCTGATACTAGACTCATCTCTATACCAATTGAACTAGAGTAAAGGTTTATGTAGGCCTCCTACACGAAGTTGAAGGTTGCTACAGCTTTAGCTTCCGGCAGTTTCATAGTGGGCAGAAATACGAACTTTGTCTAGATAATAGTATATTATATGTAAATGTATATATTACATTGGAACACAAATAATTCACTGTATTGTGTAGGCATATTCATTGGCATTCTGCGTTCCCATTTCTTTGCAGCTATCCAAAAGATCTTTACTCGACATCTTATGCACATGATTAATGCACTCTTCCTTGCTGACCAAGTAAGGATGACCATTCACCTTCGCATGTGCTTTTCCGTCACCATCAGAAAGCATCGTAGAGTAACGGAGACCATACTTCTCAAGAGAGTGCCCAAATTAATTCAGTAGCAGAACCTATTATTTATATCAAACGATTATACATGATCAAACATATTATATTTATTAAAGTATTTACCTCCATGCCACCAGAATATTGTTTATAGTTTTTACAACATTCAGCTTTGTGTTCATCCAAAGCATCATCGGAATTCTTGTTGGCAACACATTTCTGAAATATATAAAAATATATATTTATTATATATTCATATTATTATTATTATAACTAACATGCTTAATATCTGAAAGTCAATTACAAGTCCAGTGTAAAACTCTATTGTAAAAGCTATACAATACTTGGATTTTAACCTCTTTTCATCCATGTACCATATTTTATAAGATTGCATAGACGGTGTAGTTCACCTTCCAGTTCGCCTTCTAGAATATAGAGTTAGTTATCTGTATAAAATTAAGTAATTAAATTTAAATTAAATTATTATATTATAATAATTATTACCTTAAGCGCACCTGTTGAAATGAATTTGGTGATCTTATGAAAAGATACTTGGCTCAATGCCGTCAATCCTAAATTTCTCAGCAAAGATCGCAATCCATTGCTGCCAAAATACGAATATTATGAGCCGCTTTCATTGACTCTACATTATATAGAAATGGAGAATTCTCCATTTATGGTCATCGTCACTGAGGCGTCTCAGCTTCACGTAGTTAGAAGTATACGGCAATATGTACAATTGATGAGAACTTTCTCACTGATCGCATAGGTCGTCACGGTGTTTATACTTATTGTACGTTCTTGCTTACATCTGAAGCTAACCAGCACAGCCCTTGGAAATATACTGCTCCTATGAGCCAGTTTTTTTCTTTCCCGGATAGAGTGCCTTCGTAATCATTTGATTAACATGTTTCATTTTCGTTCACTAGTGCTAGCTTCATTGTTGATATCTTTGTCTGATATCTAGTAAATAAATTACTTATAATAATATGCTTTATAAACTAATATAATTATAAATTTATTTAATGTTTAGTAAATATATTTTATTAGTTCTAGATAATGTAATAATACAAATAAATACAACTTTCTCAAAATTATCTAATTTTTATAATAATTATTATTTTATGAACATAATATGACTTTATTACAAATAAATTATTGACTCATTTAGTATTTATTTCAAATACTACAACAACTAATATATAATAATACACTAACTGTAAAATATTAATGTCAAACAAAATTTCATATAGTTAAAATCAATTTTTTACATCATAGAAAAACTATCACTAAATTATATATTTATACATTTAGCTTAATATATAATAGTTTAATAAATTGTGTACTTACTTTTTGCTGGCATATACTTTTCATATATTTACTACGTTTGTTAGGCGGAGATATAATGATGAGAATTCAAGTGTAAATAAATAAATATTGACAAGTGAAACTTTCAATACAAAATAAATTGTATATATTTGAATAAAATGCTAACTTTTGATTGGTTATACACATTAGTTCTAATTATTAATAAACATACTGAATACAAAGAAAGATATTATCTGTGCAATGTTTTAAAAAAAATTTAAATGGAAAATATATAGGTAAGCGAATACATACTAATTTAAAACCATATTATTATGAAAATATTTTACTAACTAATAAAATAATAAACATTATTTTTTGACAGGCATATATTTAAAATACACATTTGATACACTTTTATAAAACAAGTTATACATTTAATTTTTAACATTAAAATTAAATAATATGACAATAAATACTTTATTTAATACTACAGTGAATATAAAAACACTAGTGTTAATATTTAATAATTAATCTAATTAATGATTTATTCTGATATATTCTGATACTAATGTGAATTCCGGTAGATATTATTGCTAAGAGATGTAATGAATTAATTTGCAAATATCTACCAAAGAACTCCTCGTCTCCTTTGCTGGATTGTATTTACAATTATAAAATGGGAATATCTATACCAGAAGAGATTTTTTGAAATTGAAGTCTCAGGTGGACTCTGATTTACAGATACTCCAGAGAAGAATGTGTTTCTGCTGACTCCATTTACACAATTATTAACTATAAGTAAGTGCTATGGATGAGTATGAAATAGTGTAGTAATATGTAGTAATGTATAGTAATGTGGGTATTATATGATGTAGAAGATAGACTTCCTCATGAATACACATTGTTAGAACTTATAGATTATGGTATGTGTAGTAAATATATGTTGTTATAGAATAAATCTATTAATACATTAGCATATATCAGAATAAATCATTCATTAGTTAATTAGAACACATTGTTAGAACGTGTAGATTATGATATGTGTAATAATATATGTTGTTATAGAATAAATCTATTAATACATTAGTATACATCAGAATAAATCATTCATTAGTTAATTAGATTAATTATTAAATATTACACTACTGCATTTATATGTAGTATTAAGTGTTATTGTCATATTATTAAATTGTAATGATTAATAAAAGTTAAATGGATAACAAAAAATTTAATAATATATTCAAAAGTTATAATTTAATTATAATAATTAAGTTATAATAATTAAATAATTAAGTAATTAAAACGTAAAAAGAAAGATAATGAATTATAATTAAATTTTATTAAATTCATTGCTTAAGGTCGGCGTAACAAAATTTAAATGGAATATATATAGGTAAACGAAAACATACTAATTTAAAACCATATTATTATGAAAATATTTTACTAACTAATAAAATAATAAACATTATTTTTTGACAGGCATATATTTAAAATACACATTTGATACACTTTTATAAAACAAGTTATACATTTAATTTTTAACATTAAAATTAAATAATATGACAATAAATACTTTATTTAATACTACAGTGAATATAAAAACACTAGTGTTAATATTTAATAATTAATCTAATTAATGATTTATTCTGATATATTCTGATACTAATGTGAATTCCGGTAGATATTATTGCTAAGAGATGTAATGAATTAATTTGCAAATATCTACCAAAGAACTCCTCGTCTCCTTTGCTGGATTGTATTTACAATTATAAAATGGGAATATCTATACCAGAAGAGATTTTTTGAAATTGAAGTCTCAGGTGGATTCTGATTTACAGATACTCCAGAGAAGAAAGTGTTTCTGCTGACTCCATTTACACAATTATTAACTATAAGTAATAGAGAATTAAGTGCTATGGATGAGTATGAAATAGTGTAGTAATATGTAGTAATGTATAGTAATGTGGGTATTATATGATGTAGAAGATAGACTTCCTCATGAATACACATTGTTAGAACTTATAGATTATGGTATGTGTAGTAAATATATGTTGTTATAGAATAAATCTATTAATACATTAGCATATATCAGAATAAATCATTCATTAGTTAATTAGAACACATTGTTAGAACGTGTAGATTATGATATGTGTAATAATATATGTTGTTATAGAATAAATCTATTAATACATTAGTATACATCAGAATAAATCATTCATTAGTTAATTAGATTAATTATTAAATATTACACTACTGCATTTATATGTAGTATTAAGTGTTATTGTCATATTATTAAATTGTAATGATTAATAAAAGTTAAATGGATAACAAAAAATTTAATAATATATTCAAAAGTTATAATTTAATTATAATAATTAAGTTATAATAATTAAATAATTAAGTAATTAAAACGTAAAAAGAAAGATAATGAATTATAATTAAATTTTATTAAATTCATTGCTTAAGGTCGGCGTAACAAAATTTAAATGGAATATATATAGGTAAACGAAAACATACTAATTTAAAACCATATTATTATGAAAATATTTTACTAACTAATAAAATAATAAACATTATTTTTTGACAGGCATATATTTAAAATACACATTTGATACACTTTTATAAAACAAGTTATACATTTAATTTTTAACATTAAAATTAAATAATATGACAATAAATACTTTATTTAATACTACAGTGAATATAAAAACACTAGTGTTAATATTTAATAATTAATCTAATTAATGATTTATTCTGATATATTCTGATACTAATGTGAATTCCGGTAGATATTATTGCTAAGAGATGTAATGAATTAATTTGCAAATATCTACCAAAGAACTCCTCGTCTCCTTTGCTGGATTGTATTTACAATTATAAAATGGGAATATCTATACCAGAAGAGATTTTTTGAAATTGAAGTCTCAGGTGGATTCTGATTTACAGATACTCCAGAGAAGAAAGTGTTTCTGCTGACTCCATTTACACAATTATTAACTATAAGTAATAGAGAATTAAGTGCTATGGATGAGTATGAAATAGTGTAGTAATATGTAGTAATGTATAGTAATGTGGGTATTATATGATGTAGAAGATAGACTTCCTCATGAATACACATTGTTAGAACTTATAGATTATGGTATGTGTAGTAAATATATGTTGTTATAGAATAAATCTATTAATACATTAGCATATATCAGAATAAATCATTCATTAGTTAATTAGAACACATTGTTAGAACGTGTAGATTATGATATGTGTAGTAAATATATGTTGTTATAGAATAAATCTATTAATACATTAGTATACATCAGAATAAATCATTCATTAGTTAATTAGATTAATTATTAAATATTACACTACTGCTTTTATATGTAGTATTAAGTGTTATTGTCATATTATTAAATTGTAATGATTAATAAAAGTTAAATGGATAACAAAAAATTTAATAATATATTCAAAAGTTATAATTTAATTATAATAATTAAGTTATAATAATTAAATAATTAAGTAATTAAAACGTAAAAAGAAAGATAATGAATTATAATTAAATTTTATTAAATTCATTGCTTAAGGTCGGCGTAACCTTCGTTTTAAATTTATTTACAAAATATTTGTATAGTAAATTTTAAAATTAAATTAATTATCTTTAAAATGATGTATAACTTGTTGATGTATGCTTGTCAAAAAATAAAGTTTATTATTTTATTAATTTGTAAAATATTTAAATAATAATAATATGAGTTTAAATTAGTATGTATTCGCTTACCTATAAATTTTCCATTTAAATTTTTTTTTAAAACATTGCACAGATAATAGCTTTGTTTGTATTCAGTATGTAGCACTAATGTCTATAACCAATCAAAAGTGAGCATTTTATTCGATATACAATTTCTTTGGTATTGAAATTTTCACTAGTCAATTTTATTTTATATTTACACTTAAATTCTCATCACTATGTCTCCACCTAACAAACGTAGTAAATATATGAAAAGTATATACCAGCAAAAACTAAGTACACAATTTAGTAAACTATAATATAGTTAACAAAATGTATAAATATGTAATTTAATGATAGGATGATTAACTATGATGTAAAAAATGTGATTACAACTATATGAAATTTTGTTTGACATTAATATTTTACAATAGTTGTGTTATATATTTGTTATAACTAATTGTAGTATACGAAACACGCTACATAAGTCAATAATGTATTAGTAATCCAGTCATATTATGTTCATAAAATAATTATTAATATAAAAATTAGATAATTTTGATAACATTGTATTTATTTGTATTTTATATTATATAAAACTAATAAAACTAATCAAATAAAATTACTAGATATTAGACAAATATATCAACAATGAAGCTAGTACTAATGAGCGAAAATTAAACATGTTTGGGATAAAATCTAGTGATGACGATGGCATTCTCAAGAAGGAAAATATGAGCAGTATTTTTCTAAGGGTTGTTTGCTGTCCTGGTTAGCTTCAGATGTAAGCAAGAATTCATCAATGTGAGAAAGTTCTCATCAATTGTACATATTGCCGTATACTTCTAACTACGTGAAGCTGAGACGCCTCAGGGACGATGACCATAAATGGAGAATTCTCCATTTCTATATACTGTAGAGTCAATGAAAGCGGCTCATAATATTTGTATCCGTTTCAAGGGATTGCGATTTTTGCTGATAAATTTAGGATTAACGGCATTAAGCTATATATCTTTTTCAAAAGATCACCAAATTCCTTTCAACAGATGCGCTTAAGTTAATAATTATTATAATATAATTTAATTATATTTGTATACAGATAGGTAACTCTATATTCTGGGTTAGAGTTGTATTAGCATGTAAGGTGAACCACTAATATATACATTTATATATAATATATATATTCGTATGTCTGCCCACTATGAGGCTAGCGGAAGCTAAAGCTGTAGCAACCTTTAAGTTCGTTGAGGAGGCCTACACAAACCTTTGGTCTCGTTAAGTTGGGATAGAAATGAGCCTAGTATAAACTGCAGCATCATCCACAGACGCGAAGATATTATCCATGGCAAGATAAATATAAAAAAGTAACAAAGATATTGTAGAAAGGGCTACATCTACACTGTTAGAAAAAAGGGTTTTCTAGAGTATGTGAAAAAGGGTTTTCCAGAGTGGTCTGTATTAGAACCATTTTGAGGGTTTCTTGGATGCTTGAAAATAGAAAACCATTTGGAGGGTTTCCTAGATAACTGTATAATGGTTTTCTGCATATCTCAAAAAGGGTTTTCTAGATATCTGAATAAAGGGTTTTCTATATATCTGTATGATGGTTTTCTAGATATTTGAAAAAGAGGGTTTTCTAGATATTTGAAAAAAAGGTTTTATAGATATTTCAAAATAGGGTTTTCTAGTTTTAAAACATAAGGGTATTATAGATCATTGTAAAAGGGCTTTATAAGTTTAAAATAACATGGTTTTCTGGATATTTTAAAAGGGTTTTCTATATACTAATTTTCATAAAATTATTACAAAAAATATAATATTATTTATATAACATTATTTGAATACAAAATGATAATTAACATTAAAATGATAATGTATAATACACATATATAATTATAAGTATTATAATAAATAATTATGATATATATTACATATTGTACCCAGATCGATTAAAATATTCTACGTAATAAAATAATAATCTATAAAATTGAACACATTTATTATTTAATATATATAAATGTATAAAATATAGAAACAAAATGAATTCTCATTTTTGATATACTGTATGTCATTTCATTTGTTTATCTGTTCTATTATAATGTATTGTTAAATAACGCAGAAATAAAATAGTTTATCATATAAAACAAATAATTTATATATTATTATTATCAATATCAAAATATCATCCAATCAACAAAACTAGTCATTATAATAATTTAAATACATACATGTTTTTTACAAATGTATTTTCATATTAAAATTAAAATTAATCTCTTATTATTCATATATTATGAATGGTCAATGTCAATTGTTCATCCACACATATATATATTATTATAGATACCATTGCTGATTTTAATGAGATCTAAAATTGTATAATATATGGTATTACATTATTGAATGTATTAAATATATATATATATCATATATATGATATATTATAAATATCTATTAAATATTTAAATAAATTACTATCATAATATTAATAAAGATTAATAAACATTAAATTACATTTTTAAGGGCCGTTTACATATAGCGAAATCGCGACGAATTTCGGCCGAAATGATTTTCGTGCGAAATTTCGTCACGAAATCCTAAATTTTTTCGGTGGAGTGTTTACATATACCGAAAATGATTTATGGAAAATCAACGATCTCGAAGTATTAATCTATTTATTTTCTTTGTATTGTTTATTATTTAATTCCTTTGTCAATCCAATACTATTTCCTAATTAATACTTCAATATGAATATACAACACTGCCTACCAAATCTTAGCTTTATAACAAATAATCTATATTATTATCGTAATAGAAATAAAAGATGCATTTATTCAATTATAAGGAGAGCTATAATAGTAAAAAGGTTGCTGAACAAATCATACAGAAAAAGACGAGTTTTGTGGGCTCACAAATATTTAATGCAGCGTAACTGTCCCCCTGCTGGCTCCTATAATTTAATGAAAGAGTTACTAGGTGAAAATATAGAAAAATTTAAGAATTTTGTTAGAATGGGTCCAGAAGAATTCAATGAACTGGTATGTGGAATATCTCCTATGATAGAACGCAAACATACAACATTCAGACGAGCTATATCGGTTAAAGAACGTTTAGCTGTAACACTGAGATATCTTGCAACAGGTAATTTAAGTGAACTATATATTTTTATGTTTGATATTTAGTAATTATTACTAATAAATTAAATATTTAATATATAAAATTACACAATTCAATTTATTTATATGCATACACATTATATATATATAATATTATAATGTTTATATTATTACTATTGTAATATTTATATATTTGTAATTTATTATATATATTCATTAAAAAAAATTACACATTTAAATTATAGGTGAATCATTCGTCAGTCTTGGCTACGCATTCGGAATGTCAACACCGAGTGTATCATTCATAATACCAGAAACTTGTAAGGCACTATGTATCTATCTAAAAGATCAAATACATGTAAGTAATAAACATAATTAATTCAAATTTATAATGCATATTAAGTATTGCTTAAAGAATTATAATATAATTTATTTATAAAATACAGTATACATATATATTTATATATCTACATCCATATTATTAAAACATATACTATGTATTTTTAAGTATCTCATAATATATAGATAATTTTAATTCAAAATAATGAATATATATATTATAAATAGACTCCTTCAACTATTGCTGACTGGAAAAAGATATCATTAGAATTTTATAATCATTGGCAATTCCCAAACTGTCTGGGAGCTATCGACGGTAAACATATCGCCATTGAATCGGTTCCAGAGTCAGGATCTTTTTATTTTAATTATAAAGGATATAATAGTATTGTATTAATGGCAATTGTCGATGCAAACTATAAATTTATTTACGTAGATATCGGTGTGAATGGACGTATAAGCGATGGGGGAGTATTCGATGCATGTAGTTTTAGCAAAGAACTATCTTCAAATTTAAATGCTAGGCATATACCAAATGATGAAAAATTACCAAATTCGGATATAACCTGCCCTTACGTACTTGTTGCGGATGAAGCATTTCCATTAACTAACCATATTATGAAGCCTTATCCTATGCGAAGTTTGACTAAAGAAAGGCAGATTTTCAACTATAGGTTAAGTCGGGCCCGAAGAATTGTTGAAAATGCTTTTGGAATTTTATCTTCAAGATTTCAAGTAATGAGATCCCCTATAAGACTGCATCCAGATAAAGTTGATAAAATTATTTTAACTACTTGCTTATTGCATAATTTTTTAAGGAAGGATAGATCAATAATACAACATGACATTACTTATCCAACTATAGATTTACATAATTTAGAGATTAATAAAAGCGCAAATTCATCTACACTCATATCAAGAAATATTAGAGATCAATTTTGTAAATATGTAAATAATGAGGGTGCTGTGAGATGGCAAAATGAAATGTAATATGTAGTATCATTTTAAGTATAAAATTATGTAAATTTATAGCTGGATAAGTAATGTCATGTTGTATTATCTATTCTTTCTTAAAAAATTATGCTATAAGCAAGTAATTAAAATAATTTTATCAGCTTTATCTGGATGCAGTTTTATAGGAGATCTCATTGCTTCATAATATGGTTAGTTAATGGAAATGATTCGTACGCAACTAGTACGGAAGGGCAGTTTATATCTGGTAATTTTTCATCATTTGTAATATGTTTTATGATTATCTAAATTTATATTTTCATTTTTTTTATCTCATCAAATATATTCGTCTTATATATTTTTTTACATTATTTCATTTGTAAATAAATTGGTATTTATTTGTAATTATTATTTATTTATTAATATTCATTAAGTTCTAATTCATCAAATATTAATTGCTCAATTCTATGGCATAATCTTCTTCTTTTTTTTTCTGGCAACTTCTCTATTCTTTTTGCCATGGTGTAACCCCATGCCTCCATTTCATTAGGCTTTTCCTCAGATTTTCGTAGATAATTTAATGCATCATTTAATTCTACGTCTTTAGATTTTTCCTTTGTAGAATGAAAACGCTTCCTATAGATAACTTTAAAATTAGATAATAATATTATATTAAAGTAACTAACATAAACATGTTATACTATATTATGTATGTGTTTAAAAAATATTTAGTAAAATAAATAAAGAAAATAAACAACCTTTTAATTGGTTGAGGTGTAACTAGACAGTGATCTATATCTGCAATATTTTCTCCTCGGATAACCGTATGAGATGAAGGAGTTTCATTTATAGAAATATTAGATTGAGAGCAGTACGAATCATGATCCAAAGAAATTTCAGCAGATTCAACATATACATCATCTTCAATAATGGTATCAGACAATAAAGGAGATATTGTTCCCTCGGTATCTGTAAATTGTAATTCATTCTTTATGGCATTGAAAATAGTTATTTTATATATCGTAAGTATTATTTAACAATATATAACTAAACAATTACTTTAATAATAAATAATATTTATATTATTAAATTGTTAAATAATTCTAATTAAAAATATTTTATAATATTTGTAAAACTATTAGAAATAGACGATCGTATTTCAAAACTTGGATCCAAAAATTTGAGACTTTTATAAAACGTCCAGGCTGGTTCGGGAACTATATTAGCTGCACTTCCACTAGCTCCAGTTTTATTTTTAAACTCTTTTTTTAATCTTTTATAATATGTTCGGCACGAACACCAACGCATCATAATTTCTTTTACTATTATATATAATATCAATTTTATATTTTAATGAATTAACTTTTAATCAAAGTATAATATTAATTATATAAAATATTTATAATATTAATTTTATATATATTATCATATCAACTATTTTATAATATTATTATTTAAAAACTTACCACTGCATTCCCAGTCACTAGCCAGTTGCACCATTATAGTATTCTTTTTAATTTTATTATGGTAATCATCATTTTTCGGATCCCATAATAATCTATTTGATTCATATGTCGCTATAATGCGATATGTGGTCTTGTCAGATTCCATTTCAATTATGAATGTTATTTGGAAATAATACTGCTAATATTGACCAGTGAATACTATTACACTACTTGTGGCATATTGTTATATAATAGCTATAACTAATCTATAGATTTTATCAATTGATATATATCACATGACCTATACTAAAATGGCATATGCCACTTTCTAGATTCATATAACTACTGCAGTTTCACAATGCTTATACTAGTTCACTACTGCATCTATATCATTTGCAATGGTTATATATTGATATAAGTATATCAATGACAGAATATAAAATAGACTTCCCTCCTGTGTTTATATTTGGGATATACCCCAGATACAATCCTAATATCAACACGTTTAGCATATACTCAATTAAATGCGCTGTCGATCATGAATATGTCCGATACGTATTGTATCCAATAATATTCCAATTTTAAATTAATATATTTCTAGCTAATTTATATTTTATAGTTGTATATTACATTGTATATATTGTACTTACAATCTATTCGCAAATTAGTCAAATATATAATTTATATTTTATTATAAGAGTTTCAATTTAATATCATATTTAATTAATTGAATTAGTTGTTTATTAATAATTTATAATTAATATAAAACATAATACGGTATATTAAACTTTATTTAAAATAATTAATGTTGTTATATATTTACTTAAATATCACTTTATAGTAATATTATTAATTGTTGAGAAAATTAATATTGTTAATATTCAAATAGTTTTAAATGATTTAATATTCATTTACCAATAATAATGGTAATATTCTAATGAATATCTTTGATTTTGACCGAAAAAAGCAAACATGTTTGCTTTTTCGTTCGGCCGAAAGTTCGGCCGAAAAGGAGTCAAAATTCGGCCGAAATTATTTTTCGTGCGCATGTTTACATATACCGAAATCAAGTCCACCGAAAATCGTCGCGAAATCGTCGCGATTTCGCTATATGTAAACGGCCCTTAAAGGGCCGTTTACATATAGCGAAATCAATATTAATATTAGTAGTATCAATTAATATTAGTAGTATTATGGATCATATCATGTCTGTTTTAACAAATATAGATAATAAAAATCATATATTTATAAAAATAATTTCTGATTATTATATAAATATAAATTTATATATATATAAGTGTTAATATCATTATTATTAAATATCATAAATATATACATGCTTCTTAATAATCTTATTATTATTTTACAAATTGTATTTGTAATTAGATATAATCATGTTACATCAATTATCTCGAGTAATGAAGTTAAATTATATTCATATTTGTTTTTTTTTATTATTAAATAATTATTTCTAGACATATTGAAGACATTATTTTATATTATAATTTATTGAAATGCAATATATTATTAATTACATGTTTTATATTATGCTTTATTAAATATTAATTATTAATTACATCATATTTAATCATATAAATCTATGTATAAAACAACAATTATATAACAAAAATCAATTAACAATGCTATGAATATAACATCAAGTATAGGAATATAACCTATACCCAATATTAACTACAATACTCTTGAACTTTAATATAAGTAATTAAATTTAGAGATATGGCTAGAGTAGTAGAATACTATGGAGAGGGAGACGGAGTGGAAGAGGGGATGGAGTGGGAGAGGGGAGGGAGTGGGCAAGAAGAGGGAGTAGTGGAGGGAAAATGAGTGGGAGTGAAAGAATGAGTTGGAGTTGGAGAGGAAAGAGGGAAGAAGTAGAGGAAGAAGAAGGGGAATAGGAAGATGGAGTGGGAGATGGAGATGGAGATGGAGATAGAGATGGATATGGATATGGAGATGTAGATGGAGAGGGAGAGGTGTGAAGTTCACAGTTATATACTATTCACTAGAGGAGAGCGGTAGTTATTAATTTGTATCAATATTATTACAATTATTATAATAATATCATATACTACATTATATACTATAATGTATGTGATCTATCTAAGTATACTTATATGTATACTTTATATTTAAATTAATTATATAATACAGGATGTATTATATTATATCTAATATAACTATTGTTTAATATAATAAGTAATATGTTATTCATCATCAGATATATATGTAATACTAACAAATGAGTTATATGTTGGATCAATGAATGTTATCAAATAAGTTACAAACTTTACAATAAACAGCACACGTACTTTTTTACAGAACGCACGCAATAAAAATACAATTAATTTATAAATAATATTTCAGCATTATATTATTAGTAAACTGTATGAAAATTAATTCATATATATATATATATATATATATATTTAATGTAAAATAGTATTTCAATAATGAATGAGTTGGAAAACCCTTTTTATAATGTTTATTATTTAAAAGGGTTTTTTATCTAAACGTAACTCTAGAAAACCCTTTACAAATGTTAGAGGGTTTTAAATTCGATTAAAACTATGGAATACCCTTTTGAAAATTAAGAGAGTTTTCTATTTTAAATCGACTAATAGAAAACCCTTTTTTCTAACTGTGTAGTCATGGTGATAGAAATGCAAAGTTGTAATATTTTTGTAACTATTTTTTTTATATTATTTCTTTTACTCATTTATATTATTTTTATATATTTTTACTCTCTTTATATGCTAATTTAGTTTATTTGTATATATTATATTATAATATTATATATTTAATAAGTAATAAGTGATAATAATCTTAGTTATTAACTTGTAATTACAATAAAATAATATAAAAACTTTAGAAGCTTATATCTCAGAATATTTGTATCCGTTTTTTTATACGATGATAACTTTTTTAAACTTTGACGAATCATGAAATGTTCTGAATATGTACAATATAAATTTCTTATAAAAAGATTCTGCTTTAAAATATATGATTAAACTGTTTATATACACTTATAATGCAAAAAAGTTTTAAAAAATAGATTTAAAAATAAATATATAAACTTGTTTATCGAGGATTTCTAAATGTAAAATTATTTTTAAAAATAACTATTACTATACATATAGGAATTATCTAGATATGTGAAAAAAATTAGTAATTTTATTATAAATCTAAAAAGTTATCACAATTCTAGTAGACATTGCTTCCCTATCTATTACATGTAAATCACGCGAAGGTTACTCCTCCCCTTAATTATTCTGACAATTAATCTATAACAAACTATTAAATGTAAGAAGCTGACCAATATCAGTATAGAAATATTCATAACTATTTAGGCTGCGTAAAAGCTGTAAAAAGCTCTGTGCGATGCCCTTTAGGTTAAATGTAAATAAATAAATTATTTCATTAGATGTGATATGATATTATATGTATAATTTCTATAAGATATGTTTAATTATATGAATACTATTGTTATACTATATTTGTTAAGCTTTTATTAAATACCATATCTAATAATATAAATAATTGTATTGGATTACATAATACGTAATGCTCTTATTACAGCAATTCTCAGTGTCACGTGCGTCGCACATTGCGTGCGACAATGTATATAAACATTTATTATGGCATTATACACATCACTTATTTTATTACTTTAACTTATGAATTATATAAATTTAATTAGTTTAAACAACTTTTTATATAGTAATTCTTAATCAACATTAAATTATATATTTGATTTATAAATAAAATATTTATAAGCGTAAACACTTATATAAGTTATAATATTTATAATTATACAGTAATATCTATACAAATACAACTCGATTTAAAGATGTTATATTAAGAGCATACATATGTATTATTATGTTAGTTATTAAATATATAGTAAATGTATTTACAGTAACTCAGTTCAATGTTTGCTAAATATCACGTTATTACCAGAGATCCAGTTGTTAACTTATTATAGTATTTATTTCACAATTTGTATAAATAGTATTTAGTAAATAAGATTTTCTACTTAATGTTTTTCTTCATAATGTATTCCATTGAAAAATTTATATTTATAATAAAATGTTAATCTTTTATTTTATTATTTATTAAATAATTAATTATTTAAATAATATTAAATTTAAAAGTGTAATATATATGATTAATAGTACATTGTGATTAATTGAATATGAAAACAGTATAGCATAGTAAAAATTGTATGTAAAATAATTAAATTATCGTCACAATACATTATTGTAATGTTTACAAAATAAAAGATAAATACTGTATTATTTAAATATTAAACTATTACATATATTGTTAATATTGCCAATTTTGATCTGCAGTGTACGTTTTTATTTCATTGGTACATTATGCGGTGTCTCGATTGCTAGCATTCACCCTTCCCCCTTCACTCATTTAAGAAAATGTTTGATGATTACGTTTTTATTTTTATGCAGGAGTTTCTAATTATGATTTATTAGCTGCAGTACTAATTATTTGTATTGAAAATGAATATATATGCAATATTG
This sequence comes from Osedax frankpressi, assembly GCA_964035775.1. Classification (NCBI taxonomy): domain Eukaryota; kingdom Metazoa; phylum Annelida; class Polychaeta; order Sabellida; family Siboglinidae; genus Osedax; species Osedax frankpressi. The sequence goes on from OZ038317.1 coordinate 15,759,015, forward strand.
AATATATATGCGTATATATATATATATATATATATATATATATATATATATATATATATATATATATATATATATATATATATATATGTTTATAATAGGACACTTTTTAAATCATTAATCATTTATTTTAGAAACAATTATAGAAAAATCAATTTTATACTATATATTTGTATCACATATAAGAAAATATTCGACGCGTTGCACCACTAATATACCGTACTTTCAATCTACTACAATACTGAAACATGCTGTTTCTTTTTCAACATCCTTTTCCCTTCTAGGAGATGGAAGATAGATATTCTTGTCTCCCAGCTCATCTTCTCTCCTCTTTTGACTACACCAATCACCATATGTCATTCCTTAGTAAGAAGGTAATACAATAATATTAACAATGTATATGTGTAATTACATGTGTCTTAATCATTAATTAAGAACTCATTCATACGTTATCATTCATACTAATTCATTGATTAATCATTCATACATTACCTCATTCATTTATTATACAAACGCGAATGAATAGAAAATGTATATTTACAAAAATACTATTATAAATTATTTAATTTGTTATTAGCTATAAAATCTATTTAATAACTTGTTTTTTTTAAATATGGTATATCATGTTATTTTATATCAAGGATATTTATGAACTAAAACAAATATTTGTTTTATACGTGGTTTATATGTTGTGTATACACTCAATCACATATGTTGAAATTAATACCGATTGGAGAGAATTTGAATTATAATTACAGAATACATTCTAACCATCCATTACAAGACTTCTGCGAGTATTTTCTATTTGATCTCGTGTAATAGGTACAGGATCTTCATACGCTATTCAAAATAGAAATATGTTAATAGAAGATGCAATTAATTGTATATTTAAATGACATAACCAAGTATTACTAATAATCGTGTATTGATAATAGTAAAATAATTATATACAATTATTTGTAACATTATAGGCGTACAATGTACGCCGTATCTAGTTGTGCAAATTAATTTTAACACACTTTATTATACTAGTATAATAAGTTATGTTCAAACGCAGTGAGTAGGCATGATGAACGTCTTTTTCCTGCCAGAGTCTGTATGCTTTAATGTACTCATTAGTATCGTAGGGACGACCGGGTAGTTGTCTTTCTCCGGAGAGACGAGGATCGTACCGGATCTCCTGGCAATTCATCACTGAAAATGCGCAAACAGACAATAACTATAGATAGTTTATTTATTAGAAGATACATTGATGAGAATATTGTTAATACATATAAATTTAGTTAACATATTAAGAGATTAACCAGAAACACTTATTTGTAAATTGAATTAATTTGCAGAATTTAAATTCTATATAATTAACATGGTTCATCAATTTTTCTTGAAAAAATCTGAGTTTTCTTTTTAATCCAATTACGATATGCTTCCACGTTTAACTTCTTTTGTTTTACTAGTTTTACTGGGTCTATAAATATACGAAATGTTTACATCTACGATAAATATATAATAAATATAATAATATAACTAATTAAAATGATATATCTTATTGTTTTATCATAGTTCTGAAAATACCTTAAAAAATCATTATAATTCCTTAAAATTCCTTAAAACAACTTGGGGTTATTGAAAATTAACTAAGTAAAACAAAACCTTCATGATCAATATCCATATCTAATGATTCTTTTTGTCTATTTTTCTCTTTACACCACGATCTAAAAGCTTTTCCGTTTAGCTCATTTTTTAATTGTTGTTCTTGTTGTTTTTGTTTTGCTTCTATACATTTAATGAATGTAAATCATTTTAATATATATATATACATTTTATATATATTCAATATATAATAGATTAATGAATTAATACATATATATATATATACACACATTTTATATATATTCAATATATAATAGATTAATGAATTAATACATATATATATATATACACATTTTATAGATATTCAATATATAATAGATTAATGAATTAATACATAGATATTTATATATTAATATGTACCAGATAAATTATTTATACTTCTCTTCGTTAAAGAGTAATCCTTATTTATTAACACTCTTTAGAATATAAATACATATATAAAGAATTAGTGCTACATCCGTTTTGAATAAAGCGAAAACTAAGGCCATGAAATGATATGTTTTAATATAATATATAAATCAATACAATGTGTATATGTGTAAACAAATATACATATTACGAAGTAAAAAAAATCTTATGAAGTTAAACTACTATGCTAACTAGTTACTTAACCTAGGGTATAGATAATTTGAGAACTATATAATATTTACACAAACATATATTTGTAATATATATATATAACCAAAAGAAAGATGTTCTGAAGTTTGTAACCAAGTTTTCCAAGGTCTATATCTTGAATTTGCCTTTTCTGGTCTATTAGAAAATTGTTAGAAATAAATATACGTTTCTTAAATATTTATAACTTTCTAGAAATCATTTATATTATAATATTATATTTATATTATATATTATAACATTAAATACAATTTAATAACATAAACGTATACTATTTAGAATACAGACTATATTCTGTATTATATAATATATGATATATATTATATAACATACTATGTCTGTATTATAAATAGGTCGTCAACTAATAATAATATCATAACTTGAAAACAAGTACTCATATCTAGTACATAGGCTATGCTTTTGTTTAACCTTTTCATTGATTCGTCTATTCTTTCACCCGTGCAATCCCGTACAGCATCGAATTCGTTGTGGCATCGGCCCCTGGATGTTGTTAGACTTACACGAGTGAATTACAAATGTTCTATCTTATATGCGTATTATGATACATACGCGCGTTCACCTATGCATACATGAACATCACCAAATGTATCCATATACGTAAAACACTTACAACCATAAACGTATACGCTAGGATATATAACATAACTCGTGACTTATATAAACAATGATTATTAAATGTTACGATATCGATATTAGTTATATACAGCGCTGCAGCTACGAATTTCGTGTTACCTTGGAATATATCGCCAATGACAATAACCTGTAGTATGTGGATTTCTGACGAGAATGTGATGTAGCACGACTGACCATATCTCGAGCATTCTTGGCCGTTACGTAAACCCGGTCGCGAACCGGAGTAGCAATTGCCAATGAAGTAGGATTGCGCTGCATGCGGTTAGGGTCTGTGAGGTGAGGTAGGTGTCGACTAGTGTTGGTTAGACAGGTAAGTTAGGAAGGTAAGGTAAAGTAAGGTAAAGTAAGGTAAAGTAAGGTAAAGTAAGGTAAAGTAAGGTAAAGTAAGGTAAAGTAAGGTAAAGTAAGGTAAAGTAAGGTAAAGTAAGGTAAAGTAAGGTAAAGTAAGGTAAAGTAAGGTAAAGTAAGGTAAAGTAAGGTAAAGTAAGGTAAAGTAAGGTAAAGTAAGGTAAAGTAAGGTAAAGTAAGGTAAAGTAAGGTAAAGTAAGGTAAAGTAAGGTAAAGTAAGGTAAAGTAAGGTAAAGTAAGGTAAAGTAAGGTAAAGTAAGGTAAAGTAAGGTAAAGTAAGGTAAAGTAAGGTAAAGTAAGGTAAAGTAAGGTAAAGTAAGGTAAAGTAAGGTAAAGTAAGGTAAAGTAAGGTAAAGTAAGGTAAAGTAAGGTAAAGTAAGGTAAAGTAAGGTAAAGTAAGGTAAAGTAAGGTAAAGTAAGGTAAAGTAAGTTAAAGTAAGGTAAAGTAAGGTAAAGTAAGGTAAAGTAAGGTAAAGTAAGGTAAAGTAAGGTAAAGTAAGGTAAAGTAAGGTAAAGTAAGGTAAAGTAAGGTAAAGTAAGGTAACGTAAAGTAAAGTAAGGTAAAGTAAGGTAAAGTAAAGTAAAGTAGAGTAATGTAAAGTAAAGTAAGGTAAAGTAAGGTAAAGTAAGGTAAAGTGAAGTAAAGTAAGGTAAAGTAAGGTAAAGTAAAGTAAAGTAGAGTAATGTAAAGTAAGGTAAGATAAGGTAAAGTATGGTTGATAAGGTCATTAATACCTATGACGTCGGTGCGGTTAAGTCGGTGCGGTTAGGATAGTAGTTGGTTATAAACTATTTTCTAATCCATCGTGAGTGGGTGTATTCTACCAAATACCAGTTAGAGTAATGCCAGTGAAAGTATTTGTTTATCTTAGATATACAGGTAATAATTTATCAATTTCTTACTGTATAAATATGTATTTATATATTTATGTATATATACCAATAAATTCACTCACAACATCCGGTGGCCATTTGCGGTTATTGTCCGACCAAGTGGCAACGTTTGGACATTTCGAAGGAAATATGGAGGTATCTTGAGTTCTTTCTGTTCGAGAAAAATAAAGAGTTAATCTTCTTAAGGTTATAAAGATACATTTCTTCTACTAAAAAATTGCTTCCGAGTTAATACGACAATATATGAACATGTTAAATTTCAATTAATATTATATGATACATGTTAAATTGTTTACTATATACTTGCCACCACTATAGTGTAACTATAGTTCCTAGGTAATATTTGTGTTATTTTTGTGTACGTAACACTTTATGTTGGTTAGGAATATAATACATCTTACGATCAAATAATATCGTTTTTAATAATTTAAGATCGCCATATTTAGTTACTTTGTATTCGCGATATAAGTTTGTGATAATCTATTGATTAGTTCATTATTTATGTATATGAATATATGTGAAATAAAAACCCGTATTCATTGGAGTTATATCGAAATAGGGTTCGCAGATGACTTGTTCATCGAATGTCAGATGATTGTTTTCTAATTAAGGATGTCGTAATTTAATAAGTTAGAGAATATCTTTATTTTAGTATATTTTATTTTATTTGCGAGAATCAATCTTATTCACAGTAATTGTGATTGTTATTAATTAAATGATGTATTGTACAAAATACTATATGCATAATATTAAAAAATGTAATATAATTGAAATATAAACACGGAGCCTGATCTCTATCTTATATAACAATTGAGGGTTAATTTAATTTGTATTTGGGTAATGTAAACTTTCCACCAAATGGACGTATAATATAATTCTTATATTCATATTTAACTAAGCGGTAAATTGTATATTATAACCTAATAGCAAGTTAGATAATCTAAATTGATTATATAACTTAATTATCTTGGTAATATATGTTATCTAACACATGTTACAACTATAGTAGTAACGTTAACGTTAGTTTCGGTCTAGTTAACGTTACTCGAGTGACTCTATGTTAATTCTAACTTTCACCGTGGTGAGTCGTGAGTATAGGTATAGCTGTACTTGCTCTGAGAGGTTTCGTAACCAACAAGGGAGTTCGCGTCCCGGCAGACTTAGTTTTGATCTAATCGAGTATTTTAAGTGTATTCATCATTTAATAAAGGTATTGCCTACATAACTAGCTTAGTCATTTTCTTATATAATATTTCAAACTACTAACCGAATCATTATTAATTTATTTCTTTAATAACATTAATAAATATATACAAATATACAAAGTATATACATAATTTGTCTATAGAAAATTATTGTGAATGCATTAGAGGAGCTAATAGGATAGCGAGTTCAAAGTTCATCAAACCTTTGCAGATATTTGCACAGGACTCTTTCTCCTTAGCGATGCGTAGATAAGAATACGTTCTGCCACCAGACATTCCCGTTGTCTTGCAACCTCCAGAGCGGTCTGCGAATACTTATCTATCACCCATAGCAAATCGATATGCTGATGGGTAGATGTATAAGTTAGGTATTTTTCGAATACATAACAAATCATATCTATATATATATATATATATATATATATATATATATTAAATATTAAATATTAATAACCATAAGTATATTGATATAGTTAATGGCTCAACATATATGGCGATATAAGAGTTTTGTGAAACTCTTAAATATAGCATAATTAAAAATGAATCTAAAAGAAATTTGAACATTAGATGCCAAATTTTCTACTCAAATGACTTAATCTCTCCCTCGTATGCCAACCTCTATGGTGCTAATATCCAGTAGAAATTGAAGGGTTTGCGCCTGGTCGTTAGAAGCGGCCGCGTGGACTAATGACCTCTGGGTAAGAGAGGTCATTCGAGGCAACATAGTGAGTTTCAAATCGCCTTTTAGTTTCTTCTTGACCGCCTCAAGTTCCCCGTTATAGCATTGCTGTAAGTCGTGATTAAAAGTTTAGTAGAACTCGCATGTAGTTCGCTGTATACACGCACCTTAAAGTGACGTATCGGATTCGCTTTTCATTAACCTATTTTACACAGCGAAACATAACCAACTTCACTATAAATAACATCTAAAGGTTTATAATTTCTTCGCGACGTCGGCATAGTTTAGCGTTTACCTAACGATACCTCACATCCGACTAATCTCTACCAGATCATTCGTTACAAGTGCACCTATTGTACTACATTACGTAACCTCTCTAAATACCTGTAATGCGCATTTATTCAACGTCGCAAATAGCATGTCAATGAAATGCGAGTTGGTAAATAAATCGTAATATGTCTCACTTGTATTGTGAATGTAAATCTGAGTTTTTAGAATAGCAGACGATTTGCATTTATATTTATATTTCTGTTGTTACAAGTTATAACATGCTCTATCTGAGATCATACCCATCTTTATGTTTATATATTAAATGTATGCCTTCTTTCTACTCATGTTCAATAGTATAATTATACAATATTATTAAAATTCCTAATATTATATATATTTTCTGTAGATATCCTATTGATTAAAGCTATATTCTATTATCGCTTAAGTTATATAATTATATAATTGTGTAGGTTTATAACATATTACGGTATACCTATAACTATGTAAATATGTATTCATTAATCAAACTAAAACTAACAAGATATAAATAATTAAACTCGTTATCCTTGGAATCGTTTGGTTCCGATTGCAAATTCTTTACGGATAATACGCAACCACTTTTTATATTGTTACCGAATCGAAAATCTGAAAATAAAATATAGAAATTATTTAGCAAATATTATATTTATATATTGTTTACATAATAACACGAGTATCCTAGATACAAGTGATTACAATTATCTAGTAGCATAGACTTTCTAGAATGTTATCATTAAATTTGATCAGATTGCCATTATTTATTTGAAATTTCTATACAGCTTAGAATGTTTTCATATTTTATTGAATATTTCGAATTATTAAGGGATCTCATCTATGTATTCTAGCTTTTCCACTACCAACCTTCCCTGTTATCTATGCGTAACTGCCCGAGGTAGAGTGCGTTTTTCAAATCGAACACTATACCGGATTCCAATTCGATTTGCTCTCGGATCTGTTCTACACTGATCATATTTGGCAACGATCTCAGAGTAAACCTAATAATGGGCAACAATATTTACAAATCTTTTTGTAGTATGTATTTTTATAGTATCCTTAACTATTCCAGTCCTTATTCATGTAGTAAAAAAATTAATCGATAGCTTTAATTTGTTTTTAATTAATCTGACAATATTATTAAATTACTGATTAGTTTAATTGCAAATATAATATATTCTATATTTAAATAAACTAATTTTAGAAAATATACCACCTAGGTAATATATTAATTAAACAATATGATCTAAATTGTTATTAGATGATAACGACGATGGTTGCACGGTGAGGACCCTTACCGACAATAAGTAGGAGATATATTCAAATAAATAATAGATTATAGGCATAGCATATACATATCGAAAAATTGCATACAATGGCGATTTAATCGTAATGAATTGCACACATGTAATTATACTTTATAAATAATAGTTCATTAATAATTGCAATTAATAATTAATGTTTTATGCTTACGTTTTCCGGCAGTGGGGCAGGCAAGCGTTAATGAATAGCTTGTTTGTCATGGTTCGGTTTTTATTTAGGTCCTGTGATAATTATTCATCGGAGTTAAGTTCTATAATTTCTAGTTACACTACATTATCATAAACATTAACATATTATCGCAATGCTATAATCTTAAAGAATATATCCTTGTTATGACTTTAGGATATTTATATAAATAAATAATGTCCACATACTGAAATAACTCCATATCATGGGTTCTATAACGAATACATATAAATAATTATATACATATCCGACAATTTATAAAATATTAATAGTGCGATACAGATAATACAGATATATACAGATAAATGAACATTTTCGTACTCATTTAAATTCTCTAAAAGTATAAAATTCAAATATAACAATAACAACTACTACTACTACTACTACTACTACTACTACTACTACTACTACTACTACTACTACTACTACTACTACTACTACTACTACTACTACTACTACTACTACTACTACTACTACTACTACTACTACTACTACTACTACTACTACTACTACTACTACTACTACTACTACTACTACTACTACTACTACTACTACTACTACTACTACTACTACTACTACTACTACTACTACTACTACTACTACTACTACTACTACTACTACTACTACTACTACTACTACTACTACTACTACTACTACTACTACTACTACTACTACTACTACTACTACTACTACTACTACTACTACTACTACTACTACTACTACTACTACTACTACTACTACTACTACTACTACTACTACTACTACTACTACTACTACTACTACTACTACTACTACTACTACTACTACTACTACTACTACTACTACTACTACTACTACTACTACTACTACTACTACTACTACTACTACTACTACTACTACTACTACTACTACTACTACTACTACTACTACTACTACTACTACTACTACTACTACTACTACTACTACTACTACTACTACTACTACTACTACTACTACTACTACTACTACTACTACTACTACTACTACTACTACTACTACTACTACTACTACTACTACTACTACTACTACTACTACTACTACTACTACTACTACTACTACTACTACTACTACTACTACTACTACTACTACTACTACTACTACTACTACTACTACTACTACTACTACTACTACTACTACTACTACTACTACTACTACTACTACTACTACTACTACTACTACTACTACTACTACTACTACTACTACTACTACTACTACTACTACTACTACTACTACTACTACTACTACTACTACTACTACTACTACTACTACTACTACTACTACTACTACTACTACTACTACTACTACTACTACTACTACTACTACTACTACTACTACTACTACTACTACTACTACTACTACTACTACTACTACTACTACTACTACTACTACTACTACTACTACTACTACTACTACTACTACTACTACTACTACTACTACTACTACTACTACTACTACTACTACTACTACTACTACTACTACTACTACTACTACTACTACTACTACTACTACTACTACTACTACTACTACTACTACTACTACTACTACTACTACTACTACTACTACTACTACTACTACTACTACTACTACTACTACTACTACTACTACTACTACTACTACTACTACTACTACTACTACTACTACTACTACTACTACTACTACTACTACTACTACTACTACTACTACTACTACTACTACTACTACTACTACTACTACTACTACTACTACTACTACTACTACTACTACTACTACTACTACTACTACTACTACTACTACTACTACTACTACTACTACTACTACTACTACTACTACTACTACTACTACTACTACTACTACTACTACTACTACTACTACTACTACTACTACTACTACTACTACTACTACTACTACTACTACTACTACTACTACTACTACTACTACTACTACTACTACTACTACTACTACTACTACTACTACTACTACTACTACTACTACTACTACTACTACTACTACTACTACTACTACTACTACTACTACTACTACTACTACTACTACTACTACTACTACTACTACTACTACTACTACTACTACTACTACTACTACTACTACTACTACTACTACTACTACTACTACTACTACTACTACTACTACTACTACTACTACTACTACTACTACTACTACTACTACTACTACTACTACTACTACTACTACTACTACTACTACTACTACTACTACTACTACTACTACTACTACTACTACTACTACTACTACTACTACTACTACTACTACTACTACTACTACTACTACTACTACTACTACTACTACTACTACTACTACTACTACTACTACTACTACTACTACTACTACTACTACTACTACTACTACTACTACTACTACTACTACTACTACTACTACTACTACTACTACTACTACTACTACTACTACTACTACTACTACTACTACTACTACTACTACTACTACTACTACTACTACTACTACTACTACTACTACTACTACTACTACTACTACTACTACTACTACTACTACTACTACTACTACTACTACTACTACTACTACTACTACTACTACTACTACTACTACTACTACTACTACTACTACTACTACTACTACTACTACTACTACTACTACTACTACTACTACTACTACTACTACTACTACTACTACTACTACTACTACTACTACTACTACTACTACTACTACTACTACTACTACTACTACTACTACTACTACTACTACTACTACTACTACTACTACTACTACTACTACTACTACTACTACTACTACTACTACTACTACTACTACTACTACTACTACTACTACTACTACTACTACTACTACTACTACTACTACTACTACTACTACTACTACTACTACTACTACTACTACTACTACTACTACTACTACTACTACTACTACTACTACTACTACTACTACTACTACTACTACTACTACTACTACTACTACTACTACTACTACTACTACTACTACTACTACTACTACTACTACTACTACTACTACTACTACTACTACTACTACTACTACTACTACTACTACTACTACTATTACTACTACTACTACTACTACTACTACTACTACCACTACTACTACTACTACTACTACTACTACTACTACTACTACTAC
>OZ038317.1:15770224-15797355 GCA_964035775.1 Osedax frankpressi
GTATTGGATAGAGCTAACGCATAAGTTTAAATCGTATATTACATTATAAATAATTTATTAAATATCAATATTTCACGTTTTGATAAATGTATTTTACATTTTATTAAAACTGATATATATAATAATACAATTATATAATAAATTATTTTCATGTACATATTTTAATATAAATATTAGTAAAATATTATTATGTAAATTTACCCGGATAATATTTTTTTTACTACTATTGATATATTCAATAATTTATGTTTAAATAATAACATATACTATGATGTGTATATTTATGTTTTAATATAATAAATACTTTCATATTAATATTTACTGAGTTATGAGCTATTTTATTAAACCTCATACAAATTTGAAAACACGGAAAATCTAGTGATTCCGATAAACAAGTGACGCACAAGTTATTAACGCAAAATGAGTTAATAGTTATAAATTATTTTTATAACCATCAAATATTAAATTGTATATACACTATAGATTTAACCCTTAATATATATAATATATAATATAGATATAATTTCATAGTTATTTACAACATTCGTTATGAATCAAGATATATTGATAAATGAGTTACACAAATAACTAATTGTATAAATAAGATAATACTTTGCACAATTGTATTACTAATATAAATATTATTACTATTATCTATTAATTTAAGATACCATTTTATAATAAAATATATCTACAAATACAGTATTATTTTGATTGTGATTATTTTCAGAATGTTTGATTTGGTTATAAAGCGTCTATAGTGATACAAATAAATAAATCATGATTCGTTTTTCTTAAATTATAAATGTGTATAATTTTAAAGTACTATAATAATACATTATTGTAATAATTCTTAAACTATTTTAATAAAACAATATTAAACTTTAGCATTTATGCATATAATAATTTCAGAATATACAAATATCTTAAATGGATTCAGTTAGAATTTATATTATTGAAATTTATTATTATTTAAAAAATATATTTCAAATATTATTATTGAGCTTAATATTTAACATTATTAATAGTTATTAAGTAACTAATTTAACATTTAACTTATTATATACCGATAGAAATAATAAATGATGTTTATTTACCATTAAAATAATATATATCAAATAACAATTAATATATAATTATATAATAACTATTATCTAATTAACATTTAACTTATTATATTAATCGATGGAAATAATAAATTATGTTTATTTACCATTAACATAATAAATTCCAAATAATTATTAATTATTATATTAAATATATAATATTATTGTAAGTATACTATAAATTACTATACAATTACAAACTAAGTATTCCGTAAATATTATCTTTATTTATAGTAGACTTATACAAATCAACTATATGTTATATAGTTTATATAATGTCTAAATTACGAGGTCATAGTCTACATTATACTTAGTTAATACAATATATGTGCAAAAATAATATCGTGAAAAAAAAAGAAAATCAAATTTGAAATTATTAGTAATACAATATTATATATATATATATATATATATATATATATTTATAATATATATTAAATAGTCTCTTTTAATAAGTATATATATATATTTTAAATTACCAAAATTGACGACGTTGGAATATATTATATAATAATTTTATATTTACTTCAAATCCATACACAATGAAAATATTGAAATATAAATTGAAATAAACTTCCCAATTTGAAATATGTTGTATATGAATTTACCATGATATATTTAATAATTGTTGTAGTTAATATTTTATTTTAAAAATAATTTATATGTGTACCAAAAGGGTAGTCTGGTAGTATGATTTATACAATAATTATATATGATTTATATTATATTTTAATTATAATTTATATAAGTGTAAAACTTTAATATTAATTATATAATATATTTTAAAAATTTCTTGAGTGTAATATATTTCCTTTAGATAATATTTCATATATCAATATCTTATCAATCATTTAGAAATGTCCTAAATTACTATTGAGCAATAATAGAATATTAAATTAATAACTGAGTTCAGTTTTCAATCATATCAAAGAAATTATAACTAATATGGTTATCATATTTTTAAAATTTATCAATACATATTATATATATATATTATTTCATGTTATAATTGTTAACAGATTCATTAATTTTTTTCAAAAATAAATTGAGTTAAGTTATCTGTACCTCTACTTAATATAATATAAGAAAATATAAATTATATAAAATGTAGAAAATTATAACTAGTTCAATTAGTAACTATATGAAAGAATATATATTTTGTTATTTAAAAATAAACCAACTTTATAGAATAATATATATACTATAATATTATATATAATTATTATATAATGTATATTATATATATAATATGCTCTAGATTATATTTTGTATGTTTAGTTTTTATTACAAATATGTGTTATACATACTTTTTTATTTTAAAATCTTTTTACAATAATTCTTAAATTATTGTGTACATCATATTCTCATTTTATTTTAATGCATATTTATATCTAAATTCTATTACGCTTATTAATATAATATTTATTATTTCATTATATATAGATTAGTGAATGTAGAAATATATATATATTATGTAATGTATGTTACAATATGAAAAATATACTGGAGCTTTAAAAAACTAATCTAATAGATTATAGTTATAACTGTTGGCTCCACATAACAATTAGTAAGGTTTGCTCTATAAGAAATAAACAATTTATATTAATTTCAGACGACAGCTGATCCCCAACCTTCCTTCGCAATTCCAATCGCTGCAATTCTTTGTGTTTCCATCGGTGTTTACATTCTTGTCATTGGAATCATTGTACTGCTAAGACAATGGCTAATGGTTTGTTAGCAATCGACAATGGTATATCTACTTCTAAAGCAATTTCCTATTTGATTAATACTAAAATTTTAAATTGTTTTTAATGATTGAATATTAATAATATAATAATAATACAGTTATGTTAATAAATAGTAAATAAATATTATTTAAAAATCTAATCATTATTTAATATAATCAAATCCCAAAGTTAAAGTTAAATACAAATTAGTATAATGTTAAAAAATTAACATTAAGAAATAAATAACATTTATTTCAGTTATTCCATTAAGTTTATGACTATAGTTTTTCTTTTTTGTGTGATTGAATATAGATTATTTAAAATTGTGTTTAAGATTTAATATTTTATAAACTAATGAAAATATTAAAATGATATTATATTATTTATTAGCATTATTTTCATATTGCAAAATAATAAATTACACCAATCAAAAACTCTACCTACTCTTCCTTATATATCATATCCTCCTTATATCACATATATCTCATCCTCTTTCTAACTCATTTATCTAATCCTCTTTCTATCTCATATATCTCATCCTTTTCTATCTCATATATCTCATCCTTTTCTATCTCATTTATCTAATCCTCTTTCTATCTCATATATCTCATCCTTTTCTATCTCATTTATCTAATCTTCCTTCTATCTCTTATATCTCATCCTCTTTCTATCTCATTTATCTAATCCTCTTTCTATCTCATTTATCTAATCCTCTTTCTATCTCATTTATCTCATCCTCTTTCTATATCATTTATATAATCCTCCTTCTATCTCTTATATCTCATCCTCTTTCTATATCATTTATCTAATCCTCCTTCTATCTCTTATATCTCATCCTCTTTCTATCTCATATATCTCATCCTCCTTCTATCTCATTTATCTACTCATCTTTCTATCTCATTTATCTACTCATCTTTCTATTTCATTTATCTAATCCTCTTTCTATCTCATTTATCTAATCCTCCTTCTATATCTTATATCTCATCCTATTTCTATCTCATTTATCTAATCCTATTTCTATCTCATTTATCTAATCCTCCTTCTATCTCTTATATCTCATCCTCTTTCTATCTCATGTATCTAATCCTCTTTCTATCTCATTTATCTAATCCTATTTCTATCTCATTTATCTAATTCTCCTTCTATCTCTTATATCTCATCCTATTTCTATCTCATTTATCTAATCCTCTTTCTATCTCATATATCTCATCCTCTTTCTATATCATTTATCTCATCCTCTTTCTATCTCATTTATCTACTCCTCTTTCTATCTCATATATCTCTTCCTCTTTCTATCTCATATATCTCATCCTATTTCTATCTCATCCTATTTTTAATTCATATATCTCATCCTCTTTCTATCTCTTTTATCTCATCCAATTTCTATCTCATTTATCTCATCCTATTTCTATCTCATATAGCTAATCCTCCTTCTATCTCATATATCTAATCCTCCTTCTATCTCATATATCTAATCCTCTTTCTATCTCTTATATCTAATCCTATTTCTATCTCATATATCTAATCTTCTTCCTATCTCATATATCTAATCCTCCTTCTATCTCTTATATCTCATCCTATTTCTATATCATTTATCTAATCCTCCTTCTATCTCATTTATCTACTCCTCTTTCTATCTCATTTATTTAATCCTCTTTCTATCTCATATATCTCATCCTCTTTCTATCTCTTATATCTCATCCTATTTCTACCTCATATATCTCATCCTCTTTCTATCTCATTTATCTAATCTTCTTCCTATCTCATATATCTAATCTTCTTCCTATCTCATTTATCTACTCCTATTTCTATCTCATATATCTCATCCTATTTCTATATAATTTATCTACTCCTCTTCCTATCTCATATATCCCTGCTATATCTTACACTCCTCTTCTCACCTCACACCTCCCCGTTATGACAGAACCGCGGTAGCTGCGATAACATGTGTTCATGTTGCGCAAAAGGCGGTACATGCGACACTTGTTGCAACTGCGAACACTGCTGCGAGACGTACTGCAATTGCTGTAAGTCACCCGACCTTGAGGCGTGCTGCGACTCCATATGCCCGACGCGAAGGGTTTGTAGTTATGATAATACGGTTTTCTGATGAATGGGAGGAGTTAGTCATCGTGGTGTCTTTAGATATATTTATCACTATAAATGAATCACTGAATATAGTTATTAGTTGTTGTATCTAGTCGACTTATTTCCATTTAAGGGTTCATTTACAGAATTAGTAGGTTATGGTAATTGCATATGTGGTTATTTGAATGGATTAGTTGTACTTGGTTAGTGTTGAATGTGTTGGATTAGTGATTATCTGTATATTGGTTATCACCCATAACGAAGAACCATCAGTTAGACCATGAAGTTATCAGCTTAAAGACAAGTATTCTATGAACTCTCACATATTGGTATTGAAGTATTAGCTTTTATATCATATCTGTGAAATAATCTGTAATACTATACTTTCATTTACGTAGTTTTCAAGGCAATCGTTTATATTTCATTGCAATTATTTACTAATTTCTTTTCATTTTCGATTACCCACAAAAGAAGACAAAATGTACCGATCTGATCATGTGCAGAGGATGTACGGAAACCTGCAGTTGTTGCTATAGTGATGAACCTCTATGCGACGTTAGCGATTACTAAATAAAATCGAACATTTTATAGTTCTAAAAAATAAGCTCTTTTGATTCAATACAAATTTCGTGATTTTTATTTAGTCATTTGATGTTTAATAGGATATTGTGAAAACAAAAATGATTTAATATCGAACTCTTCTATAATATAAAGATAAAATTGTTAATAATTATAATGAAAGAATATTCTTTTTTATAATGAAATATTGTTATTATTTATAATTAAAGAATATTGTTATTTATTATTGATAATACAAATATTATTCTTATTTATTATGTAAATATTATTAATAATGAAATATTATTATTTACTTTGTAATAATGTTATTATTAAATAATGAAATATTATTATTTACTTTGTAATAATGTTATTATTTATAATGAAATATTGTTATTATTTATATTTAATTAATATAGATTACGATGAAAAGTGTTACTATTTATACTGAATATATAATCACATAACCTTCTCTGATAACCATAGTTCTATCTTCCTCAAAACAAACCTATAATCTACATACATAGCGATATCACTAACTTCTCAATTACCCTAAACTCTCTCCCTAAATACAATAATACCACCTAATCTAACCATCTATAGCTACCCTATCATAGATAGGGTATAAGGTATTATATAAATCCTATAACACCTTCCTTTCAAATTAAACCCATTCTACCCTGAATAATACAATTTCTCTTTTTACACCCATACCATCCCTACTTGACCTCTATAAACGTACCCAATACTCACCGACTCAGAGCACAACAGAATCATTGAATTGTTTTTGTATGGATGTTAGTGAAGAAGATGTCGAAATTGACACAATGAATAATTATTTCATCGGTGTTGTCCAATGAGATTTCTCCGCTCTTCATGTCCTTATGGTAGCAGTATTCCATTTATCTTTGAATTTGCAGTTGCTACTTTATTTACAATCTCAATTTATTTACTTCACAATGATCCGAATTGTTATACTTATTGTTTGTTTACTGTTTTGTTTATATTTATTTTTCAATGAATCGAAAAGCAAACTTATTATATTTAATGTTGGAGTTTATCTCCGATGACGTTATTAAAAATGTTTACATTTTATCTTAAATTCTAAACTGTAACATACTTCACATTCATATAGTCAGGATAATATTCCCAGTTTATATGCGAAGTAATATTTAAATAATGATTTTCTCAATCTTTAACCGCCCTCTATGAATTTACAGTGTGGAGCTTGTAATTGTCAGTGCCAGGTTCCGGAATGCAATTCAATAAACTGCTGTTGTTTTGAGATCAAATTAAGTCCCGACGCTTGACCCCTACTAGCGCCACCAGCTAAATTTGGAGTAAACCGTTGACTACGGAATGTTTGCCATAAACTCGCTGAATAGTTGTAATCGAATATATCTGAAAGAACACTAAACTTGTGTATAAATATACCAAGTATTATACATACCTCGAATACTGATATACAAGATTTATGCTCATATTACAAATTCATTGTATTATTACAATTTTGGTAAATTATTGATTTTATTTGCCTTTACTAATTATATTTTTATACATTCGACCAACCATATATTTAATAAAACAATCATAATACATATATGTTGATAACAATGATATATTGAATATTTATTCACACTCAAAAGTTAGCCACTTTCTAACTTCAAAGATAAATGTATCCTTTGGGGGTTTCCCAGCAAACACATATTTAATAAATATAAAGTTCTAAATTTATTATACAATTATCAGTTAAAGTAGTAATTTAAGGTTTTGAATGTGTAATGGGCTCCGGCTGAATTGGTGAAATACTTGTAATTATTGTATCTAAAATAAATGTATTCTGCCTTTTTCTATACACAGAAAATATAATTATCAGGATAGTTTGTGAATTTGCAAACATTATTTAACATGATTTGAATGTTAATATTTCATTAATAAATGTAAATATTATATATGATTATATTGTTAATATTTAATTATGATTAATATAGTTAAATTCTTTATCTCAATAGTTATCAATTAATAATCATATTCAATAATTGTTCCATTTACATTGACAATTATTTGAAATAAACTATTGGCTGAGTTTGTTTGGATACAATTTAGAAGATTAATAATTTGATAATTATTTATTTGTTTATGTAAAGCAGGAAATTTGTTTATCAAAACAGCAAATATGGATTCAATTAATCTGTGTATCAAAATACACCGAATCAAATTCGGTGTAGAGATTAATTTATTTGTAGTAGAATAATTTTATACGATTTATACGATTCCAATAGGTAAGAATGCATAATTCCCTATTAATTTGTATACAAAACAACTGTACAATAGAACATAGATGGCCTATGATCGAAATGAATTCAGTTTGACTTTACCGTGTCAAGCGAACGGCGTCAATAGAATACGGCGGTGTGAAGAATCTGACGCTGGCATTTCGACTCGAACTCCTGAATTAACTCGTCGACTTCATTATCGAGGTCAGGAGATCTGCTCAACTGCAAGTGAGGTAAGACTTTACAACAACGGACCGAATTAGTTACGCCGCTATAATACGTGCATCGAATACCTGAACCACTGGTAAATAACTCAGCCTCCCTATCATGGATAACCTCGCAATGCACTACGGTCCATATATTCAATTAAACGATTCCAATGCAAAGTTACTCCCGTTTTGAGATTACTTCGGCTGGCGCTTCCGTCGCACCCCACTCCCCGCCACGCAACCGCATTACAACTGTACTAGAATGTTCTTGCGACGCTACCGCTACTTCTACCCGCAAGTGCCCGTCGTCGGTCATCGCGACCACTGACCAGGTCGCACAGGTCGCAGATGATGAACGCACCGACGACGGCCTCCTCGTGGTTATCCTTGATGTCGATATTGACGACTTGACCGCATTCCATCGTTTTCTCGTCGTTGCGGACGTTCAAATCTACCAATCGGAAATGGGCTTACGTGACTAAAAACAAACACTCTCGGCCGGTGGTAGGAATAACTATAAATAAATATGATCTAGGCTAGCGCGTTGACTACAACATTTACTATACCTTTATTTTCAACGGGTAAAACGTAATGTTAACGATGTTGTGTTCTATCTAAACAATATCCAATACGCACGAGTTTTATAGATAATAGATAACAAGAGTTTGATCCCTTTACAGAGAGAGATATACATGGGAATACCTTCATCTAGTTTGTTTTTGTTATTCAATTTGAATATCAAAAAATTTAATTACAATTTTTTAATTAAACCTTCCAATACCTGATCGTAAACGCGTTCTTCGCATGTAATGATCAAGTCGAAGTGAGTCGGGCAGTCCTGAAAACGCTCGGGGTGAGGCTTAATTCGCCGATTTCGATCTAGCATATGAAGGATTCCGTTCTGCGTATAGCTATGCGGTAGAGTTAAGCAAAGTTCTTATTGAATATTATAGTAAGCATTGCATTTCACAATAAGTCAATAGGATACAGTTGTCGGTCTTTCTTTGCTAGGTCTTTATACATAAAGTCGTATGTAGTGTTGAAATCGTATATATTTGGAGTAGTGAGCGATGGACCGGGAAGCTTTACATGATTTCCGGATCCAAACGATTGTACATTGAATCCTTTTTTACTACATTGAAGAGTAATTATTATTTCAAATAACTTTGTATATTTTGTGAAATAAGAAAATAAAAATAACAATGTATTAATAAAAATATAATAATATATTTACTTTTTACTATATGAATATTTTAATTTTTATAACATATAAATAATGTTATATAAATATAACATTTAAATTTAAAAAACGACCTAAGAAAATTATGTGCCTCCATACTTCTATTTTGATTACTAGAACACACAACAGCCACGGATATACTTGAATTCATGGTTGTAACTTATATTACGATACCTACATTAGTAATTATTAATAATATATTTGTAATTTCGTAAATATTATAATATTATACAAGTATAAATACTTATAAATATTAAATTTGTAATAAATATATTTTATTTAAAATTTGATATTAATACAAATATAATCGTTTGGTGTCGCAGAAATATAATCGTTTGGTGGCGCACAAATAAAATCACTAAAATTCAAATATATTTTGATATCAGGAAATAATTCATTTTATTATTTTGTTTAATATACAATATGCCTGTGACATTAGATCGTGAAGCTATATTGGAAGCATACCAGGATGTTAGAAATGACAAATCTGATACTATATGGTCAGTGAAAAATGTAATTATGATATATGTATATAGTAATAATATATGCATGTTTAAGAACTTTAAATAACTTATTAACAATTTGAAATAATTATTCAAATTATTTTAAGAAATTGAAATAGAATTATTATTTTAAAATTAAAATATTTTCTTAGTTTTACACTTTTTTATATAATATAGTTATAATAGAATATGTTATTTGAATACATTCATGACTATTTGAACAATTAGATAAAAACCTCTTTTCTCAATCAAAATTCATAAAATAGATTTAACATATTACCTGTTTGAGATGTCAAATGTTTTTCACAATTAAAAAGCATAACACTATATATACATATCATATCGTATAAAAACAAGAGATAACACAGTTGTAATGGTTTTAATTAATAATTACAAATAATTTTTTCACTCGGAACTCGATTGTGTTCCGTTATAAAAATATTATATGAAGAATTTGCATATTATTTCTTATAATATACATACTATGTAATTCTTTAATATACTATGTAATATATATGTGTACGTAATATATATATGGACTTAATATATATATGTACTTAATATATATATACTTAATATACATACTTAATATATATATATATGTAGTACATATTACTTAGTGCAGATGTATATTACATAGTACATATTATATACTATGTAATATACATGTGCACTAAGTAATATACATATGTACTATAAGATACAAATATCTACTATGTAATATGCATGTGTACTATGTAATTTACATGTGTACTAAGTAATACACATATGTACTATGAAATATATATGATATATGCTTACTGCAATATTATATTATATGATACTTATATAAGTATCATATAAGTTATATATCATATTGTTTATATTAAATATATGATAATGATGGTTTACATTAATATGTAATAATGATAGATTGCAAAAAATAGAATTGCGAGATGAAAATATAACAATTACTTTCACTATAATTAAATATAAATATACAAATTAATATAAAGTGATATTGAATAAGTACAATAATTACATACAAATTATTATTTAGCCTAACATAAACCGAATTTACATTAATCTATTTAATATATACTCTAATAGGTCGTTTAACTCAAGTAAAAATACATATTATATAAATATATATATATTGCGACTAAATAACAAAAAAAAACATAGATGATTGTAGTTCATTTATTAATTATTGTTTTTTAATCAATATTAAGCTCTTTTTTAGTCCTTTAAAGATAATCTTACTCAAATTGTGTTATATTATAATAAAATAATACACATTAATTGTAAATTTCATAATCTTAAAAAAACAGAATTATTTTCACTATTTTTGCAACCAAAATAGTTAATTAATTAATTAAATCACATAATTAATCATAATAAAAAGTTACAAATCCTTTATACAAAACATTAACAATTCATAATTTTTGCAATAATATTAAACATAAAAATTGAGAATTAATATTACATTTGTTTAAATCTTATAATGAACTTTTAAGTTTAAGTTAACCCTTTAAGTTTAATTTACTTAAGAAACTTTAAGTACTTTTAAGATCACTTTAAGTTTTTATTTTATAATATCGATTAATATATAAACCTATTTTTAAAATACTTTAAATTATATTTAAAATAATAATAATCAGTTATTATTTGAATAATAAATACTTATCTACCCTCACCTGCGTTAGATTTATTTTCTCATCTGAATAGTTAATATATTTATTGTTTCGTTGAGTCTATAGAAAAAAGGGAATTAATTCTTTCCATTACAAAATCAAATAACAAATTTGTAACTGATTGCATTTAAGGTTCAGGTAAAGGTTAAATAAGATAAATGTAAATACGTTTGATTCATCAGTACAGTAAATCTATATTTCTAATATCATACATAATTACACACTATATACATTTTTAAATGAATCATCTATATTGTATGTACTTAATGGTGTAATTAATTAATTATGCTAATTAAATACAGTTGATAACATATAGCTGTTTAATACAATACAACCATATACTTCTTGCCAAACTTAATTAATGGCATAATAATGAATATTTTGAACACAAAAGAAACATTTCCTAATTAATCATCGCTTATATTAATAATATTATTAGCATTATTTTACAATATATCAATCGGTATCGTTTGTAATATTATAGTGTCAATGGTATATTTACGATGAATCTATACATCAAATATGTTTATCATCTGTATCACTTCTCTAGTATTGTTCACAATAGCCTTATTTACATGTGTGATTAATTCTTAGGGCTGTATTCAAATACAATGAAGACAATAAGATCATTCACGAATCATCCGGAGATGAATATAAAGAATTTACTACAAAATTCACTGGTTAGTTATCTATATATTTATTCTCTCCCTCCATCCTCTCCCTCCAACCTCTCCCTCCATCCTCTCCCTCCAACCTCTCCCTCCAACCTCTCCCTCCAACCTCTCCCTCCAACCTCTCCCACCATCCTCTCCCTCCATCCTCTCCCATCTAACCTCTCCCTCCAACCTCTCCCTCCAACCTCTCCCTCCAACCTCTCCCTCCAACCTCTCCCTCCAACCTCTCCCTCCAACCTCTCCCTCCAACCTCTCCCTCCAATCTCTCCCTCCAACCTCTCCCTCCAACTTCTCCCTCCAACCTCTCCCTCCAACCTCTCCCTCCAACCTCTCCCTCCAACTTCTCCCTCCAACCTCTCCCTCCAACCTCTCCCTCCAACCTCTCCCTCCAACCTCTCCCTCCAACTTCTCCCTCCAACCTCTCCCTCCAACCTCCCCCTCCAACCTCTCCCTCCAACCTCTCCCTCCATCCTCTCCCTCCAACCTCTCCCTCCAACCTCTCCCTCCAACCTCTCCCTCTAACCTCTCCCTTTAACTTCTCCTTCCAACCTCTCCCTACAATCTCTCCCACCATCCTCTCCCACCAACCTCTACCTCTAACCTCTCCCTCCAACCTCTTCCTCTAACCTCTCCCTCCAACCTCTCCTTCCAACCTCTCCCTCCAACCTCTCCTTCCAACCTCTCCCTCCAACCTCTCCCTCTCCCTCCAACCTCTCCCTCTAATCTCTCCCTCCAACTTCTCCCTCCAACCTCTCCCTCCAACCTCTCCCTCCAACCTCTCCCTCTAACCTCTCCCTCTAACCTCTCCCTCCAACCTCTCCCTCTAACCTCTAACCTCTCCTTCCAACCTCTCCTTCCAACCTCTCCCTCCAACCTCTCCCTCCAACCTTTCCCTCCAACCTCTCCCTCTAACCTCTCCCTCCAACCTCTCCCTCTAACCTCTAACCTCTCCTTCCAACCTCTCCTTCCAACCTCTCCCTCCAACCTCCCCCTCCAACCTCCCCCTCCAACCTCCCCCTCCAACCTCTCCCTCCAACCTCTCTCTCCAACCTCCCCTCCAACCTCTCCCTCCAACCTCTCCTTCCAACCTCTCCCTCCAACCTCTCCCTCCAACCTCTCCCTCTAACCTCTCCCTCCAACCTCTCCCTCCAACCTCTCCCTCTAACCTCTCCCTCCAATCTCTCCCTACAAACTTTCTCTCCAACCTCTCCCTCCAACCTCTCCCTTCAACCTCTCCCTCCAACCTCTCTCTCCAACCTCTCCTTCCAACCTCTCCCTCCAACTTCTCCCACCATTCTCTCCCTCCAACCTCTCCATCCAACCTCTCCCTTTAACTTCTCCTTCCAACCTCTCTCTCCAACCTCTCCCTCTAACCTCTCCCTCCAACCTCTCCCTCCAACCTCTCCCTCTAAACTCTCCCTCCAACCTCTCCCTCCAACCTCTCCCTCCAGCCTCTCCCTCCAGCCTCTCCCTCCAACCTCTCCCTCTAAACTCTCCCTCTAACCTCTCCTTCCAACCTCTCCCTCTAACCTCTAACCTCTCCTTCCAACCTCTCCTTCCAACCTCTCCCTCCAACCTCTCCCTCCAACCTTTCCCTCCAACCTCTCCCTCTAACCTCTCCCTCCAACCTCTCCCTCTAACCTCTAACCTCTCCTTCCAACCTCTCCTTCCAACCTCTCCCTCCAACCTCCCCCTCCAACCTCCCCCTCCAACCTCCCCCTCCAACCTCTCCCTCCAACCTCTCTCTCCAACCTCCCCTCCAACCTCTCCCTCCAACCTCTCCTTCCAACCTCTCCCTCCAACCTCTCCCTCCAACCTCTCCCTCTAACCTCTCCCTCCAACCTCTCCCTCCAACCTCTCCCTCTAACCTCTCCCTCCAATCTCTCCCTACAAACTTTCTCTCCAACCTCTCCCTCCAACCTCTCCCTTCAACCTCTCCCTCCAACCTCTCTCTCCAACCTCTCCTTCCAACCTCTCCCTCCAACTTCTCCCACCATTCTCTCCCTCCAACCTCTCCATCCAACCTCTCCCTTTAACTTCTCCTTCCAACCTCTCTCTCCAACCTCTCCCTCTAACCTCTCCCTCCAACCTCTCCCTCCAACCTCTCCCTCTAAACTCTCCCTCCAACCTCTCCCTCCAACCTCTCCCTCCAGCCTCTCCCTCCAGCCTCTCCCTCCAACCTCTCCCTCTAAACTCTCCCTCTAACCTCTCCTTCCAACCTCTCTCTCCAACCTCTCCCTCCAACCTCTCCCTCTAACCTCTCCCTCCAACCTCTCCCTTTAACTAGTACCTGCATATATCTCAACATATTTTAGCTTTATTGCAAGCCTATCCTTCACACATAGCCCTATCAACGCAGACAACTATAGTACCCACCCTAGCTGTCATTACTACCCAACCCTCTTATACTAGACTCATACCCTATTCATACCTTACACTTTGTTTATCAAACAGATGATGAGAGGGTATTTGCTTTCGCCAGACTGACCACCGGGGACGAATTGAGTCGGAGAGCTAAGTTTGTCCTATATTCGTGGGCTGGTTGTCGGGTAGCTGCTATGAAACGAGCGCAGATGGGGGCCAGCGATAAAAGCCACGTGAAAAAACTAATCCAGGTTCCGAATATCCGCCTCGTGTAGATTGCGTCGTTATTTCAACTGTACGAGATCTTTGTAATCTGATTAAGCGTTTACCCGAACCCGATACATCCTGACCACAGCAATAACTTACTCGTATGTATCAGTATGTTCTACTAAACGCTACATGTGTAGTTGTGTAAATATACCATTGATGATATCAGTGTAGTGTGAATCTATATTAGTGCATTAGTTTAATGTGAACAATTACATATAATATATGTATAATCATTTTAATTGCTATCTAAAATTGATATTTTACCTATAATGATATTTATATAGAAATAAAATTGAGATTATTTTTTAATATTGTATCAATATTCTATATCTCAATATTTACAGTTATAATTAATATTCTATATCTCAATTTTTACAGTTATAATTAATATTCTATATTTCAATATGTACAGTTATAATTAATATTCTATATCTCAGTGTGGATAGTTATAATAGTTTGACTCTATATATTTAGACTATATAATAGAGTGAATTAGACATCATAGAGAATTAGACAGCTATAAAGAAAACTGTAATTTGACTGTAATTTGAGAGTAATTTATTATAAATAAAACTGTTGGCTGAATGTATTTATCCTCATGTATTTATTTAAATTGAGTACATGTCATTAATGTTCAGTTCTGTATATATTATTATTTTATAATATGACTACATACACTCATACATTTTCTTTAAATCGTTATCAAAAGTATGACTCATAAACCACATATTTTTAATCGAAATTTTCCACTTCATTTTCTTATAAATATTCAGATACGACCAATAATTACTGTTGGTATGTTGAATATTCATTTATAAATCTTACAATAAAAGATTGTTATCTTGTTTATTTTTCTGTATACAATTCATTGAATTCAATTTACTATGTTCAATGTATATAAACATATATTAAAGCAATAATACTTATAATAACATTTATTCAGAAAATATTTTTATAAAAACGATTCTATTAAATTCATTTCATATTTTTTAAATCCCAATAAAACTTCTGTTATTGTTTATACTCCAATACATTTTCTAACTATTAATTATCTTCTCATATACAGGTTGCATGTAATATATGCATATTACATTTTTATTGATTCTATAATTATCAATCATACCCTTGCCGCACAAAAGCAATAGCATGTCATATTAACATTGTGCCATTAGTAATTGTGTTTTTTTTTTAAATTAAATATTAACATTTCTTTTTATAAATTTTATTAAAATTATATTTGTTAGGCATCTAGGTAATAAAATTATTAATCCTTTAATTTATATTATTATTTAATTATTTGTTATTAGTTAAATAACATTTATAGTTTATTATAATAACTATAACTATAATATTTTAGTTATAACTTAGTATCTATTAAATATGAAATAATTATTATATAAGTGATAACATAAGATAATTATTAATAATAACAATAATTATTTTAATGTTAATTCTCGAAAATATATACAATTTTGTAATAATCAAGGATTTCACTTTAGTGATATCTATATTTGAATATAAAAATATTTGATTACACAATTATTTAATTTAATTTACATTATTTAATTTAAAACTATTTTTTTAAATCACAAATAATATAATCTATTTAAGTTAATTTTCTTAATTTTGTCTATGAATATTTATTGATATAAATTCTAATATTGAATAAATATAATTATATATTGAATATTTAAATTTAATTACTATTTAATTATTTTCATTTATAAATATTCATTTATAAATTGATATAAATAAAAAAGTGTAATAACTATAAATATTCATATTATAAGTATTATTTGTTTTTTGAAAAGTGCTCTATAAAGTTAATATATTATTTAAAATGAACCAAGCTAAATCAATTATTTTCTTTAATTTTATAAAATATAGAATTTATTGTGAAAATTAATTATTTGTTATAAATTTGAGGATATTAAATAGATATACTTAACTTCATTATACAACTAATCTTGTCCCTACCAGTAATGTAATATGATCATATTATAGAAGAATAGTGATTTAATGTCTAATGGTTTTATTGAAAGCCATGTATTATTTAATATTATCCCAGATAATTTATAAATTTTCTTATATTTAACTGAATATAAAATATTTACAATTTATATGTAAATATTTGTTATAATTAATTACGAAAAAATGAGTAGTAATCTTTATTAAAATTAAAATGCTCTCTATTAACCATATATATAATTACTACATAGATAATATGCTAGATGATAATTAATTAAATAGTTGAAACTAATATGATTTAATTATTTACTATATTTGTTACAATCTTACAGAGTTTCGCAATGGAAGTGCAAACAGACGAACATGAAGAATTAGAATATGAACATGTACTATCTGAACTGCGTAAGACTGGTGGCGCCAACTATGGTACCGGAGTATGAAACTAAAATCACGTACAACGATTTTCAAAAGCCATATCATAGCTTTACTCTACCAGTTATTGTTATTTTGTTATATAGATTTTCAAATTTCTCAATTCTATTAAATGTATTAAACTCTAAAAGCATATGATCAAAGAAAGTGCCAGTTAATGCATTCCAAATATAATATCACTTCAATAAATTGATATATTGATAAAATACGACTACGTATTATGTAATCGAGGTTTATAATTAATAATAATACAAAGGGAATAATGATTTAATTTTATTTATAAATTTGTATTTATACAAATGTGGGTCGATAATAGTAATGGTTTGTTAAATGTAAAAATAGCAAAGAACTTTGTGATTCATGTATGCAAGTTGGCAGGTCGTTTATTTACAGTTTCAGGTCTACGATTCCGGATCACAAATGTTATTCCGATGGTTTCGAACATTTGCGAGGAGGAGGTAAGGCTGCGTCCGTTGAATCGTGGTTATTAAACGAAGGGTGGGTACGGCCGTACTGGGTAGCGTGCAGCGCTCCATCACCCTGCCCCACCTGGTGGTAAACGGTTGGGTAGTGCTGTTGGCGGATGGCGTGCGACTTGGAATGGGGGATATTCGCAGGCGCCGGGGGCAGAGCTGCAAGGGGTTTGGGGTTAAATACAGAGGGCGTGGCTAGCTGTGAAATGTTACGATTGCCGCCTAGTTGAGGCTTTGCTGTATTGACGGTTTTCGGTGAAACATTGGTCATTGCGTTGGTCACGGTATTGGTCATTGCGTTGGTCATTGCGTTGGTCACGGTGTTGGTCATTGCATTGGTCATTGCATTGGTCATGGTGTTGGTCACGTGGTCGGTGACGCTTGAAGTAACGAGAGACTGACATCGTCTCGACGTCGTGGTCGGTGGAGTCGGAACCGGTTGACTGTCCGAACAAGTGAGATGCGGTTTGGGCTGGTGTGCCGAGCTAGGACTAGGGGCGGAATGGTGCCCAGAGGTCGGAGAGGTCGCAACCACTCGAAGAGGTTTACGAACAACATCTTTCTCGGATACGATTGTTTGCGGATCGGCGCCTTCGCGTTCGAGGTCTACGGGTTGCATATTCGGATGTCGAACCGAGTTGCGGGGTCGAGGGGTCGGCACTGCATTAACGGGTCTCGAATTGTGTTTCTTCGTCGGCGTCGCGGTTTCGGAAGCCAGCGCCGAACTCATGAGAGAATTCGTGGAACTCGTAGCAAACATTGTGAGCAGGAGTCCCACTCCGTAGCCGGTAGCCCGTTCTCCCTGAGGAGGTGAAATAGGGTTAGGGTAAGGGTATGGGGTAAGTCTAGTACCGCGAGAAGGGTTAGCCTAACATTGTAAGAAGGGTATGCCATGTCAATATGGATCCAGACACCGGGGTAATCAAAACCGATGTGAGATCCGATGAATATTCCAGCACACGATACTTCAGAGTTCAAGTTATCCTAGATATTCAATATTGAAAGTTAGATCTGGTTATTAATTTCAATATAAATCAATTCTGTACATTTTAGTTTGATTACTAAGTATTTTAAGGGAACACATTAATAATTATAACTTATAAACTGTAAATATTGATAAGATAATAGAAATTAATACTTTAGTCAAATTATGAAATACAAAATAACATGATAAAGTTTAATTTGCTTTATTTATTTTTGAATATGAGTTTTATTTTATTTAAAATAGAGAAATATTACTATTACATCTTACATGACACATGACACATTATGTAATAATACTGACAGCACTCGAGTTCTTCATGTCGGCAACTACACTTGCAAATTCACCGAAATGTAACTCGGGACAGTAAATCTAAATTAGTGATTATTGTTTTATCAGTTTAAGTTAAATAAATAGTTAAACAAATCTTGGTGAGAATATGTAAATGAGTGAATTAGTGTGTGTGTGTGTGTGCATTAGTGTGTGAGCATGAATTATTGTGTGATATGATGAAAGTTATATAAAAGTGAGCAAAAGTTTTGCTAAATATGTCTTAAAACTTCCTTGGGGTGGTTGTGTGTATGTTTGTGTGTATTATGGTGAGTAGATTTATTATTAGAAGGAAACAGTTATATTATATCTATTTATATTAGTTAATTTATATCCGTTATGTTAGTTATGTTTACATCTAGTTGTATTAATTGTATTTTTCCAAGGCCTACAAACAGAAAGTTACATAAATTGAGTTTTGATAGTCAATTGAGTTTCTGCAACAAGTTTAGGAGATTGTGTGTCGATGAAAGGTCTCAGTATGCATGGGAGTGAGTGTGTGTGTGTGAGTAAGTGTGTGAGGGAGTGAGTGTGTGAGAGAGTGAGTGAGAGAGTGAGTGAGTGAGAGTGTGAGAAAGTGAGTATGTGAGTGAGTGTAGTAGATAGATTCTAACCAATGGATGGACGAGATCACCTGAACAACGGCCCGCATTAACAGTTTTAGTTTCCCAGAGTTCACTATTAGATAACATAGCAGAGTGGTAACGACCTGGGTGTGGTTAAAGGAGGCGCTATTAAGAAAAACATATTCAGACATCGGTGGGTGATAATTGATTAAGAGTTAGGGAGAGTTGAGGGTTTGATGTGAAATGTTTACGTACAAAAAATAACTAGTTAGAAAAGAGTGTTTCGAGGTTAGCTTGTAAAAGAGTAAAGTGGAAGGGTCATGGTTAAAAGATATGCAATGGGGTTTATTGAACATACCAGTAGCCGGGCCCTGAGCTCCAGTTAATGTTGCAATATCGACAATGTAGTCGGCTCCCAATTCTTTGTTCGCGTAGGCTACCTGGTGAGTAGTAGGTGTTGAAAATAGTTGTTTTTAAGTGAGAACAAAATAAATAGGTCAAAGGTTAACTAAGGTTAGAAATTACGTATGGATTGAATTTGTGATCAAAATTATTTAGAAAATTAAAATCTACAAATGATAAATTGAATAAAGAAAGTTATTGTTAAAATGATTGCCATTCAACTCTAACCCCGTCTCCAAGAAGAAGTCGCCCCTCAGCATCTGTATTGTTGACTTCAACAGTTCTAAGTGAGGAGTTGATAGTTCAAATTGTAAATTTGAAATTTTACTTTATTAAGTTTCTTTATTATACATTATATAATATCTGCACTAAACTATATGTAGATCTATAACTAGACTATAGATAGTAGTATAACTAGACTATATATATAAATCACCTAATATATATATAAATCATATATATATAAATCACCAATCTATACATCATATAAACAATAATGATCACACATTGATGAGGATTTTAGCAATGCAAAAGTTAGTTGAAATTGAATAAAGAGTAAAAATCAATTATTAAATAAGGATTCGCGTATGAGATAAATAAAAGTACGATGGCATTAACTAGCCTAAAGTACGGTATGCACCTACCTTCCGCTGTACATTTCGATGATATCGTCTGGTCTCAGTGAGTCGGGACCAACTGCATTCTCGGCCAGACAGAGCACGGCGTGGAGTGTGTCCTTGAAACCCTGTGATATATGGGCCAAAGTGCAGGCGCATTTGATACTTAGTCAATAGAATAATCTGGAATGTGTTAACACATTTGTTAAGTATTAATTTTATATTATTTCACTGATTTTTATAATTTATTTCGCTTTATTTATATATTTTAAATATAATTGTGATATTTCAGATCAAAAAGAGCAATACCATACATTATATAGGTAATATATATTTTATTTAGTAAAAATATTAATAAATAATATAAAATAGTATTATTATATTCAGTATTGAATATATTTCAATTAAATATCATTTGTATTCAGATGTATTAAACCATTTAATCTACCTATAATATGATATTATTATTATAATATAATAAATACAACCAACGTTTACGGTTATATTAAAGTAATAGTCATATTTTCTTTTTAAAAGTATTCTTGCTTTCTTCTCATTAGTTATAAATTTATTTCCAATTATATTAATATTATTACCTTATTATTTGTACTGTTTGCATAATAAAGGTAAATAATCTTTCAATTGCATTTCCTCCGAATAATTACTTTCAATCATATATGTTGTCATATATGAACCAGTATGTTCAATTTATGAGATAATCAACTAATATTTTTTTGTATACGAGAACATTTAAGTATTGTTAAAAGCACTTCGGTGGTTTAAATGTATAATTTCTATTAAGTGCCAAATTCATAAAAAAGTAATATTTTATGGAATATTTTAAGATAAATATATCATCAAAATACAACAATAAAATGAGCACATCTGCGTTTACTATAAGTAGGTCATAATCGTTGGCAATTTTCCAACGATTGAATGATATAACATTTTATACAGTGTCTTTATTTACTACCAGGTTGATATAGGTGACTAGAACACACAGTAACCATGACAACGGCGGCGTAAAAAGCTCCCAAAACCGCAGCAGCCCCACCGCAGTCCCTTTTCATCCCCGGCATCGTGGACTGTAAGGAGTGGACCGCACGGTCAGTAGGGACGGGAACGCATGTCGATGGTAAGGCGAGGCGAGGCGAGGTAAAATGAGGCAAGGCAAGATGAGACAAGGAAAGGCAAGACAAGGCAAGGCAAGATGAGACAAGATGAGACAAGGAAAGGCAAGACAAGGAAAGGCAATATGAGACAAGGAAAGGCAAGACAAGGCAAGGCAAGATGAGACAAGGAAAGGCAAGGTAAAATGAGGCAAGGCAAGATGAGACAAGGAAAGGCAAGACAAGATGAGACAAAGAAAGGTAAGACAAGGCGAGGCAAGATGAGACAAGGAAAGGCAAGGCAAGGCGAGGTAAAATGAGGTAAGGCAAGATGAGACAAGGAAAGGCAAGACAAGATGAGGCAAGGCGAGATGAGACAAGGAAAGGCAAGGCAAGATGAGACAAGGAAAGGCAAGGCAAGATGAGACAAGGAAAGGCAAGGCAAGATGAGACAAGGAAAAGCAAGACAAGGCAAGACAAGATGAGACAAGGAAAGGCAAGACAAGGTAAGGCAAGATGAGACAAGGAAAGGCAAGATGAGACAAGGAAAGGCAAGACAAGATAAGAACCTTGCCTTTAATGCTGAGTCCTCCGGTATCGTAAACTACTCCTTTTCCAACCCATGCGACTGTTTTAGATTTGTGGGAGGGATCAACTATGTCGGGATAATAACTTAGCACCGCGAGTGCAGGTTTATTTCTAGCTCCCATTCCCACTGAGTAAATTCCTGTAAACAAGAATTGAGACATGTATTCGAATGGATTAGTTAAATGATCTCGTATGATGAGAATATAGAAATTAGGGCTGAATTAATCAAGTTTAAATAAATGCAAATGAAAATAAACAAAAGAAACTCAAAGTATGCTTTGTAAAATATTATTAATTTCATATTAATAATCAATATAGGCTCATATGCAGATATTGTATATATATTGCTGTTTTACAATTATATTTATATAACCACCTCCAAATCCCCTTTTCGACAATTCTTCTCCTTGAATAATCATTGGAGTGATATTCAATTTCTTTCCAATCTCTGTTTTATAATAATTGCAATTAGGAAAAGGGAATACATTTTGAAAACGGATAATAATGAGGAGACATGACTTGGGTGAGATGAGATGAGAGTCGTAAGATTAGAGTAGTGAGATAAGAGTAGTGAGATGAGAAGAGTGAGATGAGATGAGAGTGGTGAGATGAGAGTGGTGAGATTAGAGTGGTGAGATGAGAGTAGTGAGATGAGAAGAGTGAGATGAGATGTGAGTGGTGAGATGAGAGTGATGAGATGAGAGTGGTGAGATGAGAAGAGTGAGATGAGATGTGAGTGGTGAGATGAGAGTGATGAGATGAGAGTGGTGAGATGAGAGTCATAAGATTAGAGTGGTGAGATGAGAGTGGTGAGATTAGAGTGGTGAGATGAGATGAGAGTGGTGAGGTGAGAGTGATGAGATGAGAGTGGTGAGATGAGAGTGGTGAGAAGAGAGTCATAAGATTAGAGTGGTGAGATGAGAGTGGTGAGATGAGAGTGGTGAGATGAGAGTCATAAGATTAGAGTGGTGAGATGAGAGTGGTGAGAAGAGAGTCATAAGATTAGAGTGGTGAGATGAGAGTGGTGAGATTAGAGTGGTGAGATGAGAGTGGTGTGATGAGAGTGGTGAGATGAGAGTGGTGTGATGAGAGTGGTGAGATGAGAGTGGTGAGATTAGAGTGGTGAGATGAGAGTGGTGAGATGGGAATGGTAGGATGAGAGTGGTGAGATGAGAGTGGTGAGATGAGAGTGGTGAGATGAGAGTGATGAGATGAGAGTGGTGAGATGAGAGTGGTGAGATGAGAGTGATGAGATGAGAATGGTGAGACGAGAGTGGTGAGATGAGAGTGGTGAGAGTGGTGAGATGAGAGTGGTGAGATGAGAGTGGTGAGATGAGAATGATGTAATAAGTTACAACTAACTCACAACTTCCACTAGGAAGTTATCTGTATGCATTTCTGCACAGGGCTGGTCTGTAATATTAGCAGTTAGTCTCAAAGCCTTGCATGTGATAGAAATACAATGAAGATCTTCTGGAGAGAGACACGGAGGAGTTGGGATAAATGTTCCATCTGTGAAGATAAGGAGATAAGATAGAGGAAAAGGGAGAGGGAGATAATTTGTTTATTATTATATTTAAAATAAGAACCTATGTTATAATCATACTAGTTCAAAGCATTATTACATTAAGCTATATATTCTTTATGCCACTATTTAAAACAACATTTCATAATTTATTTAGGAAATAATCACTAAAATATATTTCATCATCATAATTTAAGTGACATTAAGCGATATTAATTGATATTAAGTGATATTAAGTAATATTAAGTGGTATTAAGTGGTATTAAGTGGCATTGAGTGATATTAAGTAATATTGAGTAATATTATATTAACTATAGGTATAATTATATAAATTAAAAACATAAGCATAATTTCAATGATATATTATCATTATTAAGTTAGATCTGTATTATTGTTCTGAACAATACGGTAAGAATGTCATTGATAACACCCACTTACCACTAACCACTAACCAGTATTCACTAAAACAAATTCTACTCTCACCGTCTTCTTTCCAAATTTGTCGAAATATGATTTTCTTGAGAATTTCGGAAATGCTCTTGCAACAGCACATGCATAAGGGAACACTTCAATTTTAAGGCAGATAATCTGAAAGGGAAAGGGATAATCATGAGGAAGATGAGGTGAAGAGGTGGTTATGAGAGGAAAAGGTGTTAACCGAGTAGGGCATAGAGGGATGTACGCTGTACATTGTAAAGTATATACTGTAGAAATACCTTCCCATACAATTTAAGTACTCGAGTGTACTCAAACACACTCATAAGCCTACTGAGTGGTTCATACTACTAAAAACACCAAATACTGATCACTACCTACCCCATCCACTTACTCACAATTATACTTACACCAAATACAAGCTTATCAACTCACAACTAACTTACACTAAATACAAGCTTATCTACTCAAAACTACACTTACATAAAATATAGGCTTATCTACTCACAACTAACTTACACTAAATACAAGCTTATCTACTCAAAACTACACTTACATAAAATATAGGCTTATTTACTCACAACTAACTTACACAATATACAAGTTTATCTACTCACAACTATACCTACACTAAATACAAGATATTTCTACACGTTCACTATTTACAGGGTGCTAGTAGACTTACTACTAACTTACTACCAACTTACAACCAGTAGGTATTGTCCTAGACCTTGGAGGCTTCAGGAAATGTAAACAAACGATTATAAATAAATATTCGGTGATTTGTAAAATGCATTACAATAGCCGGGTTTTCAAACAGATGCATACCTGCACACAATGGAAACACAAACATACACACACAGGACATACACATACATACAGACACAGGACATACACACACATACGGACACAAGACATAGACACACATACGTACACAGGACATACACATACATACACACACAGGACATACACACACATACGGACACAGGACATACGCACACATACGGACACAGGACATACACACACATACGGACACATACAGACACAGGACATACACACACAGGACATACACACACATACGGACACAAGACATACATACACATACAGACACAAGACATACACACACATACGGATACAGGACATACACACACATACGGACACATACAGACACAGGACATAGACACACATACAGACACAAGACATACACACACATACAGACACAAGACATACACACACATACGTACACAGGACATACACTCACATACGTACACAGGACATACACACACATACGTACACAGGACATATACACACATATGGACACAAGACATACACACACATACGTACATACACATATAAACATTCCTATACATACAAATAATGCTAGAGTAAACTCCATAAGGTCAAAGTGCAGTTTTAAGGTCTAAATAAAAAGTGTAAGCAATATATTTGTAAGTCGAGGACAAAATGTATAGGGACAAATTACATCGGATTAGATTACATCAGATTTGATTACATCACATTAGATTACATCGCATTAGATTACATTGCATTAGATTACATCGCATTAGATTACATCGCATTAGATTAAATCAGATTAGATTAAATCACATTAGATTATAATATATTAGATTATATTACATAATATTATACTAATTACATTACAAAAATTATTTACATTCTAGACATCTTACCTAGTACTTAACTAGTACTTAACTAGACATCTTAACAAGTATGTATCTAGTACTTAACTAGACATCTTACCTAGTACTTAACTAGCCTTATTAACTAGCAAACTTACTTGTATTTAACTAGACATCTTACCTAATCTTAACTAGACATCTTAACAAGTATGTATCAAGTACTTAACTAGCCATCTTAACAAGTATTTAACTAGCCATCTTATATAATAATCTTAATATCTTAATGTATATAATATGATCAAAACTACTATTAATTACCATTACTACTATTAATATAAATTTAAAAAATATTATAAATTGATACAAAAATGAATGTTTGTTTTATATAATATAATATGGTTAATGTTATATAATTTACTCAGATGGGTAAACTCACACATTCTGATACCCACTCTACTTAACTATAGTAACTTTTCGATTAGCTAAATCAAACAATAATCACAATATCATAAAAATAAATGAAAAGCCGTTATAATACCTTGTAAATAATGTATATTGACTTATATTCTATTGGTAGATTTTACTAATCGACTTAATAACTACTTGTACCCTACTTAATAGTTACATGTACTATACTTAATAGCTATTTGTATATTATTTAATATATACTTATTACTACTTGATAACTACTTATATCCTAAATAATAACTACTTATCTCTTCCCAGATAACTATATATACCATTGATGATAACTACTTATAACCTAGATAATAACTACTTATACCCTCGATAATAACCAATTATACCTTATTTAATAAATACTTATATCCTAACCACAATGACGTCATCTGCACCTGAAAAACAGTTACGAATGATCTTAGTGAGGGCATGGGGTCGCGAAGGGGCATTGTGACGAGAACATGTAGTGGGTAAAGAGGACAATGTCACACGGTTTAACCAAATGGGACACACCTCTCCAGGTTGCTGTACGGCACGCAGGGCCAATTGGAATGTCTGCAAGGATAGATGAGTATGCGCCATATTTAAGGTCAGAGATCAATTTGTGAGGTCGTTTGATTAACATTATACTCAAATATTTATATTCTAATAAAGTTATTATAATTTATATATAGTTGTTGCTGTTAATACTATATATAGTACAATTTCTTGATATTAATACTATATATAATCCTATTTCTCATGATTATTAAAAAATATAGAATTAAAAAAATAATAATATAATACTAATGAATAGTTTTGAATACAAGTAACTAACAAAGTATATATATTTACAGGACCATACAGAGAGGGATGGAGGGAGGGAGGGATGGAGAGGGAGAGGGAGAGGGAGAGGGAGAGGGAGAGGGAGAGGGAGG
>OZ038317.1:15797555-16263045 GCA_964035775.1 Osedax frankpressi
ATGCGAATAGGTTATTTAAGAAAACAAAAAACTCATAACATGAATATTTTCTCTGAAATTACGCTACGAAAATGTCTCCGCCGAACTGAAGATGTTTCACTGCAACAATGTTATCAAGTTCTTAATGAGATAATCGTCAATACAAATGAAATCAAGTGATTATTAAAGATAAAAGAAATGAATTATTATTTTCAGCAATTAGAAGATAACTTATATATTTTGCCAGATTCACAGCTAACAATGAAATTGAATGATTAAACTGTATTTCAAATGATGGCTACTAATTTGGTGTAATCTACCTATTCAACCAAGACAATGAGATGAATAACTCCCGGAGACTACAATAGATTGTACTTACTCATCGCTGGGGCATTGTTTTATATCACTACTCTCAGTACGTATCTCAGAACTTTCAAACTGTTTTTCTAGGATGCCACCAATATCTTTATACTGGGAATCTGCAAAGAGAGTATAAGTAGAGGGAGGGAGGGAGGGAGGGAGGGAGGGGGAGGGAGGGAGAAGGGGAGGGGGAGGGAGGGAGGAAGGGGTAGGGAGAAGGGGAGGCAGGGGGAGGGAGGGGAAGGGGGAGGGAGGGAGGGAGGGAGGGAGGGAGGGAGGGATGGAGAGAGAGAGAGAGGGAGAGTGAGAGGGAGAGGGAGAGGGAGGGAGGGAGGGAGAGGGAGAGGGAGGGAGAGAGAGAGAGAGATATATATATATATATATATTGCCATTCCGACCTCTCTATCAGCGCACTCAGCAAACTTTACTTTAAGTCTGTCGTATCCGGCAGCCTTAAGGTTTGTGTATTTGCCGATTATCAGCGTCGGGTGTTTGTGAGGATCGCTCGGAGTCATTCCTCCGACAAATGATAATTTTACGTTCATTTCTGTAATGGGTACATATAAAAATTAACGTAAATAATTATATAATAATATATTGTTATCTATACATATGTTATTAATATTAAATATTATCTATCTATATATTATATAATATATAGTTGAAGAATATTGTCGATACGTTGATCTTACGGTAATAACAAACTACAGGAATCATTTTATGAATGTAATGAGCAACTTTAGATATATATTCTATCTTATATTAATTATATATTAATTATAATAGATCTCCATTTTTTATATAAATTTATTATATAATACATTGTAAGATATTTGTTATTAGTATTACATATAAATTGAATATTAATTTTAAATATTCTAGCTCTAAAAATTATATATCTTATTTATATTTATTAAAATACAGAAAATAATTAATAACAGTTATAATCAACAGATTTTTTAATATATACATTTGTAATTGTCCGATTTTCCCGCCATTGTGTATTAACAGGGTTTAGTCTATATAATATGTCTTCAATGTAAATAGTATTTACACTAGAGATACATTTTATATATAATAATTTAATAATTAATTATATTATAATTATAATAGAGAAAAAAATAAATATATTGTAGCATTTGTTATTTAGTATGTAATATGTAGTATTTGTTATATAGTATTTGGTATGTAGTATTTGTTATGTAGTTTTTGATATATAGTATTTGGTTATGAGCGAAGTGCATCTATGGTTCAGCCCATTAAGTTATTTATTAATACAAATGAGAATATATGATACTTAGATTAAATAATGGCATCTTGCATTAATTAATTGAATTTTGGTTATGTGTTACTCATTGTAAGTTTTAAATTTATTTTATAAACGAATTCAACTACATGTATTTAGGACTAAGTAAACAGATACGAGATGATATGAATTCATATTGTAGTACATGATACATATATATGATATAAATCATATGATATATAGAATCCAATTTTTTTCAAAATAAGTATATTAAAATATCTACATTATTTAGAAAATATCTACATATTTTATACATACAACACATGCTACTAGAATTTAATTCCATCATTCAAACACATGTCAAAATATAAAAGGAATAAAAGTTACTTATTTAAAAAGGTTACAGCTTAATTGCAATCACGCCTCCAATAATATCACGTCTACTTACTCTATATACTGAAAAATATTCGCCTAAATCCATGGATAATCCATTTATGTTATTCATTTAAACTATTAAATAATTATAATTTTAAATTTAAATTAATCTTACCAAGTAAGAATTATAACTGATTATAAATGTTCTTCAATTTATATAAAATTTTATTAAACATATTCGCTTAAAAAATGATATATTACTTTCGTTATTTTGTATTAATAATAGAATAATTACTAAAATTTAAAATAATAATTTAAAACTTAAGTTTTTCAACAAAGATTTTAGACTTTTTATTAAATAACAATACTATAATAATACTAAAACACCCTTTACAGTGTACATTGTACACAGTGTACAATGTACACTGTACACTGTATTCAGTGTATAGTGTACACTGCACACTGTACAATGTACAGTGTACATTGTATACTGCACACTGTACATTATACACTGTACATTATACAAACTACAACATGCACTTTACTATACACCGTGTACAATGTACACTGTATTATGTACCGTACACTGTACAACTCATGTCAATAACCTAAGCGTTATTATATTTGATTGGTTCTCGTTAAGTCCTGTTATTATGCAAATTAATAAGATTGTTACCTATATATGATACATACATATTTAATTGCAGGGAAATCCATTATGAATAATTATGTTCTATGTAAAGTCCGAATCTATATTACTTCATTCAATTTAATAAATATATTTATTATTATTTCTTATAAACCATGACATAAACATAATACTATAGAAAAGGTAAATTAATTGTCCTGGAGTAGATTTTGTAATGTGCGCATATAAAATATTAATATTTTCCAATTTGATTTAAAATTTCACACTTTTATTAATAGGAATATTAAAGTAACATTAATAATTCACAATTTGCATATATATGATATAAAGCTAACTGAGTATGTGTGTGTATGCGCGCGCTCGTGTGTGTTTGTGTTTGTGTGTGTTTGTGAATTAACCCATACTGTATGTTCAAAGTTTATTAGTGTTTTAAATGTTTTTTTTACCTAATATACACTTATCAATATTCCATGTAAGTTATAATAAGGCCATTTATTTGCTTATAAAACTGTCTGGTTTAAATATCCGGATTACAATTTAATTAAAATGTATTTTAATATACATGTATTCATATTCAGTAATAACTCACTTCATATTACACATTAATGACAGTATATGTTATGATACGCTTTACATATATAATGTAAAATTATAAAATGATAACCTAATTATTAAATAATATACAAACTATTAGTCAGTATATTTATAATAACTATTAATATTAATACATATTTTTAGTTTTATTATTTTTATGTATTTAATTATTCTTGTAAGTGAATATTATTTAAAGATAAATAAAATACACGAATTCATCACAAGTATGGAATACTACACGGTCACTAACATACTCTATGCAATATAATATATCTTCTATTATAGTATATAATATATAAATAATATGCACATAATATTTAATATATATATATATATATACTAATATTACATACCAAAAATATCTCCTATTTTCATTTGCATATTACTGTTCCGTGATTACATTCCTCCAATCCATCACTAGCTACATACCCATCTCTATCGACTACTCCCCCCAAATAATTATCTACATCTACCAATAACCCCTCCCCCAACAATCCCATCTTCCTATCCTATCCTAATCTTTCTTATTAAAATAAGCCCACCCAAATACCAACCCATCAACTTCCACTCCTCCTTCCGGTTCTATATATCCATCAACATCAATTTTATTTCCCCCAAATAACCCAAACCTGTTCTCTTTTTCATTTTCCTCAATATCCTCATCTTTATCACCTCTACTATTCACCTCTCCGATGTATTCGATGTCTCCGACCATATCTGTATCCATATCCATATCTTCCTCTTCT
Source organism: Osedax frankpressi (assembly GCA_964035775.1). Taxonomy (NCBI): domain Eukaryota; kingdom Metazoa; phylum Annelida; class Polychaeta; order Sabellida; family Siboglinidae; genus Osedax; species Osedax frankpressi. Next base: position 15,801,505 of record OZ038317.1, read on the forward strand.
TTAAGTCTACTAACTACCATCATCCCCACAGCCAGTCCTATCATCCCCCCTCCCAAACCAAAAATATCCCCCATTCCAATTGCTGCACTGGCAACAATCTTCATTAATTCAACTTTCTGTTGCGAATATAATATTATATATATTTAAAATATAGCTTAATATATATCGTATGCTGTATAATATATACTGTATTATATCTTAATGGTTATCATAATATATTTATAAACTAACTTTGAAGGCGAACATGTTTAATAAATATAAGTTATGTGTAAGTGAATTGTTTTTAAATATAAAGCAGGGAAATATAAAAAAACAATTACAACTATTATTTACTAATTAGAAAATTTTGTTGCAAATTTAAATGTTAATTATTTAATTACCTAATAAAAATTATATTTTTCAAATTGTTCAAATTTATTTTATATTATTTTTACTTATCAATCTATGTATTAATTGTCTATCTAAATTGTCAATCTACATGATATATTATATCCATCCATCTATCCATCCATCCATTGAATTGAATTGAAAAGTTTATTTATACACAAAGTAACAAATAGTTATGTTCTCACTTGTGTTTTAAAGAGAGTAAAATACTATCATAAGTGAATTAAATGATAAAATAACATCAGTTAGAGGACTCTGACATTCGGGCAGATACATATGTGATCGGAGTTGTCACAGAACATCAGTGCAGATGCAGAGCCCAAGATAAATCCAAGATCTCATGTTAAGCATAGTAAATAATTTTTCACTGCCTTCTTAAATGTTTTTATGGAATTACATCTTCGCAAATGTTGAGGAAGGTTGTTCCATAAAACTGGCACTAAAACACTAACTCTTCTTTTACCATAGGTATCAAGATTACATTTTTGATTTGATAGTATCAAACTGTTACTAGATCTTAATCGGCGGGTATTTTTTTTTCTATTAGTTTCTATTTCTATTTTCCTTTAGTTTAATAATATCATAAAGGTATCGCGGCTGTTTAGCGTTTAGGGCAGTATAAGTTAAACATAGTATTTTATACGTTGAATAATTTCTCATTTCAAGCCATCCTAGTGATGTTAAACATTCGGTAATACTATTATGGTCTTTTCGTTTAAAAACATATATCCTTCTTACTATAATTCTTAATATACGATCTAAATAATTTATTTTAGATTTAGTTATACCATAATATATAGAATTACAATAGTTTAAATGCGATATAATATAAAACTGGGAGATCATTTTAAAATTATGAAATTACATTAATTTTATTATTTTTTTGATCTTACTAAAATAATAGAATGCTTTTTTAGCAGTAAATCGTAAGTGGTTATCTAAAAGCATAGGTTCGTCTATAATGACACCCATACATTTTACGGTCTTAGAAGGTTCAACAATTACATTATCAATTAAATATATAGGACATTTATTTTGTGTTAAATTTGTGGAAATGTTAATCAATTGTGTCTTGTCGATATTTAGTAATACATTGTTATTGATTACCAGTTGCGTTATTATTAGTGCAATTAATGAGAGATGAGTTATCATTGTTTTTCAGTGGTAGAATCAGGTAAATTATAATATCGTCGGCAAATGTGTTGAATATAATTTGGGGAAATTTAGAAATTAATAGGGATAATGGACGTAAATAAATTAAATATAATAATGATCCAAGTACGGAACCTTGTTAAACTCCATATTTTAGTTGGAATTTGTCTGATTGTATATCATTTATCAATGTTCGATACGTTTTATTTGTAATATAAGATTTCAGTAAGTCTAGCCTTATCAGTTTTACCTATTTCCTCTAATCAATCTAATAAAATCCTATGAGAGATAGTATAAAAGGCTGCTGACATATCTAATAGCACAAGTTGAACCTTATTTCCATAATCTATCGCATTATATATATTATAAAATATAGATACTATTGTTGTGTCTGTACTATGATTTTTACGATATGCACTTTGATCTATAGGATATAGTTCATTTTCTGATACTATTTAATGAGTTGTTTACTAATAACTAGTAACTAGGAAGTTTGGAAATAGGACGGTAGTTTTTTAGTAATTTATTATCTAGATTACTGTTTTTTAGTAGGGGAGTAATTATGGCATATTTAAGGGATTTTGGAAAAATAGAAGTATGTATAGATTGTGATATTATTGATTGATAAAGTTCTGTGAGAAATGGGTTCTATTAAGTCGATGAAAGGGACTTAAAGTTTAGAAAATGTGATTTAGCAGTATTGTAAAGTGTTATAATGTATAGTGGAAATTTATATTTTATATCATTAATTGATTGTACTATATTTTTTATTTTATCATCAAAAGTTGGTATTTTGTAGTAATTCAATCGTGTATGTTGGATAGTTTATTGGACTATAATTATTTGAAAGTCTATTAATTAATGAATATATTTTTCTAGTATTTTTCCCATATGAGTTTATTTTATCTATAATAAAGTAAGTCTTAGTATGATTTTACAATTGTCTATATTATTTGCGAATTGTATTAAAATTATTATAGTTAAATTCGGAATTGGTTTTATTATATATTTTTTCAAATCTTCTTAATTTTCTCTTCATAGCTTCAAGATCATTATTATACCATGGATAATGAGCATGGTATGTTACATTTAATCTTTTTATATGAGCAAATTTGTCTAAAGTAGATGTCAGGCAATCATTTAGCAATAACGATGAAAGTATATTACCTTCTAGTGAAGATAATATATTATCTATGAAATCTTTAATGTTTATTTTATTAATTGATCTATATTTTATTAACTTTATTATATGTACATTTTTGTTAATATTGATATTAAATTTAATCATATAAGTGATCAATAGTGATAATAGTGATCAGTTATAAGTTCACCCCTTGTAAATTCAGATATATAAATTTGACTGTTTTCAGATGTTAAAACTATATCTATTATATGACCATGTATATAAGTTGCGAAAGTAATATGTTGTTTAAGTGAAAGTGTTTCTATTGTTTGTTTAAAAATATTATGAGGATATTTATTTTTGTCGTAATGATAATTAAAATCACCTAATATAATTAATATTTGTAATGGTATTTGTGTTAGAATATTTGTGTTAGAATATGAGTTAGTTCACTAGTAAATAATTGTGTAGGAGTAGAGGGTGGTCTATAAACTAAGAGAATATCAAATATCGGTAAATGGTCTTGCATTATACAATGCTATAGCTAGTCATTGATGTTGTGTATTTGTATTAGATACGCTAATATTTTGAATATATATGCTATTTATATATCGATTATTATGATTATTATTATTATTATTATTATTTTTATTATTTTTATTAGTATTCAATAAAGATAAAATAAATTTATCATATCCATCCATCCATCCATCCATCCATCCATCCATCCATCCATCCATCCATCCATCCATCCATCCATCCATCCATCCATCCATCCATCCATCCATCCATCCATCCATCCATCCATCCATCCATCCATCCATCCATCCATCCATCCATCCATCCATCCATCCATCCATCCATCCATCCATCCATCCATCCATCCATCCATCCATCCATCCATCCATCCATCCATCCATCCATCCATCCATCCATCCATCCACCCACCCATCCATCCATCAATCCATCCATTCATACATCTATCAATCCATTCATATATCCGTTGAATTGAATTGAATTGAAAAGTTTATTTATAATAAATATAAAAATTATAACAAATACCTAATGTATTAATTTTTGAAATCATGCATTTTTAGTAAATTTTAAATAATGATTTTAATAACTATTATTTATTTATCGATATAATTTATATTTTTTAATCTAACAGTATATCAATAGGAGCCTTATATTTAACGAGGCAAAAAATTAAAAATATATATTTGGGATTATTAAATACATTTATTTATATTAAAAGTTCATAGGTATAGGTAATGCACATATAAAGAAACTAATTATTATAGATTTTTTATATTATGAGATGTTATTATATTATTAAATTGTATACACTTAAGAATGTAAGTACAATTATAATTAACTCGTGAGTATTTGCCGATTAGACAAGATTTAACCTGGCTATAAAGTCTACAATCAACATAAAAAGCTGGCAAATAATATAACATAAATTAGTTCAATAATATCAAATTCCAAACCCAACAACTTTTATATGTTAAATGTGACTTATCCAATATAATCTGTTTTTTTTTAGAAATTTAATTTGACAAATGTTGATTTATCTCATTAAAACGTATCTTATTATCTGTATCGAGAAAGAATAACTAGTATCCCGATATATATATATATATATATATATATATATATATATATATATATATTATGCTATTATACAAGTCAATAGATATTTATAATATCTAATTGAGATCTAAAATTGTATAATATATTATAAACAGTGTTTAACTAATGCCATGACAAACGCCATGACCAACGCAATGACTAACGTAATGACCAATGCCGTGGCCATCACCATGCCCAACACCATTACCAACGCCATTACCAACGCCATGACCAACGCCATGAACAACGCAATGACCAGCACAATGACCATCTAAACTATAACCTAAATTTCTACTAAACATTAACGTACACTTTCTACTAAACATTAATTTATACTTTCTACTAAACATTAACCTATACTTTCGACTAAACATTAATCTACACTTTCTACTAAACATTAACCTATACTTTCTACTAAACATTAACATACAATTTCTACTAAATATTACCTATACTTTCTACTAAATCTTAACCTATGGTATATTCATAACATCTACCTATGAACTTTTAATATAAATAAATGTATTTAATAATCCCAAATATATTTTTAATTTTTTGCCTCGTTAAATATAAGGCTTATATATAAATTCTATCGATAAATAAATAATAGTTATTAAAATCATTATTTAAAATGTGCTAAAAATGCATGATTTCAAAAATTAACACATTTGGTATTTACTATAATTTTTTCACACCGATCATAGTAATTTAAATTTATAAATATATTGATTTTATATAAATATATATTAAATGATTAATTCGGTTGATGAAATATACATAATGAATAACACTCAACATTTTACAAATACAATTAATAAGTTAGATCGAAGATGAGTAATGATTTATAATAAATTAATAAAAAAATTTGAAATAATTGGATATAATTCCATAAAAACATTTAAGAAGGCCGTTAATAAAAACCGTGTGACTACTTTGATCACAAATGTATCTGCCCAAATATCAGAATCCTCTAACTAATTTGATATTATAATTTAATTCACTTATGATATTATTTTTACTCTCTTTAAAACAAAAATGAGAACATAATTATTTGTTATTTTGTGTATAAATAAACTTTTCAATTAAATTAAATTCAATTCAATGGATGGATGGATGGATAGATGGTTGGATGGATGGATGTATAGATGGATGAATGGATGGATGGATGGATGGATGGATTATTTTACGAAGATAAAAATCCATAAAAACATTTAAGAAGGCAGTAACAAATTATTTACTATGCTGAACATGAGCTCTTGGATTGATCTTGTGCGGATGTTCTATGACTACTCCGATCACATATGTATCTGTCCGAATGTCAGAGTCCTCTAACTGATTTTATTTTATCATTTAATTCACTCATGATATTATTTTACTCTCTTTAAAACACAAATGAGTACATATCTATTTGTTATTTTGTGTATAAATAAACTTTTCAATTCAATTCAATTCAATGGATGGATGGATGGATGGATGGATGGATTAATGGATGGATCGATGTATTGATGGATGGATGGATGGATGTATGGATGTATGGGTGTATGGATGTATGGATGGATGAATGGTTGGATGGATAGATGGATGGATGGATGGATGGATGGATGGATTCATACTTGGACCATTATTATTTTTAATTTATTTGCCCAAATTAAATTCAACATATTTGCCGACGATATTATAATTTACCAGATTCTACCACTGAAAAACAATGATAACTCATCTCTCATTAATTGCACTAATAATATACGCAACTGGCTAATTAATAACAATTTACTACAAAATATCGACAAGGCACAACTGATTAACATTTCAAAAAATTTAACACAAAATAAATGTCCTATATATTTAATTGATAATTTAATTGTTGAACCTTCTAAGACCGTAAAATGCCTGGGTGTCATTATAGACGAACATATGCTTTTAGATAACCACTTACGAATGTCAGAGTCTTCTAACTGATTTTATTTTATCATTTAATTCACTTATGATATTATTTTACTCTCTTTAAAACACAAATGAAAACATATCTATTTGTTATTTTGTGTATAAATAAACTTTTCAATTAATTTCAATTCAATGGATGGATGGATGGATTGATGGATGGATGGATTGATGGATATAATACATCATGTAGATTGACAATTTAGATAGACAATTAATACATAGATTGACAATTAAAAATAGTATAAAATAAATTTTAACAATTTGAAAAATATAATTTTTATTAGGTAATTAAATAATTAATATTTAAATTTACAAAAAAATTTTCTAATTAGTAAATAATAGTTGTAATTGTTTTTTATATTTCCCTGCTTTATATTTAAAAACAATTCACTTACACATAACTTATATTTATTAAACATGTTCGCCTTCAAAGTTAGTTTATAAATATATTATGATAACTATTAAGATATAATACAGTATATATTATACAGCATACGATATATATTAAGCTATATTTTAAATATATATAATATTGTATTCGCAACAGAAAGTTGAATTAATGAAGATTGTTGCAAGTGCAGCAATTGGAATGGGGGATATTTTTGGTTTGGGCGGGGGGATGATAGGACTGGCAGTGGGGATTATGGTAGTTAGTAGAATAAAAGAAGAGGAAATGGGTATGGTCGGCGACATCGGAGAGATTGGAGAGGTTATAGAAAGTAAAGGTGATAAAGATGAGGATATTGAGGAAAATGAAAAAGAGAATAGATTTGGGTTATTTGGGGGGAATAAAATTGATGTTGATGGATATATAGAACCGGAAGGAGGAGTGGAAGTTGATGGGTTGGTATTTGGGTGGGCTTATTTTAATAAGAAAGATTAGGATAGGATAGGAAGATGGGATTGTTGGGGGAGGGGGTTATTGGCAGATATAGATAGTTATTTGGGGGGAGTAGTCGATAGAGATGGGTAGCTAGTTACTGATTGGAGGAATTTATTATTATTACGGAACAGTATCTTGTAATGCCAATGAAAATAGGAAAAAGGAGATGTGGCATTACGAGATAATACCGCTGCAGTGAAATTTTTGGTATGTAATATTAATATATATATATATATATATTAAATATTATGTGCATATTATTTATATATTATATACTATATAATATATAAGAAGATATATTATATTGCATAGAGTATGTTAGTGACCGTGTATTCTTCCATACTTGTGATGAATTCGTGTATTTTATTAATCTTTAAATAATATTCACTTACTAGAATAATTAAATACATATAAATAATAAAACTAAAAATATGTATTAATAATAATAGTTATTATAAATATACTGACTAATATTTTGTATATTATTTAATAATTAGGTTATCATTTTATAATTTTACATTATATATTTAACGAGTATCATAACATATACTGTCATTAATGTTTAATATGAAGTGAGTATATTACTGAATAAGAATACATGTATATTAAAATACATTTTAATTAATTGCATTATTATAACTTACATGTAATATTTATATGTACATATTGCGAAAAAACATTTAAAATTAAATAAAATAGTATGGATAAAATAGTATATAATAAGACAAGTCAATATTTTAAACTAAATTATAACTGACGATATCAATTAATCATTAATCTCGTCATACTTTCATCTAGTTTTACTTTAATATGCATTGAGATATATAAACTTGTATTTGGTGTGAGTGTAGTTTTGAGTAAATAAACTTGTATTTAGTGTAAGTATAGTTGTGAGTAGATTAGCTTGTAGTTGTGAGTAAGTGGATGGGGTAGGTAGGTAGTGATCAGTATTTGGTGTTTTAGTAGTATGAACCACTCAGTAGGCTTATGAGTGTGTTTGAGTACACTCGAGTACTTAAATTGTATGGGAAGGTATTTCTACAGTATATACTTTACAATGTACAGCGTACATCCCTCTATGCCCTACTCGGTTAACACATTTTCCTCTCATAACCACCTCATCACCTCGTCTTCCTCATGATTATCCCTTTCCCTTTCAAATTATCTGCCTTAAACTTGAAGTGTCCCTTATGCATGCGCTGTTGCAAGAGCATTTCCGAAATTCTCAAGAAAGTCCTATTTCGACAAATTTGGAAAGACTGGATACTGGTTAGTGGTTACTAGTTGGTGTTATTAATGCTATTGTTACCGTATTGTTTAGAACAATAGTACTATACAAATCTAACTTAATAATGATAATATATCATTGAAATTATACTTATGTTTTTAATTTATAAAATTATAGCCATAGTTTATATAATATCACTTAATATCACTTAATATCACTTGATATCACATAATATCATTTAATATCACTTAATATCACTTGATATCACTTAATATGATTTAATATCACTTAATATCAATTAATATCACTTAATATCACTTAATACCACTTAATATCAATTAATATCACTTAATATCACTTAATATCAATTAATATCAATTAATATCACTTAATATCACTTAATATCAATTAATATCACTTAATATCATTTAATATCACTTAATATCACTTAATATCACTTAATATCACTTAATATCATTTAATATCAATTAATATCACTTAATATCACTTAATATCAATTAATATCACTTAATATCATTTAATATCACTTAATATCACTTAATATCACTTAATATCACTTAAAACACTTAATATCACTTAATATTACTTAATATCTCTTAATATCACTTAATATCACTTAATATCACTTAATATCACTTAATGTCTCTTAATGTCACTTAATATCACTTAATATCAATTAATATCACTTAATATCACTTAATATCACTTAATATCACTTACATTACATAATATCACTTAATATCACTTATTATCACTTAATATCACTTAATATCAATTAAATTACTTAATATCATTTAATATCACTTAATATCTATTAATATCACTTAATATCAATTAAATTACTTAATATCACTTAATATCACTTAATGTTACTAATATCACGTAACATTACTTAATATCACTTAATATCACTTAATAATACGTAATGTTACTTAATATCACTTAATGTAACTTAAAATTACTTAATATCACTAAATGTTACTTGATATCACTAAATATTACTTAATAATACTTAATATTACTTAAATTACTTTTGCCAATGATTATGACTTACTAATAGTAAACACAGAAGTTTTATTGATGTATTTTGGTGAGATATCTTAAAATATTCCGTAAAATATTGCTTTTTTTTTTATAAATTTGTCACTTAATTGAAAAGTGCTTTTAACAATACTTAGATTTTCTAAATATAAAAAAATATTAGTTGATTATCTCATAAATTTAACATACTGGTTCATATATGACAACAGTATGTGATTGAAAGTAATTATTCGGAGGAAATGCAATTGAAAGATTATTTACCTTTATTATGCAAACAGTACAAATAATAAGGTAATAATATTAATATAATTAGAAATAAATTTATAACTAATGAGAAGAAAGCAAGAATACTTTTACAAAGGAAATATGACTGTTACTTTAATATAACCGTAAACGTTGGTTGTATTTATTATATTATAATAATAATATCATATTATAGGTAGATTAAATGGTTTAATACATCTGAATACAAATGATATTTAATTGAAATATATTCAATACTGAATATAATAATACTATTTTATATTATTTATTAATATTTTTACTATATAAAATATATATTATCTATATAAAATAATAATATCGAAATGTACAGCGGAAGGTAGGTGCATACCGTACTTTAGGCTAGTTAATGCAATCGTACTTTTATTTATCTCATACGCGAATCATCTTTAATAATTGATTTTTAGTAATAATAACTAACTTTTGCATTGCTAAAATCCTCATCAATGTGTGATTATTATTGTTTATACGATGTAGATGTGATTTATATATATAGTCTAGTTATACTACTATCTATAGTATAGTTATAGATCTACATATAGTTTAGTGCAGATATTATATAATGTATAATAAAGAAACTTAATTTACGATTTTCCTTGTAAATTTAAGTAAAGTTTCAGATTTACAATTTTAACTATCAACTTATCACTTATACTGTTGAGGTCATCAATACAGATGTTTCTTGGAGACGGGGTTATAATTGAATGGCAATCATTTTAACAATAACTATCTCTATTCAATTTAACATTTTTAGATTTTAATTTTCTAAATAATTTTGATCACAAATTCAATCCATACTTAATTTCTAACCTTAGTTAACCTTTGACCTATTTATTTTGTTCTCATTTTAAAACAACTATTTTCAATACTTACTACTCACCAGGTGGCCTACGCGAACACATAATTGGGAGCCGACTACATTGTCGATATTGCAACATTAACTGGAGCTCAGGGCCCAACTACAGGTGTGTTCAATATAACCCATCGCATATATTTTAACCATGACTGCCTATTAACGCACTCTTTCACTCTTTCACACACTCGCTTACTCACACACTCACTCACTCACTTACTCACTCATTCATTCACTCACTCATTCACTCCTTACTCACTCACTCACTCACTCACTCACTCACTCACTTACTCACTCACTTACTCACTCACTCACTCACTTACTCACTCACTCAATCTCTCACTCATTTACTCACTCATTAATATAAATATATATAATATAACTATTTCCTTCTATAATAAACCTACTCCCTATAATATATCATCATAGATTATAATATATATTTATAAAAAAAACTAGAATTCATATTTAATATATCTTAGGATCTCCAATCTGAAGATGCTAATAAAACACACAACTACAGTACAACTATATACACAAACATACACAGACATACACACAAACATACACAGACATACACACAAACATAAATACAAACATACACAGACATACACAGACATACACAGACATACACAAACATACACAGACATACACAGACACACACAGACATACACAAACATACACACAAACATACACAGACATACATACAAACATACAAACAAACATACGCATACATACACATAAACATACACAAACATACACACAAACATACACAAACATACACATACATACACAGACATACACACAAATATACACATATATACACATACATATACAGACATACACATAAACATACACATACATACACAGACATAGACACAAACATACACACAGACATACACACAGTCATACACACAAACATAAACAGACATACACACAAACATACACACAGACATACACACAGTCATACACACAAACATACACAAACATACACACAAACATACACAAACATACACAGACATACACACAAACATACACATACATACACACATACCCAGACATACACACAAACATATACAGATATACACACAAACATACACAAACATACACAAACATACACAGACATACACATAAACATACACATACATACACAGACATAGACACAAACATACACACAGACATACACACATACATACACACAAACATACACAGACATACACACATACATACACACAGACATACACACAAACATACACACAGACATACACATAGACATACACACAGACATACACAAACATATAAACAAACATACAAACAAACATACACAGACATACACACAAACATACACAAACATACACACAAACATACACAAACATACACAGACGTACACAGACATACATACAAACATACACATACATACACAGATATATACAGACATACACATACACATACACATACATACACAGACATAGACACAAAAATACACACAGACATACACACAGACATACACACAAACACACACAGACATACACACAAACATACACACAGACATACACACAGTCATACCCACAAATATACACAAACATACACACAAACATACACAAACATACACAGACATACACAGACATACACACAAACATACATATACATACAAACATACACAGACATACATAGACATACACACAAACATACACACAGACATACACATAGACATACACACATACATACACAAACATATAAACAAACGTACACACAAACATACGCAGACATACACACAACCACCCCAAGTAAGTTTTAAGACAATAATAATTAATATTATATAATATTTCTTATATATTTTCTGACATTCTCCTACATGTATAATCCCACTAATTACTATCCTCTATTAACATATGTGTTTACTGACATTATCTGCAAGATTACGACAATATTTTCTTGTACATTTGATCACTTTTATATAACTTTCATCATAATATAGAATATCACACACTAATTCATACACACACACACACACACTAATTCACTCATTCACATATTCTTATCATGATTCGTTTAACTAATTATGACTTAAACTGATTTTTAAATAAAATTTTAATTCTTAAACTGATGTTATTTTGTATTTTATAATTTGACTAAAGTATGAATTTATATTATCTTAGCAATCGTGACCATCGCCATGACCAATGCAATGAACATAGCCAAGACCAATGCCATGATCATCGCCATGACAAATGACATGACCATCGCCATAACCATTGCCATTGCCAATGCCATGACCATCGCCATGACAAATGCCATGACCATCGCCATGACAAATGCCATGACCATCGCCATAACCATTGCCATGACCAAGGTAATGAACATCGCCATGACCAACGCCATGACCAACGCCATGATATCGCCATGACAAATGCCGTTCCCATCGCCATAACCATTGCCATTGCCAATGCAATGAACATCGCCATTACCAATGCCATGACCAAGGCAATGAACATCGCAATGACCATCGCCATGACCAACGCCATGACATCGCTATGACAAATGCCGTTCCCATCGCTATAATCATTGCCATGACCAATGCAATGAATATACCCATTACCAACGCCATGACCAAGGCAATATCCAACGCCATGACCATCGCCAAGACTAACATCATGACTAACGCAATTATCGTCGCAATGACCAACGCCATGACCAACGCCATGACCAAGGCAATGACCAACGCCATGACAACGACATGACCAAACAACTTGCTAATCTGACCCCGGTGCCTGCGAATATCCCAAATTCCAAGTCGCACGCCGAGTAGCAAATACAAATAGACCTTGTGAATTTATATTAAATAAGAAAAATTAGATTTGCATTATTTATTTGCTTAATTTATAAAACATTTCAAAACCTTAAACTACATTTTTACAAAACATTAACCTATACTTTCTACTAAACATTAACCTATACTTTCTACTAAATATTAACCTACACTTTCTACTAAATATTAACCTACACTTTCTACTAAATATTAACCTATACTTTCTACTAAACATTAACCTATACTTTCTATTAAACATTAACCTACACTTTCTACTAAATATTAACCTACACTTTCTACTAAACATTAACCTACACTTTCTACTAAACCTTAATCTACACTTTCTAATAACCGTTTACTTATATAGTATGTATTAGATGGTATAATTAGTTATATTATATCTTTAGATATTTTATATTTTGAATACTCACCGGTTTAATTTGGGTGAGTTTTACTCTTAATGAATGGGGCTGAAAGTAGTGTTCGATTTGCAGATCATGTAGACCATCGTACAGTAATGTAGGCCTCTGTTATGTATAATAAAAGTGACATTACTGAATAAAATATAAAATCAATGTGAATTAAATATTGAAAAACATTAACATTTATACTTCTTACTTATTATATTTTGAATATATACGTAAATGAATGTTTCACTTGAAAATAGTTATAAAAAATAATAGTTACGCAATTAATGTTTAATTATTATATAATAAATATAATAAAGAAACTATTATCTACATATATTGAAATAAGTATAATACATATCAGTAATTCATAGACATAACAAACTTATAGTAAGATTGCATAATATATATATATATATAACTAGAGTTTAGATTATACTAAACATAATCAATAAACAGAACATAACTAGCAAAAATACAAATAAAATTCGTTATTTATTTCATTCTAAACTTACTTACAATTGGTAATTTATATTATATTAATTTATTATAAACTATATAATACATTTATTATAAGTAATTTAGTAACATAGCAATATTGATATAGGGTTATATTGTTTTTATTATATAGTATGATAATTATTATATAATGATATATTAATAATAAATTATTATTATTTTATTTAGTAAATATTCATTAAATTATTATAAAAATAGTTAAAATTTTTAGAAACTAATTTTATTTTATCTTATGACGGCATTTAAAAAATAGAAATAACACTAGATATATTGATTACCTACTTATAAGTTACAATTGAGATAACAAATGTATACAAATATAATATATAGTATTAGTTTTAAATATAAATAAATAAAGAATATTTAATTAAGTGTGTTTTATTTTATTTTAATGTTGCTTTTCAAAAATTACGATTCTCTTCCATTTTGAAAATTTTTCGTCTTGAATAATCATTGGCGTGATATTCAATTTATTGCCAATCTCTGTTTTATAATAATTGTAATTAGGAAAAGGAACATTTCGAAAAACGGATAACGAGAATACATGACTTGAGTGAAACGAGAGTGGTGAGATTAGATGAAAGTGGTAAGATGAGAGTGGTAAGATAAGATGAGAATGGTGAGATGAGAGTGGTAAGATAAGATGAAAGTGGTGAGATGAGAGTGGTAATATTAGAGTGGTGAGATGTGAGTGGTGAGATGAGGTTGGTGTAATTAGAGTGGTGAGATTAGATGTGAGTGTTGAGATGAGAGTGGTAAGATAAGATGAAAGTGGTGAGATGAGAGTGGTAATATTAAAGTGGTGAGATGTGATTGGTGAGATGAGGTTGGTGTAATTAGAGTGGTGAGATTAGATGTGAGTGATGAGATGAGAGTCGTAAGATAAGATGAAAGTGGTAAGATGAGAGTCGTTAGATTAGATGAGAGTGGTGAGATGAGAGTGGTAATATTAGAGTGGTGATATGTGAGTGGTGAGATTAGAGTGGTAAGATGCGAATGAAAGTGGTGAGATGTGAGTGATGAGATGAGTTTGGTGTAATTAGAGTGTGAGATGAGATGATAGTGGTGAGATGAGAGTCGTGAGATGAGAGAGGTAATATTAGTATGATAAGAGTAAATTAATGAAATGAGACGGTGGAGTTGGGATAAACGTTCCAAAAAAGGGAGAGGGAGATAATTGGTCTATTATTATATTTAAAATAAGAACCTATATTATAATCATACTAGTTCAAAGCATTATTACATTAAGCTATATATTCTTTATGCCACAATTTAAAACAACATTTCATAATTTATTTAGGAAATAATCACTCAAATATATTTCATCATAAAATATTAAATTAGGATTTATCTAAAATCAAAAAAAATTCAAATTGTTTAATATTTGTTTACATTATAACTTGCCTTGATATTCCAGAATATTATTTAATATTATGTCATTTTAAGTAATATTGAGTAATATTAAGTAATATTAAGTAATTTAAGTGATATTAAGTAACATTAATATTAAGTAATATTAAGCAATATTTAGTAATATTATATAAACTATGGGTATAATTACTAAGTTAGATTTGTAAAGTACTATTGTTCTAAACAATACGGTAACAATAGCATTAATAACACCAACTAGTAACCACTAACCAGTATTCAGTTTTTCCAAATTTGTCGAAATAGGATTTTCTTGAGAATTTCGGAAATGCTCTTGCAACAGCGAAACATGCATAAGGGAACACTTCAAGTTTAAGGTAGATAATCTGAAAGGGAAAGGGATAATCATGAGTAGGGCGAGGTGAAGAGGTGGTTATGAGAGGAAAAGGTGTTAACCGAGCAGGGCATAGAGGGATGTACGCTGTACATTGTAAAGTATATACTGTACAAATACTTTCCCATACAATTTAGGTACTCGAGTGTACTCAAATACACTCTTAAGCCTACTGAGTGGTTCATACTACTAAGCACACCAATACTGATCACTACCTACCTACCCCATCCACTTACTCACAATTATACTTATACCAAATACAAGCTTATCAACTCACAACTAACTTATACTAAATACAAGCTTATCTACTCACAACTATACTTAAAGTTACACTAAAAGTTACATGTTAAAAAAGGTTATAGTTTAATTGCAGGCCTCCTATGAGATCACGCCTACTTACTTTATATACTGACAAATATTCGACATCCATGGATAACTCATTTATATTATTCATTTAAACTATTAAATTAAATAATTATAATTATACGTTTCAATTTAAATTAATCTTATCTAAGAACTATAACGATTATAAATGTTCTTCAATTTACTTAAACACTTACTTACAAAATTATATATTACTTTCATTATTTATGTATTAATAATAGAATAATTACGAAAATTAAAATAATAATTTAAAACAGAGTTTCTCAACAGAGATTTTAAACTTTTTATTAACTTTTATACAATAACTATAACTTTTGTGATAAAAATGTGTTCTATGTAAAGCACGAATCTATATTTCTTCATTCATTTTATTAAATATATTTATTATTATTTCTTATAAACCATGACATAAACATAATACTTATAGAAAAAGGTTCATTAATTGTTCTGTGGTAAATTTTGTAATGTGCACATATAAAAGATTGCTATTCACCTTGATTCAAACTTTGTATATATATATATATATATATATATATGTATAAATATATATATATAAATATATATACAATTATAATTGTCAGTTATATTTTGATCTATTTTCATATATGATCTTATAAACTAATTGTAAAGTAAATATTATTGTAGGAACTTCATTTGAAAATAATATTCCTATGTTGAAGTAAATATCTCAATGCATATTAAAGTAAAACTAGATGAAAGTATGACGAGATTAATGATTAATTGATATCGTCAGTTATAATTTAGTTTAAAATATTGAGTTATCTTATTATAATAATCCATACTATTTTATTTAATTTTAAATGTTTTTTCGCAATATGCACATATAAATATTCCATGTAAGTTATAATAATGCAATTAATTAAAATTTACTTTAATATACATGTATTCATATTCAGTAATAACTCACTTCATATTAAACATTAATGACAGTATATGTTATGATACTCATTAAATATATAATGTATAATTATAAAATGATAACCTAATTATTAAATAATATACAAAATATTAGTCAATATATTTATAATAACTATTATTATTAATACATATTTTTAGTTATATTATTTTTATGTATTTAATTATTCTTGTAAGTGAATATTATTTAAAGATAAATAAAATACACGAATTCATCACAAGTATGGAAGAATACATGCTCACTAACATACTCTATGCAATATAATATATCTTCTTATTATAGTATATAATATATAAATAATAAGCACATAATATTTAATATATATATATACTAATATTACATACCAAAAATATCTCCCATGCCAATTGCGGCGCTGGAACCAGCTTGATTAAGGGAGGGGGTATTCGATAGAGATGGGTATGTATCTAGTGATTGACTGGAGGAATTTAATTACGGAACAGTACCTTATAATGCAATGCAAATAGGAAAAAGGAGATGTGACATTACGAGATGATACCGCTGTAGTGAAATTCCCTGGTTTATATTTAACAAATAAAGCACTTTCTTACATATTATATTCAAAATTTTTAATTAATAAATAATAGTTGTAATTGATTTTTAATATTTCCCTGCTTTATATTTTTAAATAAATCACTTACTTACTTATATTTATTAAACATGTTCGCATTCAAAGTTAGTTTATGAATATATTACGATAACCATTAAGATATAATACAGTATATATTATACAGCATACGATATATATTAAGCTATATTTTAAATATATATAATATTGTATTCGCAACAGAAAGTTGAATTAATGAAGATTGTTGCCAGTGCAGCAATTGACATGGGGATATTTTTGGTTTGGGCGGGGGGATGATAGGTCTGGCTGTGGGGATGATGGTAGTTAGTAGAATTAAAGACGAGGAAACAGTTTATACAGGCGTTAGGAAATAATATAGTAATTAAAGATAGCGATTAAATATATAAATTAGATAAAGTATATAAAGGTGTGGATAGGAATGAAGATAATATTCAGGACAATAATACCAACAATCCCATATTCCTATCCTACTCTAATCTTTCTTGTTAAAATAAGCCCACCCAAATACCAATCCATCAACTTCCTCTCCTAATTCAGGTTCTATATATGCATTCAAATCTATTGCATTCCCACCAAATAACCTACACTTGTTCTCAATTCTAATTTCAATATCCTCATTTTTATTACTATCTCTTACCAGATTCTGATCTACCTCGCTGGTAACAAGCTTGATAAATTCTGTTGCGAATACAATATTATATATATTTAATTTTAGCTTAATATATATCATATGCTGTATAATATAACACTGTTTATTATATCATAATGGTTATCGTAATATATTTAAAACTAACTTTGAATGAAAATATCTTTTAAATAAATAGGAAAATAATATTATTATGTCTTATATTGCCAGATATTAAAATAAAATGATTTATAATATGTTTAATTTAAACAGGTAAATATTAAAAGCAATTAAAACCATTATTTACTAATTAGAAAATTGTTGTTGAAAATTTAAATATTGTTGTGGTAAATTTAAATATTTTTAGTTATCAATCGATGTATGAATTGTCAATATACAATTGTCAATCTACATGATGTATTATATCCATCCATCTATCTATCCATCCATCCATCCATCCATCTATCCATTCATCTATCCACCTATTCATCCATCCATCCATCCATCCATCCATCCATCCATTGAATTGAATTGAATTGAATTGAAAAGTTTATTTATACACAAAATAACAAATATATATGTTCTCATTTGTGTTTTAAAGAGAGTAAAAATAATATCATAAGTGAATTAAATCATAAAATCAAATCAGTTAGAGGACTCTGACATTCGGGCAGATACATATGTGATCGGAGTAGTCATAGAACATCCGCACAAGATCAATCCAAGAGCTCATGTTAAACATAGTAGATGATTTTTCACGGCATTCATAATTTTTTTTATTGAATTACATCTTCGCAAAGGTAGAGGAAGGTTGTTTCAACACTAAATCTTCTTTTACCATAGGTACCAAGATTAAATTTTTGATTTGATAGCAAACTTTTACTAGATCTTAATCGGCGGGTATTTTCCTTTAGTTTAAATATATCATAAAGGTAGTACGGCTGTTTAGCGTTTGGGGCAGTATAAGTTAAACATAGTATTCTATACGCTGAATAATTTCTCATTTCAAGCCATCATTAAATATAATGCTTCTATTGATATTTTGTTATATTAAAACATATAAATTCTATCGATAAATAAATAATAGTTATTAAAATCATTATTTAAAATGTGCTAAAAATGAATGATTTCAAAAATTAATACATTAGGTATTTATTATAATTTTTATATTTATTATAAATAAACTTTTCAATTCAATTCAATTCAACGGATATATGAATGAATTGATAGATGTATGAATGGATGGATTGATGGATGGATGGGTGGATGGATGGATGGATGGATGGATGTATGGATGGATGGATGGATGGATGGATGTACGGAAGGAAGGATGGATGGATGGATGGATGAATGGATATATGGATGGATAGATGGATAGATGGATGGATGGATGGATGGATATAATACATCATGTAGATTGACAATTTAGATAGACAATTAATACATAGATTGACAATTAAAAATAGTATAAAATAAATTTTAACAATTTGAAAAATATAATTTTTATTAGGTAATTAAATAATTAATATTTAAATTTGCAAAAAAATTTCTAATTAGTAAATAATAGTTGTAATCGATTTATAATATTTATAATATTTACCTGCTTTACATATTTTAATAAATCACTTACATTAAACATGTTCGCCTTCAAAGTTAGTTTATAAATATATTATGATAACCATTAAGATATAATACAGTATATATTATACAGCATACGATATATATTAAGCTATATTTTAAATATATATAATATTGTATTCGCAACAGAAAGTTGAATTAATGAAGATTGTTGCAAGTGCAGCAATTGGAATGGGGGATATTTTTGGTTTGGGCGGGGGGATGATAGGACTGGCAGTGGGGATGATGGTAGTTAGTAGCATAAAAGAAGAGGAAATGGGTATGGTCGGCGATATTGGAGAGATTGGAGAGGTTATAGAAAGTAAAAGTGATAAAAATGAGGATATTGAGGAAAATGAAAAAGAGAACAGATTTGGGTTATTTGGGGGAAATAAAATTGATGTTGATGGATATATAGAACCGGAAGGAGGAGTGGAAGTTGATGGGTTGGTATTTGGGTGGGCTTATTTTAATAAGAAAGATTAGGATAGGATAGGAAGATGGGATTGTTGGGGGAGGGGGTTATTGGCAGATATAGATAGTTATTTGGGGGGAGTAGTCGATAGAGATGGGTAGCTAGTTACTGATTGGAGGAATTTATTATTATTACGGAACAGTATCTTGTAATGCCAATGAAAATAGGAAAAAGGAGATGTGGCATTACGAGATAATACCGATGCAGTGAAATTTTTGGTATGTAATATTAATATATATATATATATATATATTAAATATTATGTGCATATTATTTATATATTATATATTATATACTATAATAAGAAGATATATTATATTGCATAGAGTATGTTAGTGACCGTGTATTCTTCCATACTTGTGATGAATTCGTGTATTTTATTAATCTTTAAATAATATTCACTTACAAGAATAATTAAATACATATAAATAATAAAACTAAAAATATGTATTAATAATAATAGTTATTATAAATATACTGACTAATATTTTGTATATTATTTAATAATTAGGTTATCATTTTATAATTTTACATTATATATTTAACGAGTATCATAACATATACTGTCATTAATGTTTAATATGAAGTGAGTATATTACTGAATAAGAATACATGTATATTAAAATACATTTTAATTAATTGCATTATTATAACTTACATGTAATATTTATATGTACATATTGCGAAAAAACATTTAAAATTAAATAAAATAGTATGGATAAAATAGTATATAATAAGACAACTCAATATTTTAAACTAAATTATAACTGACGATATCAATTTATCATTAATCTCGTCATACTTTCATCTAGTTTTACTTTAATATGCATTGAGATATATAAACTTGTATTTGGTGTGAGTGTAGTTTTGAGTAAATAAACTTGTATTTAGTGTAAGTATAGTTGTGAGTAGATAAGCTTGTAGTTGTGAGTAAGTGGATGTGGTAGGTAGGTAGTGATCAGTATTTGGTGTTTTAGTAGTATGAACCACTCAGTAGGCTTATGAGTGTGTTTGAGTACAATCGAGTACTTAAATTGTATGGGAAGGTATTTCTACAGTATATACTTTACAATGTACAGCGTACATCCCTCTATGCCCTGCTCGGTTAACACCTTTTCCTTTCATAACCACCTCTTCACCTCGTCTTCCTCATGATTATCCCTTTCCCTTTCAGATTATCTGCCTTAAACTTGAAGTGTTCCCTTATGCATGCGCTGTTGCAAGAGCATTTCCGAAATTCTCAAGAAAGTCCTATTTCGACAAATTTGGAAAGACTGAATACTGGTTAGTGGTTACTAGTTGGTGTTATTAATGCTATTGTTACCGTATTGTTTAGAACAATAGTACTATACAAATCTAACTTAATAATGATAATATATCATTGAAATTATGCTTATGTTTTTAATTTATATAATTATACCCATAGTTTATATAATATTACTAAATATTGTTTAATATTACTTAATATTAATTAATATCACTTAATATCACTTAATATCACTTGATATCACATAATATCATTTAATATCACTTAATATCACTTAATATCACTTAATATGATTTAATATCACTTAATATCAATTAATATCACTTAATATCACTTAATACCACTTAATATCAATTAATATCACTTAATATCATTTAATATCATTTAATATCACTTAATATCACTTAATATCACTTAATATCACTTAATATCACTTAATATCATTTAATATCACTTAATATCACTTAATATCACTTACTATCACTTAATATCACTTAATATCACTTAATATCACTTAATATCACTTAATATCAATTAATATCACTTAATATCACTTAATATCACTTAATATCACTTAAAACACTTAATATCACTTAATATCACTTAATATCACTTAATATCACTTAATATCACTTAATATCACTTAATATCACTTAATATCACTTAATATCACTTAATATCACTTAATATCACTTAATATCACTTACTATCACTTAATATCACTTAATGTCACTTAATGTCACTTAATGTCACTTAATATCACTTAATATCACTTAATATCACTTATTATCACTTAATATCACTTATTATCACTTAATATCACTTATTATCACTTAATATCACTTAATATCAATTAAATTACTTAATATCACTTAATATCACTTAATATCACTTAATATCACTTAAATTACATAATATCACTAAATATCACTTATTATCACTTAATATCACTTAATATCAATTAAATTACTTAATATCACTTAATATCATTTAATATCAATTAATATCACTTAATATCAATTAAATTACTTAATATCACTTAATATCACTTAATGTTACTTAATATCACGTAAAATTACTTAGTATCACTTAATAGGACTTAGTAATACGTAATGTTACTTAATATCACTTAATGTAACTTACAATTACTTAATATCACTAAATGTTACTTAATATCACTTAATATTACTTAATAATACTTAATATTACTTAAATTACTTTTGCCAATGATTATGACCTACTTATAATAAACACAGAAGTGTTTTATTGTTGTATTTTGGTGAGATATCTTAAAATATTCCGTAAAATATTGCTTTTTTTTATAACTTTGTCACTTAATTGAAAAGTGCTTTTAACAATACTTAGATTTTCTAAATATAAAAAAATATTAGTTGATTATCTCATAAATTGAACATACTGGTTCATATATGACAACATTATGTGATTGAAAGTAATTATTCGGAAGAAATGCAATTGAAAGATTATTTACCTTTATTATGCAAACAGTACAAATAATAAGGTAATAATATTAATATAATTAGAAATAAATTTATAACTAATGAGAAGAAAGCAAGAATACTTTTACAAAGGAAATATGACTGTTACTTTAATATGACCGTAAACGTTGGTTGTATTTATTATATTATAATAATAATATCATATTATAGGTAGATTAAATGGTTTAATACATCTGAATACAAATGATATTTAATTGAAATATATTCAATACTGAATATAATAATACTATTTTATATTATTTATTAATATTTTTACTATATAAAATATATATTATCTATATAAAATAATAATATCGAAATGTACAGCGAAAGGTAGGTGCATACCGTACTTTAGGCTAGTTAATGCAATCGTACTTTTATTTATCTCATACGCGAATCATCTTTAATAATTGATTTTTAGTAATAATAACTAACTTTTGCATTGCTAAAATCCTCATCAATGTGTGATTATTATTGTTTATACGATGTAGATGTGATTTATATATATAGTCTAGTTATACTACTATCTATAGTATAGTTATAGATCTACATATAGTTTAGTGCAGATATTATATAATGTATAATAAAGAAACTTAATTTACGATTTTCCTTGTAAATTTAAGTAAAGTTTCAGATTTACAATTTTAACTATCAACTTATCACTTATACTGTTGAGGTCATCAATACAGATGTTTCTTGGAGACGGGTTATAATTGAATGGCAATCATTTTAACAATAACTATCTCTATTCAATTTATCATTTTTAGATTTTAATTTTCTAAATAATTTTCATCACAAATTCAATCCATACGTAATTTCTAACCTTAGTTAACCTTTGACCTATTTATTTTGTTCTCATTTTAAAACAACTATTTTCAATACCTACTACTCACCAGGTGGCCTACGCGAACACATAATTGGGAGCCGACTACATTGTCGATATTGCAACATTAACTGGAGCTCAGGGCCCAACTACCGGTATGTTCAATATAACCCATCGCATATATTTTAACCATGACTGCCTTTTAACTCACTCTTTCACTCTTTCACACACTCACTTACTCACACACTCACTCACTCACTTACTCACTCACTCATTCATTCACTCACTCATTCACTCCTTACTCACTCACTCACTCACTCACTCACTCACTCACTCACTCACTTACTCACTCACTTACTCACTCACTCACTCACTTACTCACTCACTCAATCTCTCACTCATTTACTCACTCATTAATATAAATATATATAATATAACTATTTCCTTCTAATAATAAACCTACTCCCTATAATATATCATCATAGAGTATAATATATATTTATAAAAAAAACTAGAATTCATATTTAATATATCTTAGGATCTCCAATCTGAAGATGCTAATAAAACACACAACTACAGTACAACTATATACACAAACATACACAGACATACACACAAACATAAATACAAACATACACAGACATACACAGATATACACAAACATACACAGACATACACAGACATACACATACATACACAAACATATACACAAACATACACAGACATACACATACATACACATAAACATACACATACATACACAGACATAGACACAAACATACACATACACATATACATACACACAGACATACACACAACATACACAGACATAAACACAAACATACACACATACATACACATAGTCATACACACAAACATACACAAACATACACACAAACATACACAAACATACACATACATACACAGACATACACACAAACATACACATACATACACACATACACAGACATACACACAAACATACACAGACATACACACAAACATACACACAGACATACACACATACATACACACATACATACACACAGACATACACAAACATATAAACAAACGTATACACAAACATACGCAGACATACACACAACCACCTCAAATAAGTTTTAAGACAATAATAATTAATATTATATAATATTTCTTATATATTTTCTGACATTCTCCTACATGTATAATCCCACTAATTACTATCCTCTATTAACATATGTGTTTACTGACATTATCTGCAAGATTACGACAATATTTTCTTGTACATTTGATCACTTTTATATAACTTTCATCATAATATAGAATATCACACACTAATTCATGCACACACACTAATTCACTCATTCACATATTCTTATCATGATTCGTTTAACTATTTATGACTTAAACTGATTTTTTAAAATTTTTAAAATTTTTAAACTGATGTTATTTTGTATTTTATAATTTGACTAAAGTATGAATTTATATTATCTTAGCAATCATGACCATCGTCATGACCAATGCAATGAACATAGCCAAGACCAATGTCATGACCATCGCCATGACAAATGCCATGACCATCGCCATAACCATTGCCATGACCAAGGCAATGAACATCGCCATGACCAACGCCATGACCAACGCCATGACATCGCTATGACAAATGCCGTTCCCATCGCCATAACCATTGCCATGACCAATGCAATGGATATCGCCATTACCAACGCCATGACCATCGCCATGACCAACACCATGACCAACGCAATGGCCATCGCCATGACTAACATCATGACTAACACAATTACCATCGCAATGACTAACGCCGTGACCAACGCCATGAACAACGCCATGACCATCGCCATGAACATTGCTATGACAAATGCAATGAACATCGCCATTACCAACGCCATGATTATCGCCATATCCAAGGCAATGACCATCGCAATGACCAACGCCATGACCAACGCCATGCCCAAGGCAATGACCAACGTCATGAACAACGACATGACCAACGCCATGACATCGCTATGACAAATGCCGTTCCCATCGCCATAACCATTGCCATGACCAATGCAATGAATATCGCCATTACCAACGCCATGACCAAGGCAATATCCAACGCCATGACCATCGCCATGACTAACATCATGACCAACGCAATTACCATCGCAATGACCAACGCCATGACCAATGCCATGAACAACGCCATAACCATCGCCATGAACATTGCTATGACCAACGTCATGACATCGCCATGCCATATGCCATTCCCATCGCCATAACCATTGCCATGAACAACGCCATATCCAAGGCAATGACCATCGCAATGACCAACACCATGACCAACGCAATGACCATCGCCATGACTAACATCATGACTAACGCAATTACCATCGCAATGACTAACGCCGTGACCAACGCCATGAACAACGCCATGACCATCGCCATGAACATTGCTATGACAAATGCAATGAACATCGCCATTACCAACGCCATGACTATCGCCATATCCAAGGCAATGACCATCGCAATGACCAACGCCATGCCCAAGGCAATGACCAACGTCATGAACAACGACATGACCAAATAACTTGCTGATCTGCCCCCGGTGCCTGCGAATATCCCAAATTCCAAGTCGCACGCCGAGTAGCAAATACAAATAGAACTTGTGAATTTATATTAAATAAGAAAAATTAGATTTACATTATTTATTTGCTTAATTTATAAAACATTTCAAAACCTTAAACTACATTTTTACAAAACATTAACCTATACTTTCTACTAAACATTAACGTATACTTTCTACTAAACATTAACCTACACTTTCTACTAAATATTAACCTACACTTTCTACTAAATATTAACCTACACTTTCTACTAAATATTAACCTACACTTTCTATTAATATTAACCTACACTTTCTACTAAATATTAACCTACACTTTCTACTAAACCTTAATTTACACTTTCTAATAACCGTTTATTTATATAGTATGTATTCGATGGTATATTTAGTTATATTATATCTATAGATATTCTATATTTTGAATACTCACCGGTTTAAATTGGGTGAGTTTTACTCTTACTGAATGGGGTTGAAAGTAGTATTTGATTGGTAGATCATGTAGTCCATCGTACAGTAATGTAGGCCTCTGTTATGTATAATAAAAGTGACATTACTGAATAAAATATAAAATGAATGTAAATAATTCAAATCAATGTGAATTAAATATTGAAAAACATTAACATTTATACTTCTTACTTATTATATTTTGAATATATACGTAAATGAATGTTTCACTTGAAAATAGTTATACAAAATAAAAGTTATGCAATTAATGTTTAATTATTATAATTACTAATATCTGACAAGGAGATCAACGAGAGAAATATAATAAAGAAACTATTATCTACATATATTGAAATAATTAAAATACATATCAGTAATTCATAACAAACTTATAGTAAGATTGCATAATATATATATATATATATATATATATATATATATATATATATATATATCTATATATATATATAACTAGAGTTTAGATTATACTAAACATAATAAATAAAGAGAACATAACTAACAAAAATACTAATAAAATTCGTTGTTTAATTCATTCTAAATTTACTTACAATTGGTAATTTATATTATATTAATTTATTATAAACTATATAATACATTTATTAATATATCAATTTAGTAACATATCAATATTGATATAGGGTTATATTGCTTTTATTATATAGTATGATAATTATTATATAATGATATATTAATAATAAATTATTATTATTTTATTTAGTAAATTCATTAAATTATTATAAAAATAGTTAACAAATTTTAGAAACTAATTTTATTTTATCTTGTGACGGCATTTAAAAAATAGAAATAACACTAGATATATTGATTACTTACTTATACAGTTACAATTGAGATAACAAATGTATACAAATATAATATATAGTATTAGTTTTAAATATAAATAAATAAAGAATATTGAATTAAGTGTGTTTTATTTTATTTTAATGTTGCTTTTCAAAAAATAAAGATTCTCTTCCATTTCGACAATTTTTCTTCTTGAATAATCATTGGAGTGATATTCAATTTATTGACAATCTCTGTTTTATAATAATTGTAATTAGAAAAAGGAACATTTCGAAAAACGGATAACGAGGATACATGACTTGTGTGAAACGAGAGTGGTGAGATTAGATGAAATTGGTAAGATGAGAGTGGTAAGATAAGATGAGAATGGTGAGATGATAGTGGTAAGATAAGATGAAAGTGGTGAGATGAGAGTGGTAATATTAGAGTGGTGAGATGTGATTGGTGAGATGAGGTTGGTGTAATTAGAGTGGTGAGATTAGATGTGAGTGTTGAGATGAGAGTGATAAGATAAGATGAAAGTGGTGAGATGAGAGTGGTAATATTAAAGTGGTGAGATATGATTGGTGAGATGAGGTTGGTGTAATTAGAGTGGTGAGATTAGATGTGAGTGATGAGATGAGAGTCGTAAGATAAGATGAAAGTGGTAAGATGAGAGTGGTAAGATGAGAGTCGTAAGATAAGATGAGAGTGGTGAGATGAGAGTGGTAATATTAGAGTGGTGAGATGTGAGTGGTGAGATGAGGTTGGTGTAATTAGAGTGGTGAGATTAGATGTGAGTGTTGAGATGAGAGGGGTAAGATTAGAGTGGTGAGATGCGAATGAAAGTGGTGAGATGTGAGTGATGAGATGAGTTTGGTGTAATTAGAGTGTGAGATGAGATGATAGTGGTGAGATGAGAGTCGTGAGATGAGAGAGGTAATATTAGTGTGATAAGAGTAAATTAATGAAATGAGACTAGTTCAAAGCATTATTACATTAAGCTATATATTCTTTATGCCACTATTTAAAACAACATTTCATAATTTATTTAGGAAATAATCACTCAAATATATTTCATCATAAAATATTAAATTAGGATTTATCTAAAATCAAAAAAAATTCAAATTGTTTAATATTTGTTTACATTATAACTTGCCTTGATATTCCAGAATATTATTATGTAATTTTAAGTAATATTGAGTAATATTAAGTAATATTAAGTCATTTAAGTGATATTAAGTAACATTAAGTAATATTAAGTAATGTTAAGTAATTTAAGTGACATTAAGTGATATTAATTGATATTAAGTGATATTAAGTGATATTAAGTGATATTAAGTGATATTAAGTGATATTAAGTGATATTAAGTGATATTAAGTGATATTAAGTGATATTAAGTGATATTAAGTGATATTAAGTGATATTAAGTGATATTAAGTGATATTAAGTGATATTAAGTGATATTAAGTGATATTAAGTGATATTAAGTGATATTAAGTGATATTAAGTGATATTAAGTGATATTAAGTGATATTAAGTGATATTAAGTGATATTAAGTGATATTAAGTGATATTAAGTGATATTAAGTGATATTAAGTGATATTAAGTGATATTAAGTGATATTAAGTGATATTAAGTGATATTAAGTGATATTGAGTAATTTAAGTGATATTAAGTGATATTTAGTAATATTATATAAACTATGGGTATAATTACTAAGTTAGATTTGTATAGTATTATTGTTCTAAACAATACGGTAACAATAGCATTGATAACACCAACTAGTAACCACTAACCAGTATTCAGTCTTTCCAAATTTGTCGAAATAGGATTTTCTTGATAATTTCGGAAATGTTCTTGCAACAGCGCACCCATAAGGGAACACTTCAAGTTTAAGGCAGATAATCTGAAAGGGAAAGGGATAATCATGAGGAAGACGAGGTGATGAGGTGGTTATGAGAGGAAAATGTGTTAACCGAGTAGGGCATAGAGGGATGTAAACTGTACATTGTGAAGTATATACTGTACAAATACCTTCCCATACAATTTAGGTACTCGAGTGAACTCAAATACACTCTTAAGCCTACTGAGTGGTTCATACTACTAAGAACACCAAATACTGATCACTACCTACCCCATCCACTTACTCACAATTATACTTATACCAAATACAAGCTTATCAACTCACAACTAACTTATACTAAATACAAGCTTATCTACTCACAACTATACTTAAAGTTACACTAAAAGTTACATATTAAAAAAGGTTATAGTTTAATTGCAGGCTTCCTATGAGATCACGCCTACTTACTTTATATACTGACAAATATTCGACATTTATGTTATTCATTTAAACTATTAAATTAAATAATTATAATTATACGTTTCAATTTAAATTAATCTTATCTAAGAACTTTAACGATTATAAATGTTCTTCAATTTACTTAAAATTTAATAAACACTTACTTACAAAATTATATATTACTTTCATTATTTATGTATTAATAATAGAATAATTACGAAAATTTAAATAATAATTTAAAACAGAGTTTCTCAACAGAGATTTTAAACTTTTTATTAACTTTTATACAATAACTATAACTTTTGTGATAAAAATAACAATAGAATATCAAATATAAACTTCTTTGTTAGTATGATATCAAAATAATATAAATATAATTTTTATATTCATGCATCACTCATGAAACATAAAAAGCATTATCATCTGTTATGTTACTATAGAAATTATTTTGTAAGTACAAATTATTCGGAACACCCTGTACAGTGTACTATGCAGACTGTACTGTGTACACGGTACTGTATATCAATTATAACATACAATATACTATATATTGTATACAGTGTACACTATACATATGTACACTGTACAGTAGGGTGGATCACTTTGATACTTTTTTCAATATTATTTATTGGCTCATCTATTATATATAGCAAATATATGACTTATAATGAATATATATAAATTTTAATTTTTTTTTAAAATTATGGCTGAGCGACACCCCATTCAAATTTAACATGGGAGAGATACAATATTTAACATGCAAAGCATAGGAGCAATATTAAAATTATAAAATTGAATGGTAATAATGATTTTTTAATAATGAAAAATGACTATGAGCTTTATCTGATATATATTTAAATAAAAACATATTTAAATAATTTTTTAAAAAATTGTTACCAAGAAATTCCAGGAAAATAAAAATTTTATAATTTTTTGTATATTTTTGGCATTTTTTTTTCTTAAAATATTGTTAAATTTATAAGCAATTCAACATTAGTTATATTTGATCCCTATGAAATGGGTAATGATAAAAAAATATTAAAAATTTTAATTTAATTTGGATTTATAAGTGTTTTGCAGGAAAAAAATTGAAATTTCAAATAATCCAAATATTTTATTTAGAAATAATTTTTTTTTTTAAATATACTTACTATGCGATAAAATAAACTATATGTAATGCTATATTCATCGTTGAAATAAAAAAAAGCAAAACTTATTAAATTATATGCAGAAATGTACGACAATGTAAATTTTTACGAAATATGATTTATTTTTTAATAGTTATAATTATGTAATATTAATAATATTAATTAGCTAATAAGCTATCATTGAATATATTAATAGTAAATATAAGTTAATTTTAATATTTTATAGTTGTATTATTGATAATTTATTAATATTAGAATATTAAAAATATTCCAAGAAATTCTAGAACTTAAAAAATTATAATCATTAATAATTAATATTAAACCTAGAAA
The DNA here is from genome assembly GCA_964035775.1 of Osedax frankpressi. NCBI lineage: Eukaryota > Metazoa > Annelida > Polychaeta > Sabellida > Siboglinidae > Osedax > Osedax frankpressi. The sequence continues at coordinate 15,833,417 of OZ038317.1, forward strand.
TAATAGTAAATCAGTAGTTATTATTAATGAGTAATTATTAAGTAAGATGTATACATAAACATATATTACACTTTTTACAATAAAAATTGCACAATTATAAATTGTATTTGTAGCTATGAAATAACTTAACAATTAAATACGATTTAATTGAGATAGAAAATATATAAAAAGAATATTACTGCATAGTTAAAATGTAAGAGGATTTTGAATCTTTAAATAATTTGATTATAATTACATTGTAAAATCTTGTTTAGAATTAAAATGTGGCATACATTTTCTGAAATGTATTGTCATTCGTATTCTCTGGTCACGTTCTTTGGGGTCAGCTAATTTGGTAGCTGTTTCAGAAACCAGTCTTATCGTTCTTTCGACATGCTGGGAATGACACGGTATATCTGGAAAATAAAATATATCAATATTTTCAACTGTGTATGTTCTCAGGTCTTCTGTTGAATAGCTACGAGTTAGAATTGGTTCGAGCCAATCATCAACATATAAAACGAGATTATAATAATGTGTCGCATTAAAATCAATTTTTGGTAAATGGAAATATCGTATTCCATCTTTTTCACCATTTACTCTAGCTTGTAAAATACGTTTTACAGCTTCAATCATTACACTTGGATTGGTATCAGAAAGCATTCCAATTAAAATCAATTATGTATGTAATAAAAATGAATTGCGAGATATCGTCCGAAAACATTCATCTCTAATTAATTCGCAATCTAACTCGTGTATATTTTCTATAAAATTAAATATATGCTTTGGCGGATTGGTAAATCTTGGTTGATATTTAATCGCGAACCAATTTCGAGCATAAACTTTTATAACAAATCTTACTAAATAAACAAGATTAAGTGTAGGATTATTTTGACTCGTATAATATCGAAGAATCCTATTTGCTGTCGTTAACCAGCATGCATTCCCGAGTTTTCCTGGTGAACTGGTCTTTTAAGAGAATTATTAACTCCATAAGTGATTGATAAGACTATATCTCGAAGATATTGCTGATCAGATCCTAAATCTTGACAATTCTCTAGATATCTTTTGAATATTTGATCAATTTCAATTGGAATAAATCCAGCAACATCTGCTTCTTCACATTTAGAAAGATTTAAACCGATCGGACCATTATGTAAATCAGGGCCTTTTGTTTCTCCATCCAGAATTGCGAATATCTTTCTAAGAGGCAGCTCATTCATATGAAGTAAACAAATCAACCAAATATAATATTGTATATTAAAAAATATGTTAATAAACATCTGTCTATTATTTCTCTTATCTATTAAAAAAATTCTTTCACATCGAGGTACCTGTCGTTCTCAAGAACAAAGGCAATCATGTTTGCATTTACATGTACATATTTCAAATAATATTTTATACTTTTTAATATGTTCATTTACAGATTTGGAAAAATACAATTTGTGCTCCGACTTCTTTAATTTTGAAATTATCATAATGTATTTATCTAGTTTGTTAGATATTGATTTCAATGATATCACTGGGATCGATGCTGAAATCCAGATTTCTATTATTTTTTCAATCGTCTGCATTTTTGCGTCTCTTTGTTGTACTAAATTGTCAGATATATATGTATAATGTTGTAAAATGTCTAAATATGTTGGAAGCTGACGATTACTCATCATTCTTGGTGTAAATAAAGTATAAAATAGAGATTTATTGCGTAAATTCATTGTGAAAAATAAAAATATTTTAAATATATAGCATAAACAAAGAATAATAAAATGGTGGAAATAATAGGGAAAACAAGTATTTATTTATTTGTAATGGGAAATTTTTCTTAAAAATACTTATAATTTTGAAAAAATCGATAAATTCAGACTTCTGGCGATAACTTAATATTGCAAATAATTTTTTTTTAATTATATGATTAATTTTTATATGCCTTAAAGTTTATATGCTGAGTGAGCCAGTTAATTCTGAAAAAAGTGATCCACCCTACTGTACAGTATATGTTAATAAGCGTTATTATATTTGATTGGTTCTAGTTAATTCATGTTATTATGCAAATTAATAAAAATGTTACCTATATATGAGACATACATATTTAATGGCAGGGAAAGAAATTATAAATAATTATGTTTTATGTAAAGCACGAAACTATATTTCTTCATTCATTTTAATAAAATATATTTATTATTATTTCTTATAAACCATGACATAAACATAATACTTTTAGAAAAAGGTTCATTAATTGTTCTGTGGTAAATTTTGTAATGTGCACATATAAAAGATTGCTATTCACCTTGATTCAAACTTTGTATATATATATATATATATATATATGTATAAATATATATATAAATATATACAATTATAATTGTCAGTTATATTTTGATATATTTTCATATATGATCTTATAAACTAATTGTAAAGTAAATATTATTGTAGGAATTTCATTTGAAAATAATATTCCTATGTTGAAGTAAATATCTCAATGCATATTAAAGTAAAACTAGATGAAAGTATGACGAGATTAATGATTAATTGATATCGTCAGTTATAATTTAGTTTAAAATATTGAGTTGTCTTATTATATACTATTTTATCCATACTATTTTATTTAATTTTAAATGTTTTTTCGCAATATGTACATATAAATATTACATGTAAGTTATAATAATGCAATTAATTAAAATGTATTTTAATATACATGTATTCTTATTCAGTAATATACTCACTTCATATTAAACATTAATGACAGTATATGTTATGATACTCGTTAAATAAATAATGTAAAATTATAAAATGATAACCTAATTATTAAATAATATACAAAATATTAGTCAGTATATTTATAATAACTATTATTATTAATACATATTTTTAGTTTTATTATTTTTATGTATTTAATTATTCTTGTAAGTGAATATTATTTAAAGATAAATAAAATACACGAATTCATCACTAGTATGGAAGAATACATGGTCATTAACATACTCTATGCAATATAATATATCTTCTTATTATAGTATATAATATATAAATAATATGCACATAATATTTAATATATATACTAATATTACATACCAAAAATATCTCCCATGCCAATTGCGGCGCTGGAACCAGCTTGATTAAGGGAGGGGGTATTCGATAGAGATGGGTATGTATCTAGTGATTGACTGGAGGAATTTAATTACGGAACAGTACCTTGTTAATTAATGTTAATTAATGCCAATGCAAATAGGAAAAAGGAGATGTGACATTACGAGATGATACCGCTGTAGTGAAATTCCCTGGTTTATATTTAACAAATAAAGCACTTTCTTACATCTTATATTCAAAATTTTCTAATTAATAAATAATAGTTGTAATTGATTTTTAATATTTCCCTGCTTTATATTTTTAAATAAATCACTTACTTACTTATATTTATTAAACATGTTCGCATTCAAAGTTAGTTTATGAATATATTACGATAACCATAAAGATATAATACAGTATATATTATACAGCATACGATATATATTAAGCTATATTTTAAATATATATAATATTGTATTCGCAACAGAAAGTTGAATTAATGAAGATTGTTGCCAGTGCAGCAATTGGCATGGGATATATTTTTGGTTTGAGCGGGGGGAAGATAGGACTGGCAGTGGGGATGATGGTAGTTAGTAGAATAAAAGAAGAGGAAACGGGTATGGTCGGAGACATCGAAGACATCGGAGAGGTGAGTAGTAGAGGTGATAAAGATGAGTATATTGAGGAAAATGAAAAAGATAACAGGTTTGGGTTATTTGGGGGGAATAAAATTGATGTTGATGGATATATTGAACCGTAAGGAGGAGTGGAAGTTGATGGGTTGGTATTGCAGCACATTGTTGCCAGTGCAGCAATTGACATGGGGATATTTTTGGTTTGGGCGGGGGGATGATAGGACTGGCGGTGGGGATGATGGTAGTTAGTAGAATTAAAGATGAGGAAACAGTTTACACAGGCGTTAGGAAATAATATAGTAATTAAAGATAACGATTAAATATATAAATTAGATAAAGTATATAAAGGTGTGGATAGGAATGAAGATAATATTCAGGACAATAATAACAACAATCCCATATTTCTATCCTACTCTAATCTTTCTTGTTAAAATAAGCCCACCCAAATACCAATCCATCAACTTCCTCTCCTAATTCAGGTTCTATATATGCATTCAAATATATTGCATTCCCCCCAAATAACCTACACTTGTTCTCAATTCTAATTTCCTCAACATCCTCATTTTTATTACTATCTCTTACCAGATTCTGATCTGCCTCGCTGGTAACAAGCTTGATAAATTCTGTTGCGAATACAATATTATATATATTTAATTTTAGCTTAATATATATCATATGCTGTATAATATAACACTGTTTATTATATCATAATGGTTATCGTAATATATTTAAAACTAACTTTGAATGAAAATATCTTTTGAATAAATAGGAAAATAATAATAATATGTCTTATATTACCAGATATTAAAATAAAATGATTTATAATTTGTTTAATTTAAACAGGGAAATATTAAAATCAATTAAAACCATTATTTACTAATTAGAAAATTGTTGTTGTAAATTTAAATATTTTTGTGGTAAATTTAAATATTTGTAGTTATCAATCTATGTATGAATTGTCAATATACAATTGTCAATCTACATGATGTATTATACCCATCCATCCATCTATCCATCCATATATCCATCCATATATTCATCCATCCAGCCATCCATCCATCCATCAATAATATAAAAAAGTTTATATATACTCAAAATAACAAATAGATGTTCTCATGTGTTCTCATTTGTGCAAAGAGAATAAAATAATATCACAAGTGAATTAAATGATAATATAACATCAGTTAGAGGTCTCTAACATTTGGGCAGATATATATATGATCGGAGTAGTCACAGAACATCAGCGCAGATGCAGAGCTCAAGGTCAATCAAAGAGCTCATGTTAAACATAGTAGATGACTTTTCACGGCCTTCTTAAATGTTTTGATGGAATTACATATTTACAAAAGTAGAGGAAGGTTGTTCCATAAAAAACACAAAATCTTCTTTTACCATAGGTATCAAGATTAAATTTTTGATTTGATAGTAGCAATTGTTAAATTAGTTCAATAATATAAAATTCCAAACCCAACAACTTTTATATGGTAAATTAACCAATAAAATCTGTTTTTTTTTAGAAATTTAATTCGACAAATGTTGATTTATCTCATTAAAACTTATCATATTATCTATATCGAGAAAGAATAACTAGTATTCCGATATATATATATATATATATATATATATATATATATATATATATATATATTATATTATGCTATTATACAAGTCAATAGATATTTATAATATTTAATTGAGATCTAAAATTGTATAATATATTATAAACAGTGTTTAACTAATGCCATGACAAACGCCATGACCAACGCAATGACTAACGTAATGACCAATGCCGTGGCCATCACCATGCCCAACGCCATTACTAACGCCATGACCAACGCCATTACAAACGCCATGACTAACGCCATTACCAACGCCATGACCAACGCCATGAACAACGCAATGACCAGCACAATGACCATATAAACTATAACCTAAATTCTACTAAACATTAACGTACACTTTCTACTAAACATTAATTTATACTTTCTACTAAACATTAACCTATACTTTCTACTAAACATTAATCTACACTTTCTACTAAACATTAACCTATACTTTCTACTAAACATTAACATACAATTTCTACTAAATATTACCTATACTTTCAACTAAATCTTAACCTATGGTATATTCATTTTTATAATCCCAAATATATTTAATATTTTTGTCTCGTTAAATATCAGGCTCCTATTGATATTTTGTTATATTAAAAAATATAAATTCTATCGATAAATAAATAATAGTTATTAAAATCATTATTTAAAATGTGCTAAAAATGCATGATTAATTCGGTTGATGAAATATACATAATGAAAAACACTCAACATTTTACAAATACAATTAATAAGTTAAATCGAAGATGAGTAATGACTTATAATAAATTAATAAAAAAATTTGAAATAATTGGATATAATTCCATAAAAACATTTAAGAAGGCCGTTAAAAAAAACCGTGTGACTACTTTGATCACAAATGTATCTGCCCAAATGTCAGAATCCTCTAACTAATTTGATATTATAATTTAATTCACTTATGATATTATTTGTACTCTCTTTACACAAATGATGCACTTTAAAACACAAATGAAAATATATCTATTTGTTATTTTGTGTATAAATAAACTTTTCAATTCAATGGATGGATGGATGGATTGATGGATGTTTAAAATCACTAAGATGGGTTAAAATGAAAAATTATTCAGGGTATAGAATACTATGTTTAACTTATACTCCACTCTACGCTAAACAGTAGCGCTACCTTTATGATATTATTAAACTAAAGGAAAATACCCGCCGATTAAGATCTAGTAAAAGTTTGCTACTATCAAATCAAAAATTTAATCTTGGTACCTATGGTAAAAGAAGATTTAGTGTTGAAACAACCTTCCTCTACATTTGCGAAGATGTAATTCCATAAAAACATTTCAGAAGGCAGTGAAAAATTATTTACAATGCTTAACATAAGCTCTTGGATTGATCTTGTGCTCTGCATCTGCGCGGATGTTCTATGACTACTCCGATCACATATATATCTGCCCGAATGTCAGAGTCCTCTAACTAATTTTATTTTATCATTTAATTCACTTATGATATTATTTTACTCTCTTTAAAACATATCTATTTGTTATTTTGTGTATAAATAAACTTTTCAATTCAATTAAATTCAATGGATGGATGAATGGATTGATGGATGGGTGGATGGATGGATATAATACATCATGTAGATTGACAATTTAGATAGACAATTAATACATAGATTGACAATTAAAAATAGTATAAAATAAATTTTAACAATTTGAAAAATATAATTTTGATTAGGTAATTAAATAATTAATATTTAAATTTGCAAAAAAAAATTTCTAATTAGTAAATAATAGTTGTAATTGATTTATAATATTTATAATATTTACCTGCTTTATATATTTTAATAAATCACTTACATTAAACATGTTCGCCTTCAAAGTTAGTTTATAAATATATTATGATAACCATTAAGATATAATACAGTATATATTATACAGCATACGATATATATTAAGCTATATTTTAAATATATATAATATTGTATTCGCAACAGAAAGTTGAATTAATGAAGATTGTTGCAAGTGCAGCAATTGGAATGGGGGATATTTTTGGTTTGGGCGGGGGGATGATAGGACTGGCAGTGGGGATTATGGTAGTTAGTAGAATAAAAGAAGAGGAAATGGGTATGGACGGCGATATTAGAGAAATTGGAGAGGTTATAGAAAGTAAAGGTGATCAAAATGAGGATATTGAGGAAAATGAAAAAGAGAACAGATTTGGGTTATTTGGGGGGAATAAAATTGATGTTGATGGATATATAGAACCGGAAGGAGGAGTGGAAGTTGATGGGTTGGTATTTGGGTGGGCTTATTTTAATAAGAAAGATTAGGATATGATAGGAAGATGGGATTGTTGGGGGAGGGGGTTATTGGCAGATATAGATAGTTATTTGGGGGGGAGTAGTCGATAGAGATGGGTAGCTAGTTACTGATTGGAGGAATTTATTATTATTACGGAACAGTATCTTGTAATGTCAATGAAAATAGGAAAAAGGAGATGTGGCATTACGAGATAATACCGCTGCAGTGAAATTTTTGGTATGTAATATTAATATATATATATATATATATATTAAATATTATGTGCATATTATTTATATATTATATACTATATAATATATAAGAAGATATATTATATTGCATAGAGTATGTTAGTGACCGTGTATTATTCCATACTTGTGATGAATTCGTGTATTTTATTAATCTTTAAATAATATTCACTTACAAGAATAATTAAATACATATAAATAATAAAACTAAAAATATGTATTAATAATAATAGTTATTATAAATATACTGACTAATATTTTGTATATTATTTAATAATTAGGTTATCATTTTATAATTTTACATTATATATTTAACGAGTATCATAACATATACTGTCATTAATGTTTAATATGAAGTGAGTATATTACTGAATAAGAATACATGTATATTAAAATACATTTTAATTAATTGCATTATTATAACTTACATGTAATATTTATATGTACATATTGCGAAAAAACATTTAAAATTAAATAAAATAGTATGGATAAAATAGTATATAATAAGACAACTCAATATTTTAAACTAAATTATAACTGACGATATCAATTAATCATTAATATCGCCATACTTTCATCTAGTTTTACTTTAATATGCATTGAGATATATAAACTTGTATTTGGTGTGAGTGTAGTTTTGAGTAAATAAACTTGTATTTAGTGTAAGTATAGTTGTGAGTAGATAAGCTTGTAGTTGTGAGTAAGTGGATGGGGTAGGTAGGTAGTGATCAGTATTTGGTGTTTTAGTAGTATGAACCACTCAGTAGGCTTATGAGTGTGTTTGAGTACACTCGAGTACTTAAATTGTATGGGAAGGTATTTCTACAGTATATACTTTACAATGTACAGCGTACATCCCTCTATGCCCTACTCGGTTAACACATTTTCCTCTCATAACCACCTCATCACCTCGTCTTCCTCATGATTATCCCTTTCCCTTTCAGATTATCTGCCTTAAACTTGAAGTGTTCCCTTATGCATGCGCTGTTGCAAGAGCATTTCCGAAATTCTCAAGAAAGTCCTATTTCGACAAATTTGGAAAGACTGAATACTGGTTAGTGGTTACTAGTTGGTGTTATTAATGCTATTGTTACCGTATTGTTTAGAACAATAGTACTATACAAATCTAACTTAATAATGATAATATATCATTGAAATTATGCTTATGTTTTTAATTTATATAATTATACCCATAGTTTATATAATATTACTAAATATTGTTTAATATTACTTAATATTAATTAATATCACTTAATATCACTTAATATCACTTGATATCACATAATATCATTTAATATCACTTAATATCAATTAATATCACTTAATATCATTTAATATCATTTAATATCATTTAATATCACTTAATATCACTTAATATCACTTAATATCACTTAATATCATTTAATATCATTTAATATCACTTAATATCACTTAATATCACTTAATATCACTTGATATCACTTAATATCAATTAATATCACTAAATATCACTTAATATCACTTAAAACACTTAATATCACTTAATATCACTTAATATCACTTAATATCATTTAATATCACTTAATATCACTTAATATCACTTAATATCACTTAATATCACTTAATATCACTTAATATCACTTAATATCACTTAATGTCACTTAATGTCACTTAATGTCACTTAATATCACTTAATATCACTTAATATCATTTAATATCACTTATTATCACTTATTATCACTTATTATCACTTAATATCACTTAATATCAATTAAATTACTTAATATCACTTAATATCACTTAATATCAATTAATATCACTTAATATCACTTAAATTACATAATATCACTAAATATCACTTATTATCACTTAATATCACTTAATATCAATTAAATTACTTAATATCACTTAATATCACTTAATATCATTTAATATCAATTAATATCACTTAATATCAATTAAATTACTTAATATCACTTAATATCACTTAATGTAACTTACAATTACTTAATATCACTAAATGTTACTTAATATCACTTAATATTACTTAATAATACTTAATATTACTTAAATTACTTTTGCCAATGATTATGACCTACTTATAATAAACACAGAAGTTTTATTGTTGTATTTTGGTGAGATATCTTAAAATATTCCGTAAAATATTGCTTTTTTTATAACTTTGTCACTTAATTGAAAAGTGCTTTTAACAATACTTAGATTTTCTAAATATAAAAAAATATTAGTTGATTATCTCATAAATTGAACATACTGGTTCATATATGACAACATTATGTGATTGAAAGTAATTATTCGGAAGAAATGCAATTGAAAGATTATTTACCTTTATTATGCAAACAGTACAAATAATAAGGTAATAATATTAATATAATTAGAAATAAATTTATAACTAATGAGAAGAAAGCAAGAATACTTTTACAAAGGAAATATGACTGTTACTTTAATATGACCGTAAACGTTGGTTGTATTTATTATATTATAATAATAATATCATATTATAGATAGATTAAATGGTTTAATACATCTGAATACAAATGATATTTAATTGAAATATATTCAATACTGAATATAATAATACTATTTTATATTATTTATTAATATTTTTACTATATAAAATATATATTATCTATATAAAATAATAATATCGAAATGTACAGCGAAAGGTAGGTGCATACCGTACTTTAGGCTAGTTAATGCCATCGTACTTTTATTTATCTCATACGCGAATCATCTTTAATAATTGATTTTTAGTAATAATAACTAACTTTTGCATTGCTAAAATCATCATCAATGTGTGATTATTATTGTTTATACGATGTAGATGTGATTTATATATATAGTCTAGTTATACTACTATCTATAGTATAGTTATAGATCTACATATAGTTTAGTGCAGATATTATATAATGTATAATAAAGAAACTTAATTTACGATTTTCCTTGTAAATTTAAGTAAAGTTTCAGATTTACAATTTTAACTATCAACTTATCACTTATACTGTTGAGGTCATCAATACAGATGTTTCTTGGAGACGGGTTATAATTGAATGGCAATCATTTTAACAATAACTATCTCTATTCAATTTATCATTTTTAGATTTTAATTTTCTAAATAATTTTCATCACAAATTCAATCCATACGTAATTTCTAACCTTAGTTAACCTTTGACCTATTTATTTTGTTCTCATTTTAAAACAACTATTTTCAATACCTACTACTCACCAGGTGGCCTACGCGAACACATAATTGGGAGCCGACTACATTGTCGATATTGCAACATTAACTGGAGCTCAGGGCCCAACTACCGGTATGTTCAATATAACCCATCGCATATATTTTAACCATGACTGCCTTTTAACTCACTCTTTCACTCTTTCACACACTCACTTACTCACACACTCACTCACTCACTTACTCACTCACTCATTCATTCACTCACTCATTCACTCCTTACTCACTCACTCACTCACTCACTCACTCACTCACTCACTCACTTACTCACTCACTTACTCACTCACTCACTCACTTACTCACTCACTCAATCTCTCACTCATTTACTCACTCATTAATATAAATATATATAATATAACTATTTCCTTCTAATAATAAACCTACTCCCTATAATATATCATCATAGAGTATAATATATATTTATAAAAAAAACTAGAATTCATATTTAATATATCTTAGGATCTCCAATCTGAAGATGCTAATAAAACACACAACTACAGTACAACTATATACACAAACATACACAGACATACACACAAACATAAATACAAACATACACATACATACACAGATATACACAAACATACACAGACATACACAGACATACACATACATACACAAACATATACACAAACATACACAGACATACACATACATACACATAAACATACACATACATACACAGACATAGACACAAACATACACATACACATATACATACACACAGACATACACACAACATACACAGACATAAACACAAACATACACACATACATACACATAGTCATACACACAAACATACACAAACATACACACAAACATACACAAACATACACATACATACACAGACATACACACAAACATACACATACATACACACATACACAGACATACACACAAACATACACAGACATACACACAAACATACACACAGACATACACACATACATACACACAGACATACACACAAACATACACAGAGATACACACAAACATACACACAGACATACACACAGTCATACACACAAACATACACAAACATACACACAAACATACACAAACATACACAGGCATACACAGACATACACACAAACATATACAGATATACACACAAACATACACAAACATACACAGACATACACAGACATACACATAAACATACACATACATACACAGACATAGACACAAACATACACACATACATACATACAGACATACACACAAACATACACAGACATACACAGACATACACACAAACATACACACAGACATACACATAGACATACACACAGACATACACAAACATATAAACAAACATACAAACAAACATACACAGACATACACACAAACATACACAAACATACACACAAACATACACAAACATACACAGACGTACACAGACATACACACAAACATACACATACATACACAGACATATACAGACATACACATAAACATACACATACATACACAGACATAGAAACAAACATACACACAGACATACACACAGACATACACACAAACACACACAGACATACACACAAACATACACACAGACATACACACAGTCATACCCACAAACATACACAAACATACACACAAACATACATAAACATACACACACATACACATACATACACACAAACATATACAGATATACACACAAACATACACAAACATACACAGACATACACAGACATACACATAAACATACACATACATACACAGACATACACACAGACATACACACATACATACACACAGACATACACAAACATACACAGACATACACAGACATACACATAAACATACACATACATACACATACATAGACACAAACATACACACAAACATACACAAACATACACAGACATACATAGACATACACACAAACATACACACAGACATACACATAGACATACACACATACATACACAAACATATAAACAAATGTACACACAAACATACGCAGACATACACACAACCACCCCAAGTAAGATTTAAGACAATAATAATTAATATTATATAATATTTCTTATATATTTTCTGACATTCTCCTACATGTATAATCCCACTAATTACTATCCTCTATTAACATATGTGTTTACTGACATTATCTGCAAGATTACGACAATATTTTCTTTTACATTTGATCACTTTTATATAACTTTCATCATAATATAGAATATCACACATTAATTCATACACACACACACTAATTCACTCATTCACATATTCTTATCATGATTCGTTTAACTATTTATGACTTAAACTGATTTTTAAAAAATTTTTTAATTCTTAAACTGATGTTATTTTGTATTTTATAATTTGACTAAAGTATGAATTTATATTATCTTAGCAATCGTGACCATCGCCATGACCAATGCAATGAACATAGCCAAGACCAATGCCATGACCATCGCCATGACAAATGCCATGACCATCGCCATGACAAATGCCATTGCCAATGCCATGACCATCGCCATGACAAATGCCATGACCATCGCCATGACAAATGCCATGACCATCGCCATAACCATTGCCATGACCAAGGTAATGAACATCGCCATGACCAACGCCATGACCAACGCCATGATATCGCCATGACAAATGCCGTTCCCATCGCCATAACCATTGCCATTGCCAATGCAATGAACATCGCCATTACCAATGCCATGACCATCACCATGACCAAGGCAATGAACATCGCAATGACCATCGCCATGACCAACGCCATGAACAACGCCATGACAATCGCCATGAACATTGCTATGACAAATGCAATGAACATCGCCCTTAATATTGCTATGACCAACGCAATGACCATCGCCAAGACTAACATCATGACTAATGCAATTATCGTCGCAATGACCAACGCCATGACCAACGCCATGTACAATGCCATGACCAACGCCATGACCAAGGCAATGACCAACGCCATGACATCGACATGACCAAACAACTTGCTGATATGCCCCCGGTGCCTTCGAATATCCCAAATTCCAAGTCGCACGCCGAGTAGCAAATACAAATAGACCTTGTGAATTTATATTAAATAAGAAAAATTAGATTTGCATTATTTATTTGCTTAATTTATAAAACATTTCAAAACCTTAAACTACATTTTTACAAAACATTAACCTATACTTTCTACTAAACATTAACCTATACTTTCTATTAAACATTAACCTACACTTTCTACTAAATATTAACCTACACTTTCTACTAAACATTAACCTACACTTTCTACTAAACCTTAATCTACACTTTCTAATAACCGTTTACTTATATAGTATGTATTAGATGGTATAATTAGTTATATTATATATTTAGATATTCTATATTTTGAATACTCACCGGTTTAATTTGGGTGATTTTACTCTAAATGAATGGGGCTGAAAGTAGTGTTCGATTTGCAGATCATGTAGACCATCGTACAGTAATGTAGGCCTCTGTTATGTATAATAAAAGTGACATTACTGAATACAATATAAAATCAATGTGAATTAAATATTGAAAAACATTAACATTTATACTTCTTACTTATTATATTTTGAATATATACGTAAATGAATGTTTCACTTGAAAATAGTTATAAAAAATAATAGTTACGCAATTAATGTTTAATTATTATATAATAAATATAATAAAGAAACTATTATCTACATATATTGAAATAAGTATAATACATATCAGTAATTCATAGACATAACAAACTTATAGTAAGATTGCATAATATATATATATATAACTAGAGTTTAGATTATACTAAACATAATCAATAAACAGAACATAACTAGCAAAAATACAAATAAAATTCGTTATTTATTTCATTCTAAACTTACTTACAATTGGTAATTTATATTATATTAATTTATTATAAACTATATAATACATTTATTATAAGTAATTTAGTAACATATCAATATTGATATAGGGTTATATTGTTTTTATTATATAGTATGATAATTATTATATAATGATATATTAATAATAAATTATTATTATTTTATTTAGTAAATAGTCATTAAATTATTATAAAAATAGTTACAATTTTTAGAAACTAATTTTATTTTATCTTGTGACGGCATTTAAAAAATAGAAATAACACTAGATATATTGATTACCTACTTATAAGTTACAATTGAGATAACAAATGTATACAAATATAATATATAGTATTAGTTTTAAATATAAATAAATAAAGAATATTTAATTAAGTGTGTTTTATTTTATTTTAATGTTGCTTTTCAAAAATTACGATTCTCTTCCATTTCGAAAATTTTTCTTCTTGAATAATCATTGGCGTGATATTCAATTTATTGCCAATCTCTGTTTTATAATAATTGTAATTAGGAAAAGGAACATTTCGAAAAACGGATAACGAGAATACATGACTTGAGTGAAACGAGAGTGGTGAGATTAGATGAAAGTGGTAAGATGAGAGTGGTAAGATAAGATGAGAATGGTGAGATGAGAGTGGTAAGATAAGATGAAAGTGGTGAGATGAGAGTGGTAATATTAGAGTGGTGAGATGTGAGTGGTGAGATGAGGTTAGTGTAATTAGAGTGGTGAGATTAGATATGAGTGTTGAGATGAGAGTGGTAAGATAAGATGAAAGTGGTGAGATGAGAGTGGTAATATTAAAGTGGTAAGATGTGATTGGTGAGATGAGGTTGGTGTAATTAGAGTGGTGAGATTAGATGTGAGTGATGAGATGAGAGTCGTAAGATAAGATGAAAGTGGTAAGATGAGAGTGGTAAGATGAGAGTCGTTAGATAAGATGAGAGTGGTGATATGAGAGTGGTAATATTAGAGTGGTGAGATGTGAGTGGTGAGATTAGAGTGGTGAGATGCGAATGAAAGTGGTGAGATGTGAGTGATGAGATGAGTTTGGTGTAATTAGAGTGTGAGATGAGATGATAGTGGTGAGATGAGAGTCGTGAGATGAGAGAGGTAATATTAGTATGATAAGAGTAAATTAATGAAATGAGACGTTGGAGTTGGGATAAACGTTCCAAAAAAGGGAGAGGGAGATAATTTGTCTATTATTATATTTAAAATAAGAACCTATGTTATAATCATACTAGTTCAAAGCATTATTACATTAAGCTATATATTCTTTATGCCACAATTTAAAACAACATTTCATAATTTATTTAGGAAATAATCACTCAAATATATTTCATCATAAAATATTAAATTAGGATTTATCTAAAATCAAAAAAAATTCAAATTGTTTAATATTTGTTTACATTATAACTTGCCTTGATATTCCAGAATATTATTTAATATTATGTCATTTTAAGTAATATTGAGTAATATTAAGTAATATTAAGTAATTTAAGTGATATTAAGTAACATTAAGTAATATTAAGTAATTTTAAGTAATTTAAGTGACATTAAGCTATATTAATTGATATTAAGTGATATTAAGTGATATTAATTGATATTAAGTGATATTAAGTGATATTAAGTGATATTAAGTGATATTAAGTGAAATTAAGTGATATTAAGTGATATTAAGTGATATTAAGTGATATTAAGTGATATTAAGTGATATTAAGTGATATTAAGTGATATTAAGTGATATTAAGTGATATTAAGTGATATTAAGTGATATTAAGTGATATTAAGTGATATTAAGTGATATTAAGTGATATTGAGTAATTTAAGTGATATTAAGTCATATTAATTAATATTAATTAATATTAAGTAATATTAAGCAATATTTAGTAATATTATATAAACTATGGGTATAATTACTAAGTTAGATTTGTATAGTATTATTGTTCTAAATAATACGGTAACAATAGCATCGATAACACCAACTAGTAACCACTAACCAGTATTCAGTTTTTCCAAATTTGTCGAAATAGGATTTTCTTGAGAATTTCGGAAATGCTCTTGCAACAGCGCATGCATAAGGGAACACTTCAAGTTTAAGGTAGATAATCTGAAAGGGAAAGGGATACTCATGAGTAGGGCGAGGTGAAGAGGTGGTTATGAGAGGAAAAGGTGTTAACCGAGCAGGGCATAGAGGGGTGTACGCTGTACATTGTAAAGTATATACTGTACAAATACTTTCCCATACAATTTAGGTACTCGAGTGTACTCAAATACACTCTTAAGCCTACTGAGTGGTTCATACTACTAAGAACACCAATACTGATCACTATCTACCTACCCCATCCACTTACTCACAATTATACTTATACCAAATACAAGCTTATCAACTCACAACTAACTTATACTAAATACAAGCTTATCTACTCACAACTATACTTAAAGTTACACTAAAAGTTACATGTTAAAAAAGGTTATAGTTTAATTGCAGGCCTCCTATGAGATCACGCCTACTTACTTTATATACTGACAAATATTCGACATCCATGGATAACTCATTTATATTATTCATTTAAACTATTAAATTAAATAATTATAATTATACGTTTCAATTTAAATTAATCTTATCTAAGAACTATAACGATTATAAATGTTCTTCAATTTACTTAAACACTTACTTACAAAATTATATATTACTTTCATTATTTATGTATTAATAATAGAATAATTACGAAAATTAAAATAATAATTTAAAACAGAGTTTCTCAACAGAGATTTTAAACTTTTTATTAACTTTTATACATTAACTATAACTTTTGTGATAAAAATGTGTTCTATGTAAAGCACGAATCTATATTTCTTCATTCATTTTATTAAATATATTTATTATTATTTCTTATAAACCATGACATAAACATAATACTTATAGAAAAAGGTTCATTAATTGTTCTGTGGTAAATTTTGTAATGTGCACATATAAAAGATTGCTATTCACCTTGATTCAAACTTTATATATATATATATATATATATATATATATATATATATATATATATGTATGTATAAATATATATATAAATATATATACAATTATAATTGTCAGTTATATTTTGATCTATTTTCATATATGATCTTATAAACTAATTGTAAAGTAAATATTATTGTAGGAACTTCATTTGAAAATAATATTCCTATGTTGAAGTAAATATCTCAATGCATATTAAAGTAAAACTAGATGAAAGTATGACGAGATTAATGATTAATTGATATCGTCAGTTATAATTTAGTTTAAAATATTGAGTTATCTTATTATATTAATCCATACTATTTTATTTTATTTTAAATTTTTTTCGCAATATGCATATATAAATATTCCATGTAAGTTATAATAATGCAATTAATTAAAATTTATTTTAATATACATGTATTCATATTCAGTAATAACTCACTTCATATTAAACATTAATGACAGTATATGTTATGATACTCATTAAATATATAATGTATAATTATAAAATGATAACCTAATTATTAAATAATATACAAAATATTAGTCAATAATAACTATTATAACTATAATAACTATTATCATTAATACATATTTTTAGTTATATTATTTTTATGTATTTAATTATTCTTGTAAGTGAATATTATTTAAAGATAAATAAAATACACGAATTCATCACAAGTATGGAAGAATACATGGTCACTAACATACTCTATGCAATATAATATATCTTCTTATTATAGTATATAATATATAAATAATAAGCACATAATATTTAATATATATATATACTAATATTACATACCAAAAATATCTCCCATGACAATTGCGGCGCTGGAACCAGCTTGATTAAGGGAGGGGGTATTCGATAGAGATGGGTATGTATCTAGTGATTGACTGGAGGAATTTAATTACGGAACAGTACCTTGTTAATTAATGTTAATTAATGCCAATGCAAATAGGAAAGAGGAGATGTGACATTACGAGATGATACCGCTGTAGTGAAATTCCCTGGTTTATATTTAACAAATAAAGCACTTTCTTACATATTATATTCAAAATTTGTAATTAATAAATAATAGTTGTAATTGATTTTTAATATTTCCCTGCTTTATATTTTTAAATAAATCACTTACTTACTTATATTTATTAAACATGTTCGCATTCAAAGTTAGTTTATGAATATATTACGATAACCATAAAGATATAATACAGTATATATTATACAGCATACGATATATATTAAGCTATATTTTAAATATATATAATATTGTATTCGCAACAGAAAGTTGAATTAATGAAGATTGTTGCCAGTGCAGCAATTGGCATGGGATATATTTTTGGTTTGAGCGGGGGGATGATAGGACTGGTAGTGGGGATGATGGTAGTTAGTAGAATAAAAGAAGAGGAAACGGGTATGGTCGGAGACATCGAAGACATCGGAGAGGTGAGTAGTAGAGGTGATAAAGATGAGTATATTGAGGAAAATGAAAAAGATAACAGGTTTGGGTTATTTGGGGGGAATAAAATTGATGTTGATGGATATATAGAACCGGAAGGAGGAGTGGAAGTTGATGGGTTGGTATTGCAGCACATTGTTGCCAGTGCAGCAATTGACATGGGGATATTTTTGGTTTGGGCGGGGGGATGATAGGACTGGCGGTGGGGATGATGGTAGTTAGTAGAATTAAAGATGAGGAAACAGTTTACACAGGCGTTAGGAAATAATATAGTAATTAAAGATAACGATTAAATATATAAATTAGATAAAGTATATAAAGGTGTGGATAGGAATGAAGATAATATTCAGGACAATAATACCAACAATCCCATATTTCTATCCTACTCTAATCTTTCTTGTTAAAATAAGCCCACCCAAATACCAATCCATCAACTTCCTCTCCTAATTCAGGTTCTATATATGCATTCAAATCTATTGCATTCCCCCCAAATAACCTACACTTGTTCTCAATTCTAATTTCCTCAACATCCTCATTTTTATTACTATCTCTTACCAGATTCTGATCTGCCTCGCTGGTAACAAGCTTGATAAATTCTGTTGCGAATACAATATTATTTAATTTAGATTAATATATATCATATGCTGTATAATATAACACTGTTTATTATATCATAATGGTTATCGTAATATATTTAAAACTAACTTTGAATGAAAATATCTTTTAAATAAATAGGAAAATAATATTATTATGTCTTATATTGCCAGATATTAAAATAAAATGATTTATAATTTGTTTAATTTAAACAGGGAAATATTAAAAGCAATTAAAACCATTATTTACTAATTAGAAAATTGTTGTTGTAAATTTAAATATTGTTGTGGTAAATTTAAATATTTTTAGTTATCAATCTATGTATGAATTGTCAATATACAATTTTCAATCTACATGATGTATTATATCCATCCATCTATCTATCCATCCATCCATCCATCCATCTATCCATTCATCTATCCACCTATTCATCCATCCATCCATCCATCCATCCATCCATACATCCATCAATAATATAAAAAGTTTATATATACACAAAATAATAAATAGATGTTCTCATTTATGTTTTAAAGAGAGTAAAAATAATATCATAAGTGAATTAAATGATAATATAAAATCAGTTAGAGGACTATGACATTTGGGCAGATACATATGTAATCGGAGTAGACATAGAACATCAGCGCAGATGCAGAGCACAAGGTCAATCCAAGAGCTCATTTTAGGATTATAGATGATTTTTCACGGCCTTCTTAAATGTTATGATGGAATTACATCTTCGCAAATGTAGAGGAAGGTTGTTCCATAAAAAACACAAAATCTACTTTTACCATAGGTATCACGATTAAATTTTTGATTTGATAGTAGCAACTGTTAAATTAGTTCAATAATATCAAATTCCAAACCCAACAACTTTTATATGGTAAATGTGACTTATCCAATATAATCTGTTTTTTTTTAGAAATTTAATTCGACAAATGTTGATTTATCTCATTAAAACTTATCAAATTATCTGTATCGAGAAAGAATAACTAGTATTCCGATATATATATATATATATATATATATATTATGTTATTATACAAGTCAATTGATATTTATAATATGTATTATTTAATTTCAACTCTCTTTAGTGTGTTTATGAAATTCTCGATGTTTATTTTAGCCTAATTTATAAGATCTAAAATATACTTATGAACATTAAAAATCGACAATACCATATATATACCATTACTGATTTTAATGAGATCTAAAATTGTATAATATATTATAAACAGTTTTTATCTATGAAGCATATAAATAAATCACTATCATAATAATACAAACATTTTATATAGTAATATACCCATCAATAGTAAATAAGATTTAAATATAGGTTAAAATATTTAATTAAAATAATTCACGTCTGTAAATTATGAGTTTATTATATTTTAACTTGTACACTGTATAATGCACAGCGTATACTGTACAGTGTACAGTGTATACTATACAGTGTCCAGTTTACACTATACAGTGTACAGTATATACTGTAAATTGTACGATGTACACTCATCTATTATATTATATTTACCTACATATAATCAAGCTATATCGTGGTTGTTTCAGAATTATCCTGAAGGGCCGATATAACCTAATACATAGATCATAGTAACCATAGAAACCATTTTATAATAATGACGGATTTTCAAACGTGATAACTAATTGTGAAAGCGAGAATACAATAGTAAAAGCGATGGTAACAATAGTAACAATGGTAACAATAGTAACAATGGTAACAATAGTAACAATGGTAACAATGGTAACAATGGTAACAATAGTAACAATGGTAACAATAGTAACAATGGTAACAATAGTAACAATGGTAACAATAGTAACAATGGTAACAATAGTAACAATAGTAACAATAGTAACAATGGTAACAATAGTAACAATGGTAACAATAGTAACAATGGTAACAATAGTAACAATGGTAACAATAGTAACAATGGTAACAATAGTAACAGCGTGGACATTATGTCAATTTTGACTAATGCCATGACAAACGCCATGAACAACGCAATGACTAACGTAATAACCAATGTCATTACCAACACCATGACCAACGCCATTATCAACGCCATGACCAACAACATTACCAACGCAATGACTGACGTAATGACTAACGTAATGACCAATGCCATTACCAACGCCATGACCAACGCCATGACCAACACCATGACCAACAACATTACCAACGCAATGACTGACGTAATGACTAACGTAATGACCAATGCCATTACCAACGCCATGACCAACGCCATGACCAACACCATGACCAACAACATTACCAACGCAATGACTGACGTAATGACTAACGTAATAACCAATGCCATTACCAACGCCATGCCCAACGCCATTATCAACACCATGACCAACAACATTACCAACGCAATGACTGACGTAATGACTAACGCCATGACCAATGACATTACCAACGCCATGCCCAACGCCATGAACAACGCAATGAGCAGCACAATGACCGTCTAAACTATAACCTAAATTTCTACTAAACTTTAATCTATACTTTCTACTAAACATTAACGTTTAGTAGAAATTATGGATTAAAGTTTAGTAGAAAGTGTATGTTAATGTTAAGTAGAAATTTTACGTTAATGTTTAGTAGAAAGTATAGGTTAATGTTTAGTAGAAAGTGTAGGTTAATGATTAGTAGAAAATATTAGTTAATGTTTAGTAGAAATTGTACGTTAATGTTTAGTAGAAAGTATAGGTTAATGTTTAGTAGAAAGTGTAGGTTAATGTTTAGTAGAAAGTGTAGGTTAATGTTTAGTAGAAATTATAGATTAAAGTTTAGTAGAAAGTGTATGAGAATATTTAGTAAAAGTATAGGTTAATGTTTAGTAGAAAATGTAGGTTAATGTTTAATAGAAAGTATAGGTTAATGTCTAGTAGAAATTGTACGTTAATGTTTAGTAGAAAGTATAGGTTAATGTTTAGTAGAAATTATAGGTTAATGTTTAGTAAAAAGTATAGATTAAAGTTTATTAGAAAGTGTATGTTAATGTTTAGTAAAAGTATAGGTTAATGTTTAGTAGAAAGTGCAGGTTAATGTTTAGTAGAAAGTGTAGGTTAATGTTTAGTAGAAAGTGTAGGTTAATGTTTAGTAGAAAGTGTAGGTTAATGTTTAGTAGAATGTGTAGATTAATGTTTAGTAGAAATTGTACGTTAATGTTTAGTAGAAAGTATAGGTTAATGTTTAGTAGAAAGTATAGGTTAATATTTACTAAAAATTTAGGTTATAGTTTAGATGGTCATTGTGCTGGTCATTGCGTTGTTCATGGCGTTAGTCATGGCGTTGGTAATGGCGTTGGTCATGGTGTTGGTAATGGCATTGGTCATTACGTTAGTCATTACGTTGGTCATGGCGTTTGTAATGGCATTATCAAAATTGACACAGTGTCCGCGCTGTTACTATTGTTACCAAGGTTACCACTGTCATAAACATTGAGAATTTAGGACTTCATGAACACACTAAAGAGAGTTGAAATTAAATAATACATATTAGAAATATCTATTGACTTGTATAATAGCTTAATATATATATATATATATATATATATCGGAATACTAGTTATTCTTTCTCGATACAGATAATATGATCAGTTTTAATGAGATAAATCAACATTTGTCAAAATAAATTTCTAAAAAAAAACAGATTATATTGGATAAGTCACATTTAACATATAAAAGTTGTTGGGTTTGGAATTTGATATTATTGAACTAATTTATGTTATATTATTTGCCAACTTTTTTGTTGATTGTAGACTTTATAGCCAGGTTAAATCTCGTCTAATCGGCAAATACTCACGAGTTAATTATAATTGTACTTACATTCTTAAGTGTATACAATTTAATAATATAATAACATCTCATAATATAAAAAATCTATAATAATAAGTTTCTTTATATATGCATAAGGTATATTCGTTACCTATACCTATGAATTCTGTTATATTAAAAAATATAAATTATATCGATAAATAAATAATAGTTATTAAAATCATTATATAAAATGTGCTAAAAATGCATGATTTAAAAAATTAATACATTAGGAATTTATTATAATTTGTATATTTATTATAAATTAACTTTTCAATTCAATTCAATTCAACGGATATATGAATGGATTGATAGATGTATGAATGTATTGATTGATGGATGGATGGGTGGATGGATGGATGGATGGATGGATGGATGGATGGATGGATGGATGGATGGATGGATGGATGGATGGATGGATGGATGGATAGATGGATGAATGGATGAATGGATATGATACATTTATTTTATCTTTAATGAATACTAATAAAAAATAATAAAAATAATAATAATAAAAATAATAATAATAATAATCATAATAATCGATATACAAATAGCAGATATGTTCAAAATAATAGCGTATCTAATACAAGTACACAAAATCAATGACTAGCTATATCATTGTGTAATGCAAGATCATTACGGAAAAATGTTGATTACATTACGCAATATATTATTGAACATGATATTGACTTACTTACAATTACAGAAACATGGCTTACGGATACTGACCAAGATATAATTAATGACATAACCTTTAACTCTGCAATATACACATGCTATATATGTGACAGGATAACATCCACATTTGGTGGAGGAGTAGTGATATTTTTAAAAAATAATATCACTGTAGATTCAAATAAACATATTATATTAACAAATTACCAAGCTTTATTTTTTAAAATTTAAATAAACCATTTACCGATATTTGATATTCTCTTAGTTTATAAACCACCCTCTACTCCTACACAATTATTTACTAGTGAACTAACTCATATTCTAACACAAATAACATTAAAAATATTAATTATATTAGGTGATTTTAATTATCATTACGACGAAAATAAATATCCTCATAATATTTTTAAACAAACAATAGAAACCCTTTCACTTAAACAACATATTACTTTCGCAACTCATATACATGGTCATATAATAGATATAGTTTTAACATCTATAAACAGTCATATTTATATATCTGAAATTACAAGGGGTGAATTTATAACTGATCAATATTATAACTATTGATCACTTATATAATTAAATTTAATATCAATATTAACAAAAATGTACATATAGTAAAGTTAATAAAATATAGATCAATTAATAAAATAAACATTAAAGATTTCATAGATAATATATTATCTTCACTAGAAGGTTAAATATACTTTCATCGTTATTGCTAAATGATTGCCTAACATCTACTTTAGACAAATTTGCTCCTATAAAAAGATTAACATATCATGTAACATACCATACTTATTATCCATGGTATAATAATGATCTTGAAGCTATGAAGAGAAAATTAAGAAGATTTGAAAAAATATATAATAAATCCAATTCCGAATTTAACTATAATAATTTTAATACAATTCGCAAACAATATAGACAATTATTAAATCATACTAAGACTTACTTTATTATAGATAAAATACACACATATGGGAAAAATACTAGAAAAAATATATTCATTAATTAATAGACTATCAAATAATTATAGTCCAATAAGCTATCCAACATACACGATTGAATTACTACCAAATATATTCGCCAACTTTTTTGATAATAAAATAAAAAATATAATACAATCAATTAATGATATAAAATATAAATTTTCAATATACCACTTTACAATACTGCTAAATCACATTTTCTAAACTTTAAGTCCCCTTCATCATATGAAATATCAATACTAGTTAAAATATGTAAATCATCCTATCCTCATAACGATTCATTACCTAAACAACTTACCGACTTAATAGAACCCACCCTCACAGAACTTTATCAATCCATAATATCACAATCTATACATACTTCTATTTTTCCAAAATCCCTTAAATATGCAATAATTACTTCCCTACTAAAAAACAGTAATCTAGATAATAAATTACTAAAAAACTACCGTCCTATTTCCAAACTTCCTAGTTACTAGTTATTAGTAAACAACTCATTAAATAGTATCAGAAAATGAACTATATCCTATAGATCAAAGTGCATATCGCAAAAATCATAGTACAGACACAACAATAGTATCTATATTTGATAATATATATAATGCGATAGATTATGGAAATAAGGTTCAACTTGTGTTATTAGAAATGTCAGTAGCATTTTATACTATCTCTCATAGGATTTTATTAGATTGATTAGAGGAAATAGGTAAAACTGATAAGGCTAGACTTACTGAAATCTTATATTACAAATAGAACGTATCGAACATTGATAAATGATATACAATCAGACGAATTCAAACTAAAATATGGAGTTCCGCAAGGTTCCGTACTTGGACCATTATTATTTTAAATTTATTTACGTCCATTATCTCTATTAATTTCTAAATTTCCCCAAATTAAATTCAACATATTTGATGACGATATTATAATTTACCTGATTCTACCTCTGAAAAACAATGGTAACTCATCTCTCACTAATTGCACTAATAATATATGCAACTGGCTAATCAATAACAATTTATTACTAAATATCGACAAGACACAACTGATTAACATTTCCACAAATTTAACACAAAATAAATTTCCTATATATTTAATTGATAATGTAATTGTTGAACCTTCTAAGACCGTAATATGTCTGGGTGTCATTATAGACGAACATATGTTTTTAGATAACCACTTACGATTTACTGCTAAAAAAGCATTCTATTATTTTAGTAAGGTCAAAAAAATAAGAAAATTAATGTCATTTCATAATTTTAAAATGATCTCTCAGTTTTATATTATATCGCATTTAAACTATTGTAATTCTATATATTAAGATATAACTAATTCTAAAATAAATTATTTAGATCGTATATTAAGAATGATATATATTTTTAAGCGAAAAGTCCATAATAGTATTACCGAATGTTTAACATCACTAGGATGGCTTGAAATGAGAAATTATTCAACGTATAAAATACTATGTTTAACTTATACTGCCCTAAACTCTAAACAGCCGCGCTACCTCTATGATATTATTAAACTAAAGTAAAATACCCGCCAATTAAGATCTAGTAACAGTTTGCTACTATCAAATCAAAAATTTAATTTTGATACCTATGGTAAAAGAAGATTTAGGGTTTCAGCGCCAGTTTTATGGAACAACCTCTACATTTGCGAAGATGTAATTCCATCAAAACATTTAAGAAGGCCGTTAAAAATCATCTACTATGCTCAACATGAGATCTTGGATTGATCTTGTGCGGATGTTCTATGACTACTCCGATCACATATGTATCTGCCCGAATGTCAGAGTCCTCTAACTGATTTTATATTATCATTTAATTCACTTATGATATTATTTTACTCTCTTAAAAACACAAGTGAGAACATATCTATTTGTTATTTTGTGTATTAATAAACTTTTCAATTCAATTCAATTCAATGGATGGATGGATGGATGGATGGATGGATGTACGGAAGGATGGATGGATATAATACATCATGTAGATTGACAATTTAGATAGATAATTAATACATAGTAATTGAGAAGTAAAAATAATATAAAATAAATTTTAACAATTTGAAAAATATAATTTTTATTAGGTAATTAAATAATTAATATTTAAATTTGCAACAAAATTTTCTAATTAATAAATAATAGTTGTAATTGATTTTTATTATTTCCCTGTTTTATATAAATCATTTACACTTATATTTATTAAACATGTTCTCCTTCAAAGTTAGTTTATAAACATATTACGATAACCATTAAGATATAATACAGTATATATTATACAGCATACGATATATATTAAGCTATATTTTAAATATATATAATATTGTATTCGCAACAGAAAGTTGAATTAATGAAGATTGTTGCAAGTGCAGCAATTGGAATGGGGGATATTTTTGGTTTGGGCGGGGGGATGATAGGACTGGCAGTGGGGATGATGGTAGTTAGTAAAATAAAAGAAGAGGAAATGGGTATGGTCGGCGATATTGGAGAGATTGGAGAGGTTATAGAAAGTAAAGGTGATAAAAATGAGGATATTAAGGAAAATGAAAAAGAGAACAGATTTGGGTTATTTGGGGGAAATAAAATTGATGTTGATGGATATATAGAACCGGAAGGAGGAGTGGAAGTTGATGGGTTGGTATTTGGGTGGGCTTATTTTAATAAGAAAGATTAGGATAGGATAGGAAGATGGGATTGTTGGGGGAGAGGGTTATTGGCAGATATAGATAGTTATTCGGGGGGAGTAGTCGATAGAGATGGGTAGCTAGTTACTGATTGGAGGAAATTATTATTATTACGGAACAGTATCTTGTAATGCCAATGAAAATAGGAAAAAGGAGATGTGGCATTACGAGATAATACCGCTGCAGTGAAATTTTTGGTATGTAATATTAATATATATATATATATATTAAATATTATGTGCATATTATTTATATATTATATACTATATAATATATAAGAAGATATATTATATTGCATAGAGTATGTTAGTGACCGTGTATTCTTCCATACTTGTGATGAATTCGTGTATTTTATTAATCTTTAAATAATATTCACTTACAAGAATAATTAAATACATATAAATAATAAAACTAAAAATATGTATTAATAATAATAGTTATTATAAATATATTGACTAATATTTTGTATATTATTTAATAATTAGGTTATCATTTTATAATTTTACATTATATATTTAATGAGTATCATAACATATACAGTCATTAATGTTTAATATGAAGTGAGTATATTACTGAATAAGAATACATGTATATTAAAATAAATTGTACTTAATTGCATTATTATAACTTACATGTAATATTTATATGTACATATTGCGAAAAAACATTTAAAATTAAATAAAATAGTATGGATTAATATAATAAGACAACTCAATATTTTAAACTAAATTATAACTGACGATATCAATTAATCATTAATCTCGTCATACTATCATCTAGTTTTACTTTAATATATATTGAGATATATAAACTTGTATTTGGTGTTTGTTTAGTTTTGAGTAGATAAACTTGTATTTAGTGTAAGTATAGTTGTGAGTAGATAAGCTTGTAGGTGTGAGTAAGTGGATTGGGTAGGTAGTTAGTGATCAGTATTTGGTGTTTTTAGTAGTATGAACCACTCAGTAGGCTTATGAGTGTGTTTGAGTACACTCGAGTACTTAAATTGTATGGGAAGGTATTTCTACAGTATACACTTTACAATGTACAGCGTACATCACTCTATGCCCTACTCGGTTAACACCTTTTCCTCTCATAACCACCTCATCACCTCGTCTTCCTCATGATTATCTCTTTCCCTTTCAGATTATCTGCCTTAAACTTGAAGTGTTCCCTTATGCATACGCTGTTGCAAGAGCATTTCCGAAATTCTCAAGAAAGTCCTAATTCGACAAATTTGGAAAGACTGAATACTGGTTAGTGGTTACTAGTTGGTGTTATTAATGCTATTGTTACTGTATTGTTTAGAACAATAGTACTATACAAATCTAACTAAATAATGATAATATATCATTGAGATTATGCTTATGTTTTTAATTTATATAATTATACCCATAGTTTATATAATATTACTTAATATTAATTAATATCACTTAATATCACTTAATATCACTTGATATCACATAATATCATTTAATATCACTTAATATCACTTAATATCACTTAATATGATTTAATATCACTTAATATCAATTAATATCACTTAATATCACTTAATATCAATTAATATGATTTAATATCACTTAATATCAATTAATATCACTTAATATCACTTAATATCAATTAATATCACTTAATATCACTTAATATCACTTAATATCAATTAATATCACTTAATATCACTTAATAGCACTTAAAAACACTTAATATCACTTAATATCAATTAATATCACTTAATATCACTTAATATCACTTAATATCACTTAATATCACTTAATATCACTTAATATCACTTAATATCACTTAATATCACTTAATATCACTTAATATCACTTAATATCACTTAATATCACTTAATATCACTTAATATCACTTAATATCACTTAATATCACTTAATATCACTTAATATCACTTAATATCACTTAATATCACTTAATATCACTTAATATCACTTAATATCACTTAATATCACTTAATATCACTTAATATCACTTAATATCAAATAATATCACTTATTATCACTTAATATCACTTAATATCACTTAATATCAATTAAATTACTTAATATCACTTAATATCACTTAATATCAATTAATATCACTTAATATCACTTACATTACATATATCTTAATATCACTTATTATCACTTAATATCACTTAATATCAATTAAATTACTTAATATCACTTAATATCACTTAATGTTACTTAATATCACGTAAAATTACTTAATATCACTTAATATCACTTAATAATACGTAATGTTACTTAATATCACTTAATGTAACTTAAAATTACTTAATATCACTAAATGTTACTTAATATCACTTAATATTACTTAATAATACTTAATATTACTTAAATTACTTTTGCCAATGATTATGACCTACTTATAATAAACACAGAAGTTTTATTGTTGTATTTTGGTGAGATATCTTAAAATATTCCGTAAAATATTGCTTTTTTTTATAAATTTGTCACTTAATTGAAAAGTGCTTTTTACAATACTTAGATTTTCTAAATATAAAAAAATATTAGTTGATTATCTCATAAATTGAACATACTGGTTCATATATGACAACAGTATGTGATTGAAAGTAATTATTCGGAGGAAATGCAATTGAAAGATTATTTACCTTTATTATGCAAACAGTACAAATAAAAAGGTAATAATATTTATATAATTAGAAATAAATTTATAACTAATGAGAAGAAAGCAAGAATACTTTTACAAAGGAAATATGACTGTTACTTTAATATGACCGTAAACGTTGGTTGTATTTATTATATTATAATAATAATATCATATTATAGGTAGATTAAATGGTTTAATACATCTGAATACAAATGATATTTAATTGAAATATATTCAATACTGAATATAATAATACTATTTTATATTATTTATTAATATTTTTACTATATAAAATATATATTATCTATATAAAATAATAATATCGAAATGTACAGCGGAAGGTAGGTGCATACCGTACTTTAGGCTAGTTAATGCCATCGTACTTTTATTTATCTCATACGCGAATCCTCTTTAATAATTGATTTTTACTCTTTATTCAATTTCAACTAACTTTTGCATTGCTAAAATCCTCATCAATGTGTGATTATTATTGTTTATATGATGTATATGTCATTTATATATATAGTCTAGTTATACTACTATCTATAGAATAGTTATAGATCTACATATAGTTTAGTGCAGATATTATACAATGTATAATAAAGAAACTTAATTTACGATTTTCCTTGTAAATTTAAGTAGTTTCAGATTTACAATTTTAACTATCAACTTATCACTTATACTGTTGAGGTCATCAATACAGATGTTTCTTGGAGACGGGGTTATAATTGAATGGCAATCATTTTAACAATAACTATCTCTATTCAATTTATCATTTTTAGATTTTAATTTTCTAAATAATTTTGATCACAAATTCAATCCATACGTAATTTCTAACCTTAGTTAACCTTTGACCTATTTATTTTGTTCTCATTTTAAAACAACTATTTTCAATACTTACTACTCACCAGGTGGCCTACGCGAACACATAATTGGGAGCCGACTACATTGTCGATATTGCAACATTAACTGGAGCTCAGGGCCCAACTACCGGTATGTTCAATATAACCCATCGCATATATTTTAACCATGACTGCCTTTTAACTCACTCTTTCACTCTTTCACACACTCACTTACTCACACACTCACTCACTCACTTACTCACTCACTCATTCATTCACTCATTCATTCACTCCTTACTCACTCACTCACTCACTCACTCACTCACTCACTTACTCACTCACTTACTCACTCACTCACTCACTTACTCACTCACTCAATCTCTCACTCATTTACTCACTCATTAATATAAATATATATAATATAACTATTTCCTTCTAATAATAAACCTACTCCCTATAATATATCATCATAGAGTATAATATATATTTATAAAAAAAACTAGAATTCATATTTAATATATCTTAGGATCTCCAATCTGAAGATGCTAATAAAACACACAACTACAGTACAACTATATACACAAACATACACAGACATACACACAAACATAAATACAAACATACACATACATACACAGATATACACAAACATACACAGACATACACAGACATACACATACATACACAAACATATACACAAACATACACAGACATACACATACATACACATAAACATACACATACATACACAGACATAGACACAAACATACACATACACATATACATACACACAGACATACACACAACATACACAGACATAAACACAAACATACACACATACATACACATAGTCATACACACAAACATACACAAACATACACACAAACATACACAAACATACACATACATACACAGACATACACACAAACATACACATACATACACACATACACAGACATACACACAAACATACACAGACATACACACAAACATACACACAGACATACACACATACATACACACATACATACACACAGACATACACAAACATACACACAAACATAAATACAAACATACACAGACTTACACAGACATACACAAACATACACAGACATACACAGACATACATAAACATACACACACACATACACAGACATACACACAAACATAAATACAAACATACACAGACATACACATACATACACAAACATACACAGACATACACAGACATACACAAACATACACACAAACATACACAGACATACACACAAACATACAAACAAACATACACAGACATACACACAAACATACACAAACATACACACAAACATACACAAATACTCACAGACATATACAGACATACACACAAACATACACATACATACACATACATATACAGACATACACATAAACATACACATACATACACAGACATAGACACAAACATACACACAGACATACACACAATAATACACACAAACATACACATACATACACACAAACATACACACAGACATACACACAGACATACACACATACATACACACAGACATACACAAACATATAAACAAACGTACACACAAACATACGCAGACATACACACAACCACCCCAAGTAAGTTTTAAGACAATACTAATTAATATTATATAATATTTCTTATATATTTTCTGACATTCTCCTACATGTATAATCCCACTAATTACTATTCTCTATTAACATATGTGTTTACTGACATTATCTGCAAGATTACGACAATATTTTCTTGTACATTTGATCACTTTTATATAACTTTCATCATAATATAGAATATCACACACTAATTCATACATACACACACTAATTCACTCATTCACATATTCTTATCATGATTCGTTTAACTATTTATGACTTAAACTGAATTTTTTTTAAAAATTCAGTTTAAGTCATAAATAAGTTAATTTTTAAACTTATGTTATTTTGTATTTTATAATTTGACTAAAGTATGAATTTATATTATCTTAGCAATCGTGACCATCGCCATGACCAATGCAATGAACATAGCCAAGACCAATGCCATGACCATCGCCATGACAAATGACATGACCATCGCCATAACCATTGCCATGACCAAGGCAATGAACATCGCCATGACCAACGCCATGACATCGCTATCGCAAATGCCGTTCCCATCGCCATAACCTTTGCCATGACCAATGCAATGAATATCGCCATTACCAACGCTATGACCAAGACAATATCCAACGCCATGACCATCGCCATGACTACCATCATGACCAACGCAATTACCATCGCAATGACCAACGCCATGACCAACGCCATAACCATCATCCTTAACATTGCTATGACCAACGCCATGACATCGCCATGACAAATGCCATGATCATCGCCATAACCATTGCCATGACCAAGGCAATGAACATCGCCATGACCAACGCCATGACATCGCCATGACAAATGCCGTTCCCATCGCCATAACCATTGCCATTGCCAATGCCATGACCATCGCCATGACCAAGGCAATGAACATCGCAATGACCATCGACATGACCAACGCCATGACCAACGCCATGAACAACGCCACGACCATCGCCATGAACATTGCTATGACAAATGCAATGAACATCGCCATTACCAACGCCATGACCATCGCCATATCCAAGGCAATGACCATCGCCATGACCAACACCATGACCAACGCAATGACCATCGCCATGACTAACATCATGACTAACGCAATTACCGTCGCAATGACCAACGCCATGACCAACGCCATGACCAACGCCATGTACAACGCTATGACCAAGGCAATGAACAACGTCATGACATCGACATGACCAAACAACTTGCTGATCTGCCCCCGGTGCCTGCGAATATCCCAAATTCCAAGTCGCACGCCGAGTAGCAAATACAAATAGACCTTGTGAATTTATATTAAATAAGAAAAATTAGATTTACATTATTTATTTGCTTAAACCTTAAACTACATTTTTATAAAACATTAACCTATACTTTCTACTAAACATTAACCTATACTTTCTACTAAACATTAACCTATACTTTCTACTAAATATTAACCTACACTTTCTACTAAATATTAACCTACACTTTCTACTAAATAATATCTAATATCCGTTTACTTATATAGTATGTATTAGATGGTATAATTAGTTATATTATATATTTAGATATTCTATATTTTGAATACTCACCGGTTTAAATTGGGTGAGTTTTACCCTTAATGAATGGGGCTGAAAGTAGTGTTCGATTTGCAGATCATGTAGACCATCGTACAGTAATGTAGGCCTCTGTTATGTATAATAAAAGTGACATTACTGAATAAAATATAAAATCATTGTGAATTAAATATTGAAAAACATTAACATTTATACTTCTTACTTATTATATTTTGAATATATTCGTAAATGAATGTTTTCACTTGAAAATAGTTATAAAAAATAATAGTTACGCAATTAATGTTTAATTATTATATAATAAATATAATAAAGAAACTATTATCTACATATATTGAAATAAGTATAATACATATCAGTAATTCATAGACATAACAAACTTATAGTAAGATTGCATAATATATATATATATATATATATATATATATATATATATATATATACATATATCTATATATATAACTAGAGTTTAGATTATATTAAACATAATCAATAAACAGAACATAACTAGCAAAAATACAAATAAAATTCGTTGTTTATTTCATTCTAAACTTACTTACAATTGGTAATTTATATTATATTGATTTATTATAAACTATATAATACATTTATTATAAGTAATTTAGTAACATATCAATATTGATATAGGGTTATATTGCTTTTATTATATAGTATGATAATTATTATATAATGATATATTAATTATAAATTATTATTATTTTATTTAGTAAATATTCATTAAATTATTATAAAAATAGTTAAAATTTTTAGAAACTAATTTTATTTTATCTTGTGACGGCATTTAAAAAATAGAAATAACACTAGATATATTGATTACTTACTTATAAGTTACAATTGAGATAACAAATGTATACAAATATAATATATAGTATTAGTTTTAAATATAAATAAATAAAGAATATTTAATTAAGTGTGTTTTATTTTATTTTAATGTTGCTTTTCAAAAAATTACGATTCTCTTCCATTTCGACAATTTTTCTTCTTGAATAATCATTGGAGTGATATTCAATTTATTGCCAATCTCTGTTTTATAATAATTGTAATTAGGAAAAGGAACATTTCGAAAAACGGATAACGAGGATACATGACTTGAGTGAAACGAGAGTGATGAGATTAGATGAAAGTGGTAAGATGAGAGTGGTAAGATAAGATGAGAATGGTGAGATGAGAGTGGTAAGATAAGATGAAAGTGGTGAGATGAGAGTGGTAATATTAGAGTGGTGAGATGTGAGTGGTGAGATGAGGTTGGTGTAATTAGAGTGGTGAGATTAGATGTGAGTGTTGAGATGAGAGTGGTAAGATAAGATGAAAATGGTGAGATGAGAGTGGTAATATTAGAGTGGTGAGATGTGATTGGTAAGATGAGGTTGGTGTAATTAGAGTGGTGAGATTAGATGTGAGTGATGAGATGAGAGTCGTAAGATAAGATGAAAGTGGTAAGATGAGAGTGGTAAGATGAGAGTCGTAAGATAAGATGAGAGTGGTGAGATGAGAGTGGTAATATAGAGTGGTGAGATTAGATGTGAGTGTTGAGATGAGAGGGGTAAGATTAGAGTGGTGAGATGCGACGAAAGTGGTGAGATGTGATTGATGAGATGAGTTTGGTGTAAATAGAGTGTGAGATGAGATAATAGTGGTGAGATGAGAGTCGTGAGATGAGAGAGGTAATATTAGTGTGATAAGAGTAAATTAAAGAAATGAGACTGTGGAGTTGGGATAAACGTTCCAAAAAAGGGAGAGGGAGAGGGAGATAATTTGTCTATTATTATATATAAAAAAAGAACCTATGTTATAATCATACTAGTTCAAAGCATTATTAAGCTTTATATTAAGCTTTACATTAAGCTATATATTCTTTATGCCACTATTTAAAACAACATTTCATAATTTATTTAGGAAATAATCACTCAAATATATTTCATCATAAAATATTAAATTAGGATTTTTCTAAAATCAAAAAAAATTCAAATTGTTTAATATTTGTTTACATTATAACTTGCCTTGATATTCCAGAATATTATTTAATATTATGTCATTTTAAGTAATATTGAGTAATATTAAGTAATATTAAGTAATTTAAGTGATATTAAGTAACATTAAGTAATATTAAGTAATTTTAAGTAATTTAAGTGACATTAAGCGATAGTAATTGATATTAAGTGATATTAAGTGATATTAAGTGATATTAAGTGATATTAAGTGATATTAAGTGATATTAAGTGATATTAAGTGATATTAAATGATATTAAGTGATATTAAGTGATATTAAGTGATATTAAGTGATATTAAGTGATATTAAGTGATATTAAGTGATATTAAGTGATATTAAGTGATATTAAGTGATATTAAGTGATATTGAGTAATTTAAGTGATATTAAGTGATATTAATTAATATTAATTAATATTAAGTAATATTAAGCAATATTTAGTAATATTATATAAACTATGGGTATAATAACTAAGTTAAATTTGTATAGTATTATTGTTCTAAACAATACGGTAACTATAGCATTGATAACACCAACTAGTAACCACTAACCAGTATTCAGTCTTTCCAAATTTGTCGAAATAGGATTTTCTTGAGAATTTCGGAAATGCTCTTGCAACAGCGAGACTTGTAACACTTCAAGTTTAAGGCAGATAATCTGAAAGGGAAAGGGATAAGTATGAGTAGGACGAGGTGAAGAGGTGGTTATGAGAGGAAAAGGTGTTAACCGAGTAGGGCATATAGGGATGTAAACTGTACATTGTAAAGTATATACTGTACAAATACTTTCCCATACAATTTAGGTACTCGACTGTACTCAAATACACTCTTAAGCCTACTGAGTGGTTCATACTACTAAGAACACCAAATACTGATCACTACCTACCTACCCCATCTACTTACTAACAATTATACTTATACCAAATACAAGCTTATCAACTCACAACTAACTTATACTAAATACAAGCTTATCTACTCACAACTATACTTAAAGTTACACTAAAAGTTACATATTAAAAAAGGTTATAGTTTAATTGCAGGCCTCCTATGAGATCACGCCTACTTACTTTATATACTGACAATATTCGACATCCATGGATAACTCATTTATGTTATTCATTTAAACTATTAAATTAAATAATTATAATTATACGTTTCAATTTAAATTAATCTTATCTAAGAACTTTAACGATTATAAATGTTCTTCAATTTACTTAAAATTTAATAAACACTTACTTACAAAATTATATATTACTTTCATTATTTATGTATTAATAATAGAATAATTACGAAAATTTAAATAATAATTTAAAACAGAGTTTCTCAACAGAGATTTTAAACTTTTTATTAACTTTTATACAATAACTATAACTTTTGTGATAAAAATAACAATAGAATATCAAATATAAACTTCTTTGTTAGAATGATATCAAAATAATATAAATATATTTTTTATATTCATGCATCACTCATGAAACATAAAAAGCATTATCATCTGTTATGTTGCTATGACTAGAATTACTTTGTAAGTAAACATTATTCGGAACACCCTGTACACTGTACAGTATACAGTGTACACTGTACGATATACCAATTACAACATACACTATACTATATAGAGTATACAGTGTACGCTATTCATATGTACTGTACACTGTACACTGTACGGAGTACAGTAAATGTTAATAAGCGTTATTATATTTGATTGGTTCTAGTTAATTCATGTTATTATGCAAATTAATAAAAATGTTACCTATATATGAGACATACATATTTAATGGCATGGAAAGAAATTATAAATAATTATGTTCTATGTAAAGCACGAATCTATATTTCTTCATTAATTTTAATAAATATATTTATTATTATTTCTTAAAACCATGACATAAACATAATACTTATAGAAAAAGGTTCATTAATTGGTCTGTGGTAAATTTTGTAATGTGTAATACATATAAAAGATTGCTATTCACCTTGATTCAAACTTTGTATATATATATATATATATATATATATATATATATATATGTATAAATATATATATAAATATATATACAATTATAATTGTCAGTTATATTTTGATCTATTTTCATATATGATCTTATAAACTAATTGTAAAGTAAATATTATTGTAGGAACTTCATTTGAAAATAATATTCCTATGTTGAAGTAAATATCTCAATGCATATTAAAGTAAAACTAGATGAAAGTATGACGAGATTAATGATTAATTGATATCGTCAGTTATAATTTAGTTTAAAATATTGAGTTATCTTATTATAATAATCCATACTATTTTATTTAATTTTAAATGTTTTTTCGTAATATGCACATATAAATATTCCATGTAAGTTATAATAATGCAATTAATTAAGATTTACTTTAATATACATGTATTCATATTCAGTAATAACTCACTTCATATTAAACATTAATGACAGTATATGTTATGATACTCATTAAATATATAATGTATAATTATAAAATGATAACCTAATTATTAAATAATATACAAAATATTAGTCAATATATTTATAATAACTATTATTATTAATACATATTTTTAGTTATATTATTTTTATGTATTTAATTATTCTTGTAAGTGAATATTATTTAAAGATAAATAAAATACACGAATTCATCACAAGTATGGAAGAATACATGGTCACTAACATACTCTATGCAATATAATATATCTTCTTATTATAGTATATAATATATAAATAATAAGCACATAATATTTAATATATATATATACTAATATTACATACCAAAAATATCTCCCATGCCAATTGCGGCGCTGGAACCAGCTTGATTAAGGGAGGGGGTATTCGATAGAGATGGGTATGTATCTAGTGATTGACTGGAGGAATTTAATTACGGAACAGTACCTTGTTAATTAATGTTAATTAATGCCAATGCAAATAGGAAAAAGGAGATGTGACATTACGAGATGATACCGCTGTAGTGAAATTCCCTGGTTTATATTTAACAAATAAAGCACTTTCTTACATCTTATATTCAAAATTTTCTAATTAATAAATAATAGTTGTAATTGATTTTTAATATTTCCCTGCTTTATATTTTTAAATAAATCACTTACTTACTTATATTTATTAAACATGTTCGCATTCAAAGTTAGTTTATGAATATATTACGATAACCATTAAGATATAATACAGTATATATTATACAGCATACGATATATAGTAAGCTATATTTTAAATATATATAATATTGTATTCGCAACAGAAAGTTGAATTAATGAAGATTGTTGCAAGTGCAGCAATTGGAATGGGGGATATTTTTGGTTTGTGCGGGGGGATGATAGGACTGCCAGTGGGGATGATGGTAGTTAGTAGAATTAAAGAAGAGGAAACGGGTATGGTCGGAGACATCGAAGATATCGGAGAGGTGAAAGATAGTAAAGATGATAAAGATGTGGATATTGAGGACAACAAAATAGAGAACAGGTTTGGGTTATTTGGGGGGAATAAAATAGATTTGGATGGATATATTGAACCGTAAGGAGGAGTGGAAGTTGATGGGTTGGTATTGCAGCACATTGTTGCCAGTGCAGCAATTGACATGGGGATATTTTTGGTTTGGGCGGGGGGATGATAGGACTGGCTGTGGGGATGATGGTAGTTAGTAGAATTAAAGATGAGGAAACAGTTTACACAGGCGTTAGGAAATAATATAGTAATTAAAGATAGCGATTAAATATATAAATTAGATAAAGTATATAAAGGTGTGGATAGGAATGAAGATAATATTCAGGACAATAATACCAACACTCCCATATTCCTATCCTACTCTAATCTTTCTTGTTAAAATAAGCCCACCCAAATACCAATCCATCAACTCCTAATTCAGGTTCTATATATGCATTCAAATCTATTGCATTCCCACCAAATAACCTACACTTGTTCTCAATTCTAATTTCAATATCCTCATTTTTATTACTATCTCTTACCAGATTCTGATCTGCCTCGCTGGTAACAAGCTTGATAAATTCTTTTGCGAATACAATATTATATATATTTAATTTTAGCTTAATATATATCATATGCTGTATAATATAACACTGTTTATTATATCATAATGGTTATCGTAATATATTTAAAACTAACTTTGAATGAAAATATCTTTTAAATAAATAGGAAAATAATATTATTATGTCTTATATTGCCAGATATTAAAATAAAATGATTTATAATATGTTTAATTTAAACAGGTAAATATTAAAAGCAATTATAACCATTATTTACTAATTAGAAAATTGTTGTTGAAAATTTAAATATTGTTGTGGTAAATTTAAATATTTTTAGTTATCAATCGATGTATGAATTGTCAATATACAATTGTCAATCTACATGATGTATTATATCCATCCATATATCTATCCATCCATCCATCCATCCATCTATCCATTCATCTATCCACCTATTCATCCATCCATCCATCCATCAATCCATCCATCCATCAATAATATAAAAAGTTTATATATATACACAAAATAATAAATAGATGTTCTCATTTATGTTTTAAAGAGAGTAAAAATAATATCATAAGTGAATTTAATGATAATATAAAATCAGTTAGAGGACCATGACATTCGGGCAGATACATATATGATCGGAGTAGTCATAGAACATCAGCGCAGATGCAGAGCACAATGTCAATCCAAGAACTCATGTTAAGCATACTAGATGATTTTTCACGGCCTTCTTAAATGTTTTGATGGAATTACATCTTCGAAAATGTAGAGGAAGGTTGTTTCAACACTAAATCTTCTTTTACCATAGGTACTAAGATTACATTTTTGATTTGATAGTAGCAAACTTTTACTAGATCTTAATCGGCGGGTATTTTCCTTTAGTTTAAATATATCATAAAGGTAGTACGGCTGTTTAGCGTTTGGGGCAGTATAAGTTAAACATAGTATTCTATACGCTGAATAATTTCTCATTTCAAGCCATCGTTAAATATAATGCTTCTATTGATATTTTGTTATATTAAAAAATATAAATTCTATCGATAAATAAATAATAGTTATTAAAATCATTATTTAAAATGTGCTACAAATGCATGATTTCAAAAATTAATACATTAGGTATTTATTATAATTTTTATATTTATTATAAATAAACTTTTCAATTCAATTCAATTCAACGGATATATGAATGAATCGATAGATGTATGAATGGATGGATTGATGGATGGATGGGTGGATGGATGGATGGATGGATGGATGTATGGATGGATGGATGGATGGATGGATGTACGGAAGGAAGGATGGATGGATGGATGGATGAATGGATATATGGATGGATGGATGGATAGATGGATGGATGGATGGATGGATATAATACAGCATGTAGATTGACAATTTAGATAGATAATTAATACATAGATTGACAAGTAAAAATAATATAAAATAAATTTTAACAATTTGAAAAAAAAAATTTTATATTAGGTAATTAAATAATTAATAATAGTTAATAATAGTTGTAATTGTTTTTTAATATTTCCCTGTTTTATATTTTTAAATCATTCATTTACAATTATATTTATTAAACATGTTCTCCTTCAAAGTTAGTTTATAAACATATTATGATAACCATTAAGATATAATACAGTATATATTATACAGCATACGATATATATTAAGCTATATTTTAAATATATATAATATTGTAATCGCAACAGAAAGTTGAATTAATGAAGATTGTTGCAAGTGCAGCAATTGGAATGGGGGATATTTTTGGTTTGGGCGGGGGGATGATAGGACTGGCAGTGGGGATTATGGTAGTTAGTAGAATAAAAGAAGAGGAAATGGGTATGGTCGGCGACATCGGAGAGATTGGAGAGGTTATAGAAAGTAAAGGTGATAAAGATGAGGATATTGAGGAAAATGAAAAAGAGAACAGATTTGGGTTATTTGGGGGGAATAAAATTGATGTTGATGGATATATAGAACCGGAAGGAGGAGTGGAAGTTGATGGGTTGGTATTTGGGTGGGCTTATTTTAATAAGAAAGATTAGGATAGGATAGGAAGATGGGATTGTTGGGGGAGGGGGTTATTGGCAGATATAGATAGTTATTTGGGGGGAGTAGTCGATAGAGATGGGTAGCTAGTTACTGATTGGAGGAATTTATTATTATTACGGAACAGTATCTTGTAATGCCAATGAAAATAGGAAAAAGGAGATGTGGCATTACGAGATAATACCGCTGCAGTGAAATTTTTGGTATGTAATATTAATATATATATATATATATTAAATATTATGTGCATATTATTTATATATTATATACTATATAATATATAAGAAGATATATTATATTGCATAGAGTATGTTAGTGACCGTGTATTCTTCCATACTTGTGATGAATTCGTGTATTTTATTAATCTTTAAATAATATTCACTTACAAGAATAATTAAATACATATAAATAATAAAACTAAAAATATGTATTAATAATAATAGTTATTATAAATATACTGACTAATATTTTGTATATTATTTAATAATTAGGTTATCATTTTATAATTTTACATTATATATTTAACGAGTATCATAACATATACTGTCATTAATGTTTAATATGAAGTGAGTATATTACTGAATAAGAATACATGTATATTAAAATACATTTTAATTAATTGCATTATTATAACTTACATGTAATATTTATATGTACATATTGCGAAAAAACATTTAAAATTAAATAAAATAGTATGGATAAAATAGTATATAATAAGATAACTCAATATTTTAAACTAAATTATAACTGACGATATCAATTAATCATTAATCTCGTCATACTTTCATCTAGTTTTACTTTAATATGCATTGAGATATATAAACTTGTATTTGGTGTGAGTGTAGTTTTGAGTAGATAAACTTGTATTTAGTGTAAGTATAGTTGTGAGTAGATAAGCTTGTAGTTGTGAGTAAGTGGATGGGGTAGGTAGGTAGTGATCAGTATTTGGTGTTTTTAGTAGTATGAACCACTCAGTAGGCTTATGAGTGTGTTTGAGTACACTCGAGTACTTAAATTGTATGGGAAGGTATTTCTACAGTATATACTTTACAGCGTACATCCCTCTATGCCCTACTCGGTTAACACATTTTCCTCTCATAACCACCTCATCACCTCGTCTTCCTCATGATTATCCCTTTCCCTTTCAGATTATCTGCCTTAAACTTGAAGTGTTCCCTTATGCATGCGCTGTTGCAAGAGCATTTCCGAAATTCTCAAGAAAGTCCTATTTCGACAAATTTGGAAAGACTGAATACTGGTTAGTGGTTACTAGTTGGTGTTATTAATGCTATTGTTACCGTATTGTTTAGAACAATAGTACTATATAAATCTAACTTAATAATGATAATATATCATTGAAATTATGCTTATGTTTTTAATTTATATAATTATACCCATAGTTTATATAATATTACTAAATATTGTTTAATATTACTTAATATTAATTAATATCACTTAATATCACTTAATATCACTTAATATCACTTGATATCATATAATATCATTTAATATCACTTAATATCACTTAATATTACTAAATATTGTTTAATATTACTTAATATTAATTAATATCACTTAATATCACTTAATATCACTTGATATCACATAATATCATTTAATATCACTTAATATCACTTAATATCACTTAATATGATTTAATATCACTTAATATCAATTAATATCACTTAATATCACTTAATATCACTTAAAACACTTAATATCACTTAATATCACTTAATATCACTTAATATCACTT
The DNA here is from genome assembly GCA_964035775.1 of Osedax frankpressi. Lineage (NCBI taxonomy): Eukaryota > Metazoa > Annelida > Polychaeta > Sabellida > Siboglinidae > Osedax > Osedax frankpressi. The sequence goes on from OZ038317.1 coordinate 15,878,042, forward strand.
AATATCACTTAATATCACTTAATGTCACTTAATGTCACTTAATGTCACTTAATATCACTTAATATCACTTAAAAACACTTAATATCGCTTAATATCACTTAACATCACTTAATATCACTTAATATTACTTAATATCTCTTAATTTTACTTAATATCACTTAATATCAATTAATATCACTTAATATCACTTAATATCACTTAACATCACTTAATATCACTTAATATTACTAAATATTGTTTAATATTACTTAATATTAATTAATATCACTTAATATCACTTAATATCACTTGATATCACATAATATCATTTAATATCACTTAATATCACTTAATATCACTTAATATGATTTAATATCACTTAATATCAATTAATATCACTTAATATCACTTAATATCACTTAAAACACTTAATATCACTTAATATCACTTAATATCACTTAATATCACTTAATATCACTTAATATCAAATAATATCACTTATTATCACTTAATATCACTTAATATCAATTAAATTACTTAATATCACTTAATATCACTTAATATCAATTAATATCACTTAATATCACTTACATTACATATATCTTAATATCACTTATTATCACTTAATATCACTTAATATCACTTAATATCAATTAAATTACTTAATATCACTTAATGTTACTTAATATCACGTAAAATTACTTAATATCACTTAATATCACTTAATAATACGTAATGTTACTTAATATCACTTAATGTAACTTAAAATTACTTAATATCACTAAATGTTACTTAATATCACTTGATATTACTTAATAATACTTAATATTACTTAAATTACTTTTGCCAATGATTATGACCTACTTATAATAAACACAGAAGTTTTATTGTTGTATTTTGGTGAGATATCTTAAAATATTCCGTAAAATATTGCTTTTTTTTATAAATTTGTCACTTAATTGAAAAGTGCTTTTAACAATACTTAGATTTTCTAAATATAAAAAAATATTAGTTGATTATCTCATAAATTGAACATACTGGTTCATATATGACAACAGTATGTGATTGAAAGTAATTATTCGGAGGAAATGCAATTGAAAGATTATTTACCTTTATTATGCAAACAGTACAAATAATAAGGTAATAATATTAATATAATTAGAAATAAATTTATAACTAATGAGAAGAAAGCAAGAATACTTTTACAAAGGAAATATGACTGTTACTTTAATATGACCGTAAACGTTGGTTGTATTTATTATATTATAATAATAATATCATATTATAGGTAGATTAAATTGTTTAATACATCTGAATACAAATGATATTTAATTGAAATATATTCAATACTGAATATAATAATACTATTTTATATTATTTATTAATATTATTACTATATAAAATATATATTACCTATATAAAATAATAATATCGAAATGTACGGCGGAAGGTAGGTGCATACCGTACTTTAGGCTAGTTAATGCCATCGTACTTTTATTTATCTCATACGCGAATCCTCTTTAATAATTGATTTTTACTCTTTATTCAATTTCAACCAACTTTTGCATTGCTAAAATCCTCATCAATGTGTGATTATTATTGTTTATATGATGTATATGTCATTTATATATATAGTCTTGTTATACTACTATCTATAGAATAGTTATAGATCTACATATAGTTTAGTGCAGATATTATACAATGTATAATAAAGAAACTTAATTTACGATTTTCCTTGTAAATTTAAGTAAAGTTTCAGATTTACAATTTTAACTATCAACTTATCACTTATACTGTTGAGGTCATCAATACAGATGTTTCTTGGAGACGGGGTTATAATTGAATGGCAATCATTTTAACAATAACTATCTCTATTCAATTTATCATTTTTAGATTTTAATTTTCTAAATAATTTTGATCACAAATTCAATGCATACGTAATTTCTAACCTTAGTTAACCTTTGACCTATTTATTTTGTTCTCATTTTAAAACAACTATTTTCAATACCTACTACTCACCAGGTGGCCTACGCGAACACATAATTGGGAGCCGACTACATTGTCGATATTGCAACATTAACTGGAGATCAGGGCCCAACTACCGGTATGTTCAATATAACCCATTGCATATATTTTAACCATGACTGCCTTTTAACTCACTCTTTCACTCTTTCACACACTCACTTACTCACACACTCACTCACTCACTTACTCACTCACTCATTCATTCACTCACTCATTCACTCCTTACTCACTCACTCACTCACTCACTCACTCACTCACTCACTCACTCACTCACTTACTCTCTAACTTACTCACTCACTCACTCACTTACTCACTCACTCAATCTCTCACTCATTTACTCACTCATTAATATAAATATATATAATATAACTATTTCTTTCTAATAATAAACCTACTCCCTATAATATATCATCATAGAGTATAATATATATTTATAAAAAAAACTAGAATTCATATTTAATATATCTTAGAATCTCCAATCTGAAGATGCTAATAAAACACACAACTACAGTACAACTATATACACAAACATACACACACATACACACAAACATAAATACAAACATACACAGACATACACAGACATACACAAACATACACAGACATACACAGACATACACAAACATACACACAAACATACACAGACATACACACAAACATACAAACAAACATACACAGACATACACACACACATACACAAACATACACACAAACATACACAAACATACACAGACATACACAGACATACACACAAACATACACATACATACACATACATATACAGACATACACATAAACATATACATACAGACACAGACATAGACACAAACATACACACAGGCATACACACAGACATACACACAAACATACACAGAGATACACACAAACATACACACAGACATACACACAGTCATACACACAAACATACACAAACATACACACAAACATACACAAACATACACAGACATACACAGACATACACACAAACATATACAGATATACACACAAACATACACAAACATACACAGACATACACAGACATACACATAAACATACACATACATACACAGACATAGACACAAACATACACACAGACATACATACAGACATACACACAAACATACACAGACATACACAGACATACACACAAACATACACACAGACATACACATAGACATACACACAGACATACACAAACATATAAACAAACATACAAACAAACATACACAGACATACACACAAACATACATAAACATACACACAAACATACACAAACATACACAGACGTACACAGACATACACACAAACATACACATACATACACAGACATATACAGACATACACATAAACATACACATACATACACAGACATAGACACAAACATACACACAGACATACACACAGACATACACACAAACACACACAGACATACACACAAACATACGCACAGACATACACACAGTCATACCCACAAACATACACAAACATACACACAAACATACACAAACATACACAGACATACACAGACATACACACAAACATACATATACATACACACATACACATACATACACACAAACATATACAGATATACACACAAACATACACAAACATACACAGACATACACATACATACACATAAACATACACATACATACACAGACATACACACAGACATACACACAGACATACACACAGACATACACACAGACATACACAAACATACACAGACATACACAGACATACACATAAACATACACATACATACACATACATAGACACAAACATACACACAAACATACACAAACATACACAGACATACATAGACATACACACAAACATACACACAGACATACACATACACAAACATATAAACAAACGTACACACAAACATACGCAGACATACACACAACCACCCCAAGTAAGTTTTAAGACAATAATAATTAATATTATATAATATTTCTTATATATTTTCTGACATTCTCCTACATGTATAATCCCACTAATTACTATCCTCTATTAACATATGTGTTTACTGACATTATCTGCAAGATTACGACAATATTTTCTTGTACATTTGATCACTTTTATATAACTTTAATCATAATATAGAATATCACACACTAATTCATACACACACACACTAATTCACTCATTCACTCATTCACTCATTCACATATTCTTATCATGATTCGTTTAACTATTTATGATTTAAACTGATTTTTAAAAAATTTTTAAATTTTTAAACTGATGTTATTTTGTATTTTATAATTTGACTAAAGTATGAATTTATATTATCTTAGCAATCGTGACCATCGCCATGACCAATGCAATGAACATAGCCAAGACCAATGCCATGACCATCGCCATGACAAATGCCATGACCATCGTCATAACCATTGCCATTGCCAATGCCATGACCATCGCCATGACAAATGCCATGACCATCGCCATGACAAATGCCATGACCATCGCCATAACCATTGCCATGACCAAGGTAATGAACATCGCCATGACCAACGCCATGACCAACGCCATGATATCGCCATGACAAATGCCGTTCCCATCGCCATAACCATTGACATTGCCAATGCAATGAACATCGCCATTACCAATGCCATGACCATCACTATGACCAAGGCAATGAACATCGCAATGACCATCGCCATGACCAACGCCATGCCATCGCTATGACAAATGCCGTTCCCATCGCCATAACCATTGCCATGACCAATGCAATGAACATCGCCATTACCAATGCCATGACCATCGCCATGACCAAGGCAATGAACATCGCAATGACCATCGCCATGACCAACGCCATGACATCGCTATGACAAATGCCGTTCCCATCGCCATAACCATTGCCATGACCAATGCAATGAATATATCCATTACCAACGCCATGACCAAGGCAATATCCAACGCCATGACCATCGCCATTTCCAAGGCAATGACCATCGCCATGACCAACGCAATGACCATCGCCAAGACTAACATCATGATTAACGCAATTATCGTCGCAATGACCAACGCCATGACCAACGCCATGTACAATGCCATGACCAACGCTATGACCAAGGCAATGACCAACGCCATGACATCGACATGACCAAACAACTTGCTGATCTGCCCCCGGTGCCTGCGAATATCCCAAATTCCAAGTCGCACGCCGAGTAGCAAATACAAATAGACATTGTGAATTTATATTAAATAAGAAAAATTAGATTTGCATTATTTATTTGCTTAATTTATAAAACATTTCAAAACCTTAAACTACATTTTTACAAAACATTAACCTATACTTTCTACTAAACATTAACCTATACTTTCTACTAAATATTAACCTACACTTTCTACTAAATATTAACCTACACTTTCTACTAAATATTAACCTACACTTTCTACTAAATATTAACCTACACTTTCTACTAAATATTAACCTACACTTTCCACTAAATATTAACCTACACTTTCTACTAAACATTAACCTACACTTTCTACTAAACCTTAATCTACACTTTCTAATAACCGTTTACTTATATAGTATGTATTAGATGGTATAATTAGTTATATTATATCTTTAGATATTCTATATTTTGAATACTCACCGGTTTAAATTGGGTGAGTTTTACTCTTACTGAATGGGGTTGAAAGTAGTGTTCGATTTTCAGTTCATGTAGACCATTGTACAGTAATGTAGGCCTTCTGTTATGTATAATAAAAGTGACATTACTGAATAAAATATAAAATGAATGTAAATAATTCAAATCAATGTGAATTAAATATTGAAAAACATTAACATTTATACTTCTTACTTATTATATTTTGAATATATACGTAAATGAATGTTTCACTTGAAAATAGTTATACAAAATAAAAGTTACGCAATTAATGTTTAATTATTATAATTACTAATATATGACAAGGAGATAAATAAGAGAAATATAATAAAGAAACTATTATCTACATATATTGAAATAAGTATAATACATATCAGTAATTCATAGACATAACAAACTTATAGTAAGATTGCATAATTTATATATATATATATATATATATATATATATATATATATATATATATATCTATATATATCTATATAAATAGAGTTTAGATTATACTAAACATAATAAATAAACAGAACATAACTAGCAATAATACAAATAAAATTCGTTGCAATTCGTTACAATTGGTAATTTATATTATATTAATGTATTATAAACTATATAATACATTTATTATAAGTAATTTAGTAACATATCAATATTGATATAGGGTTATATTGTTTTTATTATATAGTATGATAATTATTATATAATGATATATTAATAATAAATTATTATTATTTTATTTAGTAAATATTCATTAAATTATTATAAAAATAGTTAACATTTTTAGAAACTAATTTTATTTTATCTTGTGACGGCATTTAAAAAATAGAAATAACACTAGATATATTGATTACCTACTTATAAGTTACAATTGAGATAACAAATGTATACAAATATAATATATAGTATTAGTTTTAAATATAAATAAATAAAGAATATTTAATTAAGTGTGTTTTATTTTATTTTAATGTTGCTTTTCAAAAATTACGATTCTCTTCCATTTCGAAAATTTTTCTTCTTGAATAATCATTGGCGTGATATTCAATTTATTGCCAATCTCTGTTTTATAATAATTGTAATTAGGAAAAGGAACATTTCGAAAAACGGATAACGAGAATACATGACTTGAGTGAAACGAGAGTGGTGAGATTAGATGAAAGTGGTAAGATGAGAGTGGTAAGATAAGATGAGAATGGTGAGATGAGAGTGGTAAGATAAGATGAAAGTGGTGAGATGAGAGTGGTAATATTAGAGTGGTGAGATGTGAGTGGTGAGATGAGGTTGGTGTAATTAGAGTGGTGAGATTAGATGTGAGTGTTGAGATGAGAGTGGTAAGATAAGATGAAAGTGGTGAGATGAGAGTGGTAATATTAAAGTGGTGAGATGTGATTGGTGAGATGAGGTTGGTGTAATTAGAGTGGTGAGATTAGATGTGAGTGATGAGATGAGAGTCGTAAGATAAGATGAAAGTGGTAAGATGAGAGTGGTAAGATGAGAGTCGTTAGATAAGATGAGAGTGGTGATATGAGAGTGGTAATATTAGAGTGGTGAGATGTGAGTGGTGAGATTAGAGTGGTGAGATGCGAATGAAAGTGGTGAGATGTGAGTGATGAGATGAGTTTGGTGTAATTAGAGTGTGAGATGAGATGATAGTGGTGAGATGAGAGTCGTGAGATGAGAGAGGTAATATTAGTATGATAAGAGTAAATTAATGAAATGAGACGGTGGAGTTGGGATAAACGTTCCAAAAAAGGGAGAGGGAGATAATTTGTCTATTATTATATTTAAAATAAGAACCTATGTTATAATCATACTAGTTCAAAGCATTATTACATTAAGCTATATATTCTTTATGCCACAATTTAAAACAACATTTCATAATTTATTTAGGAAATAATCACTCAAATATATTTCATCATAAAATATTAAATTAGGATTTATCTAAAATCAAAAAAAATTCAAATTGTTTAATATTTGTTTACATTATAACTTGCCTTGATATTCCAGAATATTATTTAATATTATGTCATTTTAAGTAATATTGAGTAATATTAAGTAATATTAAATAATTTAAGTGATATTAAGTAACATTAAGTAATATTAAGTAATTTTAAGTAATTTAAGTGACATTAAGCTATATTAATTGATATTAAGTGATATTAAGTGATATTAATTGATATTAAATGATATTAAGTGATATTAAGTGATATTAAGTGATATTAAGTGATATTAAGTGATATTAAGTGATATTAAGTGATATTAAGTGATATTAAGTGATATTAAGTGATATTAAGTGATATTAAGTGATATTAAGTGATATTAAGTGATATTAAGTGATATTAAGTGATATTAAGTGATATTAAGTGATATTAAGTGATATTAAGTGATATTAAGTGATATTAAGTGATATTAAGTGATATTAAGTGATATTAAGTGATATTAAGTGATATTGAGTAATTTAAGTGATATTAAGTGATATTAATTAATATCAATTAATATTAAGTAATATTAAGCAATATTTAGTAATATTATATAAACTATGGGTATAATTACTAAGTTAGATTTGTATAGTATTATTGTTCTAAATAATACGGTAACAATAGCATCGATAACACCAACTAGTAACCACTAACCAGTATTCAGTTTTTCCAAATTTGTCGAAATAGGATTTTCTTGAGAATTTCGGAAATGCTCTTGCAACAGCGCATGCATAAGGGAACACTTCAAGTTTAAGGTAGATAATCTGAAAGGGAAAGGGATACTCATGAGTAGGGCGAGGTGAAGAGGTGGTTATGAGAGGAAAAGGTGTTAACCGAGCAGGGCATAGAGGGATGTACGCTGTACATTGTAAAGTATATACTGTACAAATACTTTCCCATACAATTTAGGTACTCGAGTGTACTCAAATACACTCTTAAGCCTACTGAGTGGTTCATACTACTAAGAACACCAATACTGATCACTACCTACCTACCCCATCCACTTACTCACAATTATACATATACCAAATACAAGCTTATCAACTCACAACTAACTTATACTAAATACAAGCTTATCTACTCACAACTATACTTAAAGTTACACTAAAAGTTACATGTTAAAAAAGGTTATAGTTTAATTGCAGGCCTCCTATGAGATCACGCCTACTTACTTTATATACTGACAAATATTCGACATCCATGGATAACTCATTTATATTATTCATTTAAACTATTAAATTAAATAATTATAATTATACGTTTCAATTTAAATTAATCTTATCTAAGAACTATAACGATTATAAATGTTCTTCAATTTACTTAAACACTTACTTACAAAATTATATATTACTTTCATTATTTATGTATTAATAATAGAATAATTACGAAAATTAAAATAATAATTTAAAACAGAGTTTCTCAACAGAGATTTTAAACTTTTTATTAACTTTTATACAATAACTATAACTTTTGTGATAAAAATGTGTTCTATGTAAAGCACGAATCTATATTTCTTCATTCATTTTATTAAATATATTTATTATTATTTCTTATAAACCATGACATAAACATAATACTTATAGAAAAAGGTTCATTAATTGTTCTGTGGTAAATTTTGTAATGTGCACATATAAAAGATTGCTATTCACCTTGATTCAAACTTTATATATATATATATATATATATATATATATATATATATGTATGTATAAATATATATATAAATATATATACAATTATAATTGTCAGTTATATTTTGATCTATTTTCATATATGATCTTATAAACTAATTGTAAAGTAAATATTATTGTAGGAACTTCATTTGAAAATAATATTCCTATGTTGAAGTAAATATCTCAATGCATATTAAAGTAAAACTAGATGAAAGTATGACGAGATTAATGATTAATTGATATCGTCAGTTATAATTTAGTTTAAAATATTGAGTTATCTTATTATATTAATCCATACTATTTTATTTTATTTTAAATTTTTTTCGCAATATGCACATATAAATATTCCATGTAAGTTATAATAATGCAATTAATTAAAATTTATTTTAATATACATGTATTCATATTCAGTAATAACTCACTTCATATTAAACATTAATGACAGTATATGTTATGATACTCATTAAATATATAATGTATAATTATAAAATGATAACCTAATTATTAAATAATATACAAAATATTAGTCAATATATTTATAATAACTATTATCATTAATACATATTTTTAGTTATATTATTTTTATGTATTTAATTATTCTTGTAAGTGAATATTATTTAAAGATAAATAAAATACACGAATTCATCACAAGTATGGAAGAATACATGGTCACTAACATACTCTATGCAATATAATATATCTTCTTATTATAGTATATAATATATAAATAATAAGCACATAATATTTAATATATATATATACTAATATTACATACCAAAAATATCTCCCATGCCAATTGCGGCGCTGGAACCAGCTTGATTAAGGGAGGGGGTATTCGATAGAGATGGGTATGTATCTAGTGATTGACTGGAGGAATTTAATTACGGAACAGTACCTTGTTAATTAATGTTAATTAATGCCAATGCAAATAGGAAAAAGGAGATGTGATATTACGAGATGATACCGCTGTAGTGAAATTCCCTGGTTTATATTTAACAAATAAAGCACTTTCTTACATATTATATTCAAATTTTTCTAATTAATAAATAATAGTTGTAATTGATTTTTAATATTTCCCTGCTTTATATTTTTAAATAAATCACTTACTTACTTATATTTATTAAACATGTTCGCATTCAAAGTTAGTTTATGAATATATTACGATAACCATTAAGATATAATACAGTATATATTATACAGCATACGTTATATATTAAGCTATATTTTAAATATATATAATATTGTATTCGAAACAGAAAGTTGAATTAATGAAGATTGTTGCAAGTGCAGCAATTGGAATGGGGGATATTTTTGGTTTGGGCGGGGGGATGATAGGACTGGCAGTGGGGATGATGGTAGTTAGTAGAATAAAAGAAGAGGAAACGGGTATGGTCGGAGACATCGAAGACATCGGAGAGGTGAGTAGTAGAGGTGATAAAGATGAGTATATTGAGGAAAATGAAAAAGATAACAGGTTTGGGTTATTTGGGGGGAATAAAATTGATGTTGATGGATATATAGAACCGGAAGGAGGAGTGGAAGTTGATGGGTTGGTATTGCAGCACATTGTTGCCAGTGCAGCAATTGACATGGGGATATTTTTGGTTTGGGCGGGGGGATGATAGGACTGGCGGTGGGGATGATGGTAGTTAGTAGAATTAAAGATGAGGAAACAGTTTACACAGTCGTTAGGAAATAATATAGTAATTAAAGATAACGAGTAAATATATACATTAGATAAAGTATATAAAGGTGTGGATAGGAATGAAGATAATATTCAGGACAATAATACCAACAATCCCATATTTCTATCCTACTCTAATCTTTCTTGTTAAAATAAGCCCACCCAAATACCAATCCATCAACTTCCTCTCCTAATCCAGGTTCTATATATGCATTCAAATCTATTGCATTCCCCCCAAATAACCTACACTTGTTCTCAATTCTAATTTCCTCAACATCCTCATTTTTATTACTATCTCTTACCAGATTCTGATCTGCCTCGCTGGTAACAAGCTTGATAAATTCTGTTGCGAATACAATATTATTTAATTTTAGCTTAATATATATCATATGCTGTATAATATAACACTGTTTATTATATCATAATGGTTATCGTAATATATTTAAAACTAACTTTGAATGAAAATATCTTTTAAATAAATAGGAAAATAATATTATTATGTCTTATATTGCCAGATATTAAAATAAAATGATTTATAATTTGTTTAATTTAAACAGGGAAATATTAAAAGTAATTAAAACCATTATTTACTAATTAGAAAATTGTTGTTGTAAATTTAAATATTGTTGTGGTAAATTTAAATATTTTTAGTTATCAATCTATGTATGAATTGTCAATATACAATTGTCAATCTACATGATGTATTATATCCATCCATCTATCTATCCATCCATCCATCCATCCATCTATCCATTCATCTATCCACCTATTCATCCATCCATCCATCCATCAATCCATCCATCCATCCATCAATAATATAAAAAGTTTATATATACACAAAATAATAAATAGATGTTCTCATTTATGTTTTAAAGAGAGTAAAAATAATATCATAAGTGAATTAAATGATAATATAAAATCAGTTAGAGGACTATGATATTTAGGCAGATACATATGTAATCGGATTAGTCACAGAACATCAGTGAAGATATTATTCCCATTTAATAATTTTCTATATTATTTGCGAATTGTATTCAAATTATTATAGTTAAATTCGGAATTGGTTTTATTATATATTTTTTTCAAATCTTCTTAATTTTCTCTTCATAGCTTCAAGATCATTATTATACCATGGAGAATTATCATTTAATATTTGTATATGAGAAAATATATTTAAAGTAGATGTTAGGCTGTCATTTAGCAATTGTGATGAAAATATATAATACATATATATCTAATATATAGTATATTATATAAATACTGGATATAAAGTATAACTTTATAATATATAAATATGCATTCATGTATATGTATATAAATATATATATATATATATATATATATATATATATATAATAGATACAGCAGGCTATAATACATCCTGACTGCTAGAAGGTTATGTCATAGTATTGCAGCCTATGTTATTCATATATGCTACATCTTGTGTATTATATCATAGTATTGAAGTCTAGTGCAATTCATTCATGCTACGTTCTAGAGTTTATTGTAATATTATTGCAGCCTAGTAAAATTCATTTATCCTATAATCAGTATATATCAGACCTACACAATACATATATTTACATTACGATTAACTGTTATGCTAGCATAGAATAGCATTTACTTTCCTATATACGTATATAGGGATTGATGACTCAGAGTGATTCATCAAAATAAGTGATTTACTCGAGAATCTAGAATTTCGATTTCGAAAAACTTATAAAAATACAACATCGATTATCTCGAAACATATTGCAAGCAATCTCGTTATCGATATAAGTAAAGTAAGATACGGACGAAATCTATAATTTAGAATTTAGATATTTTCAAAAATAACTAAATTAATACCCGAAAATACATTCCAAAAATGAAAAATCTAAAAAAGAGATTTTTCAACTTTACTACCTATTTACGGTACTAAAAATTAATTTATCGATCCATCCATCCATCCATTAATCCAAACATCCATCCATTCATCCATCTATCCATCCGTCCATTTATCCATCCATCCATCCATCCATCCATCCATCCATTCATCTATCCATCCATCCATCCATATATCCATTCATCCATCCATCTATCCATCTATCCATCCATCCATCCATCTATCCACCCATACATCCATCCATCCATCCATAAATCCATCTATCAATTGAATTGAATCGAACTGAAAAATTTATTTATACACAAAATAACAAATAGTTATGTTCTCATTTGTGTTTTAAAGAGAGTAAAAATAATATTATAAGTAAATTAAATGATAAAATAAAATCAGTTAGAGGACTATGACATTCGGGCAGATACATATGTGATCGGAGTAGTCATAGAACATCAGCGCAGATTCAGAGCACAATGTCAATCCAAGAGCTCATGTTAAGCATAGTAGATGATTTTTCACGGCCTTCTGTTGTAAGTATATGACCCCTGTTGGGTTTGGAATTTGATATTATTGAACTAATTTAACAGTTGCTACTATCACATCAAAAATTTAATCGTGATACCTATGGTAAAAGAAGATGTTGTGTTTTTTATGGAACAACCTTCCTCTACATTTGCTAAGATGTAATTCCAACAAAACATTTAAGAAGGCCGTGAAAAATCATCTACTATGCTTAACATAAGCTCTTGGATTGACCTTGAGCTCTGCATCTGCGCTGATGTTCTGTGACTACTCCGATTACATATGTATCTGCCCAAATATCATCGTCCTCTAACTGATTTGATTTTATCATTTAATTCACTTATGATATTATTTTTATTCTCTTTAAAACACAATGAGAACATAACTATTTGTTATTTTGTGTATAAGTAAATTTTTCAGTTCGATTCAATTCAATTGATAGATGGATTTATGGATGGATGGATGGATGTATGGGTGGATAGATGGATGGATGGATGGATAGATGGATAGATGGATGGATGAATGGATATATGGATGGATGGATGGATAGATGAATGGATGGATGGATGGATGGATGGATGGATGGATGGATAAATGGACGGATGGATAGATGGATGAATGGATGGATGTTTGGATTAATGGATGGATGGGTGGATCGATAAATTAATTTTTAGTACCGTAAATAGGTAGTAAAGTTGAAAAATCTCTTTTTTAGATTTTTCATTTTTGGAATGTATTTTCGGGTATTAATTTAGTTATTTTTGAAAATATCTAAATTCTAAATTATAGATTTCGTCCGTATCTTACTTTACTTATATCGATAACGAGATTGCTTGCAATATGTTTCGAGATAATCGATGTTGTATTTTTATAAGTTTTTCGAAATCGAAATTCTAGATTCTCGAGTAAATCACTTATTTTGATGAATCACTCTGAGTCATCAATCCCTATATACGTATATAGGAAAGTAAATGCTATTCTATGCTAGCATAACAGTTAATCGTAATGTAAATATATGTATTGTGTAGGTCTGATATATACTGATTATAGGATAAATGAATTTTACTAGGCTGCAATAATATTACAATAAACTCTAGAACGTAGCATGAATGAATTGCACTAGACTTCAATACTATGATATAATACACAAGATGTAGCATATATGAATAACATAGGCTGCAATACTATGACATAACCTTCTAGCAGTCAGGATGTATTATAGCCTGCTGTATCTATTATATATATATATATATATATATATATATATATATATATATATTTATATACATATACATGAATGCATATTTATATATTATAAAGTTATACTTTATATCCAGTATTTATATAATATACTATATATTAGATATATATGTATTATATATTTTCATCACAATTGCTAAATGACAGCCTAACATCTACTTTAAATATATTTTCTCATATACAAATATTAAATGATAATTCTCCATGGTATAATAATGATCTTGAAGCTATGAAGAGAAAATTAAGAAGATTTGAAAAAAATATATAATAAAACCAATTCCGAATTTAACTATAATAATTTGAATACAATTCGCAAATAATATAGAAAATTATTAAATGGGAATAATATCTTCACTGATGTTCTGTGACTAATCCGATTACATATGTATCTGCCTAAATATCATAGTCCTCTAACTGATTTTATATTATCATTTAATTCACTTATGATATTATTTTTACTCTCTTTAAAACATAAATGAGAACATCTATTTATTATTTTGTGTATATATAAACTTTTTATATTATTGATGGATGGATGGATGGATTGATGGATGGATGGATGGATGAATAGGTGGATAGATGAATGGATAGATGGATGGATGGATGGATGGATAGATAGATGGATGGATATAATACATCATGTAGATTGACAATTGTATATTGACAATTCATACATAGATTGATAACTAAAAATATTTAAATTTACCACAACAATATTTAAATTTACAACAACAATTTTCTAATTAGTAAATAATGGTTTTAATTACTTTTAATATTTCCCTGTTTAAATTAAACAAATTATAAATCATTTTATTTTAATATCTGGCAATATAAGACATAATAATATTATTTTCCTATTTATTTAAAAGATATTTTCATTCAAAGTTAGTTTTAAATATATTACGATAACCATTATGATATAATAAACAGTGTTATATTATACAGCATATGATATATATTAAGCTAAAATTAAATAATATTGTATTCGCAACAGAATTTATCAAGCTTGTTACCAGCGAGGCAGTTCAGAATCTGGTAAGAGATAGTAATAAAAATGAGGATGTTGAGGAAATTAGAATTGAGAACAAGTGTAGGTTATTTGGTGGGAATGCAATAGATTTGAATGCATATATAGAACCTTAATTAGGAGAGGAAGTTGATGGATTGGTATTTGGGTGGGCTTATTTTAACAAGAAAGATTAGAGTAGGATAGGAATATGGGATTGTTGGTATTATTGTCCTGAATATTATCTTCATTCCTATCCACACCTTCATATACTTTATCTAATTTATATATTTAATCGTTATCTTTAATTACTATATTATTTCCTAACGCCTGTATAAACTGTTTCCTCGTCTTTAATTCTACTAACTACCATCATCCCCACAGCCAGACCTATCATCCCCCCGCCCAAACCAAAAATATCCCCATGTCAATTGCAGCACTGGCAACAATCTGCTGCAATACCAACCCATCAACTTCCACTCCTCCTTACGGTTCAATATATCCATCCAAATCTATTTTATTCCCCCCAAATAACCCAAACCTGTTATCTATTTTATTTTCCTCAATATCCACATCTTTATCATCTTTACTATCTTTCACCTCTCCGATATCTTCGATGTCTCCGACCATACCCGTTTCCTCTTCTTTAATTCTACTAACTACCATCATCCCCACTGCCAGTCCTATCATCCCCCCGCACAAACCAAAAATATCCCCCATTCCAATTGCTGCACTTGCAACAATCTTCATTAATTCAACTTTCTGTTGCGAATACAATATTATAAAATATAGCTTAATATATATCGTATGCTGTATAATATATACTGTATTATATCTTAATGGTTATCGTAATATATTCATAAACTAACTTTGAATGCGAACATGTTTAATAAATATAAGTAAGTAAGTGATTTATTTAAAAATATAAAGCAGGGAAATATTAAAAATCAATTACAACTATTATTTATTAATTAAAAATTTTGAATATAAGATGTAAGAAAGTGCTTTATTTGTTAAATATAAACCAGGGAATTTCACTATAAGCGGTATCATCTCGTAATGTCACATCTCCTTTTTCCTATTTGCATTGGCATTAATTAACATTAATTAACAAGGTACTGTTCCGTAATTAAATTCCTCCAGTCAATCACTAGATACATACCCATCTCTATCGAATACCCCCTCCCTTAATCAAGCTGGTTCCAGCGCCGCAATTGGCATGGGAGATATTTTTGGTATGTAATATTAGTATATATATATATTAAATATTATGTGCTTATTATTTATATATTATATACTATAATAAGAAGATATATTATATTGCATAGAGTATGTTAGTGACCATGTATTCTTCCATACTTGTGATGAATTCGTGTATTTTATTTATCTTTAAATAATATTCACTTACAAGAATAATTAAATACATAAAAATAGTAAAACTAAAAATATGTATTAATAATAGTAATATGTATTAATAATAATAAATATGTATTAATAATAATAGTTATTATAAATATATTGACTAATATTTTGTATATTATTTAATAATTAGGTTATCATTTTATAATTATACATTATATACTTAATGAGTATCATAACATATACTGTTATTAATGTTTAATATGAAGTGAGTTATTACTGAATATGAATACATGTATATTAAAATACATTTGAATTAATTGCATTATTATAACTTACATGTAATATTTATATGTGCATATTGCGAAAAAACATTTAAAATAAAATAAAATAGTATGGATTAATATAATAAGATAACTCAATATTTTAAACTAAATTATAACTGACGATATCAATTAATCATTAATCTCGTCATACTTTCATCTAGTTTTACTTTAATATGCATTGAGATATTTACTTCAACATAGGAATATTATTTTCAAATGAAGTTCCTACAATAATATTTACTTTACAATTAGTTTATAAGATCATATATGAAAATAGATCAAAATATAACTGACAATTATAATTGTATATATATTTATATATATATTTATACATATATATATATATATATATATATATATATATATATATATATATATATATACAAAGTTTGAATCAAGGTGAATATCAATCTTTTATATGTGCACATTAAAAAATTTTACCACAGAACAATTAATGAACCTTTTTCTATAAGTATTATGTTTATGTCATGGTTTATAAGAAATAATAATAAATATATTTATTAAAGTGAATGAAGAAATATAGATTCGTGCTTTAAATAGAACATAATTATATAACGCTTATTAACATATACTGTACACCGTACAGTGTACACTGTATAGTGTACGGTACATATGAATAGTGTACACTGTATACTCTATATAGTATAGTGTATGTTGTAATTGGTATACCGTACAGTGTACACTGTACACTGTACACTGTACACTGTACAGTATACAGGGTGTGTTACATAATGTTTACTTACAAAGTAATTCTAGCCATAGTAACATAACAGATGATAATGCTTTTTATGTTTCATGAGTGATGCATGAATATAAAAATTATATTTATATTATTTTGATATCATTCTAACAAAGAAGTTTATATTTGATATTCTATTGTTATTTTTATCACAAAAGTTATAGTTATTGTGTAAAAGTTAATAAAAAGTTTAAAATCTCTGTTGAGAAACTCTGTTTTAAATTATTATTTTAAATTTTCGTAATTATTCTATTATTAATACATAAATAATGAAAGTAATATATAATTTTGTAAGTAAGTGTTTATTAAATTTTAAGTAAATTGAAGAACATTTATAATCGTTATAGTTCTTAGATAAGATTAATTAAAATTGAAACGTATAATTATAATTATTTAATTTAATAGTTTAAATGAATAACTGAATAAATGAGTTATCCATGGATGTCGGATATTTGTCAGTATATAAAGTAAGTAGGCGTGATCTCATAGGAGGCCTGCAATTAAACTATAACCTTTTTTAATATGTAACTTTTAGTGTAACTTTAAGTATAGTTGTGAGTAGATAAGCTAGTATTTAGTATAAGTTAGTTGTGAGTTGATAAGCTTGTATTTGGTATAAGTATAATTGTGAGTAAGTGGATGGGGTAGGTAGGTAGTGATCAGTATTTGGTGTTTTTAGTAGTATGAACCACTCAGTAGGCTTAAGAGTGTATTTGAGTACACTCGAGTACCTAAATTGTATGGGAAAGTATTTGTACAGTATATACTTTACAATGTACAGTTTACATCCCTCTATGCCCTACTCGGTTAACACCTTTTCCTCTCATAACCACCTCTTCAACTCGTCCTACTCATGATTATCCCTTTCCCTTTCAGATTATCTGCCTTAAACTTGAAGTGTTCCCTTATGCATGCGCTGTTGCAAGAGCATTTCCGAAATTCTCAAGAAAATCATATTTCGACAAATTTGGAAAGACTGAATACTGGTTAGTAGTTACTAGTTAGTGTTATCAATGCTATTGTTACCGTATTGTTTAGAACAATAATACTATACAAATCTAACTTAGTAATTATACCCATAGTTTATATAATATTACTAAATATTGCTTAATATTACTTAATATTAATGTTACTTAATATCACTTAAATTACTTAATATTACTTAATATTACTCAATATTACTTAAAATGACATAATATTAAATAATATTCTGGAATATCAAGGCAAGTTATAATGTAGACAAATATTAAACAATTTGAATTTTTTTTGATTTTAGAAAAATCCTAATTTAATATTTTATGATGAAATATATTTGAGTGATTATTTCCTAAATAAATTATGAAATGTTGTTTTAAATAGTGGCATAAAGAATATATAGCTTAATGCAATAATGCTTTGAACTAGTATGATTATAACATAGGTTCTTATTTTAAATATAATAATAGATAAATTATCTCCCTCTCCCTCTCCCTCTCCCTTTTTTGGAACGTTTATCCCAACTCCACAGTCTCATTTCATTAATTTACTCTTATCACACTAATATTACCTCTTTCATCTCACGACTCTCATCTCACCACTATCATCTCATCTCACACTCTAATTACTCCAAACTCATCTCATCACTCACATCTCACCACTTTCGTCGCATCTCACCACTCTAATCTTACCCCTCTCATCTCAACACTCACATCTAATCTCACTACTCTAATTACACCAACCTCATCTCACCACGCACATCTCACCACTCTAATATTACAACTCTCATCTCACCATTCTCATCTTATCTTACGACTCTCATCTTACCACTTTCATCTTATCTTACGACTCTCATCTCATCACTCATATCTAATCTCACCACTCTAATTACACCAACCTCATCTCACCACGCACATCTAATCTCACCATTCTAATTACACCAACCTGATCTCACCAATCACATATCACCACTCTAATATTACCACTCTCATCTCACCACTTTCATAATATCTTACCACTCTCATCTAAACACTCACATCTAATCTCACCACTCTAATTACACCAACCTCATCTCACCACTCACATCTCACCACTATAATATTACCACTCTCATCTCACCACTTTCATCTTATCTTACCACTCTCATCTCACCATTCTCATCTTATCTTACCACTTTCATCTAATCTCACCACTCTCGTTTCACTCAAGTCATGTATCCTCGTTATCCGTTTTTCGAAATGTTCCTTTTCCTAATTACAATTATTATAAAACAGAGATTGACAATAAATTGAATATCAATCCAATGATTATTCAAGAAGAAAAATTGTCGAAATGGAAGAGAATCGTAATTTTTTGAAAAGCAACATTAAAATAAAATAAAACACACTTAATTAAATATTCTTTATTTATTTATTATATTTGTATACATTTGTTATCTCAATTGTAACTTATAAGTAAGTAATCAATATATCTAGTGTTATTTCTATTTTTTAAATGCCGTCACAAGATAAAATAAAATTAGTTTCTAAAAATTTTAACTATTTTTATAATAATTTAATGAATATTTACTAAATAAAATAATAATAATTTATTATTAATATATCATTATATAATAATTATCATACTATATAATAAAAGCAATATAACCCTATATCAATATTTATATGTTACTAAATTACTTATAATAAATGTATTATATAGTTTATAATAAATTAATATAATATAAATTACCAATTGTAAGTTTAGAATGAAATAAACAACGAATTTTATTTGTATTTTTGCTAGTTATGTTCTGTTTATTGATTATGTTTAGTATAATCTAAACTATAGTTATATATAGATATATATATATATATATATATATATATATATATATATATATATGTATATATATTATGCAATCTTACTATAAGTTTGTTATGTCTATGAATTACTGATATGTATTATACTTATTTCAATATATGTAGATAATAGTTTCTTTATTATATTTATTATATAATAATTAAACATTAATTGCGTAACTATTATTTTTTATAACTATTTTCAAGTGAAACATTCATTTACGTATATATTCAAAATATAATAAGTAAGAAGTATAAATGTTAATGTTTTTCAATATTTAATTCACATTGATTTTATATTTTATTCAGTAATGTCACTTTTATTATACATAACAGAGGCCTACATTACTGTACGATGTCTACATGATCTGCAAATCGAACACTACTTTCAGCCCCATTCATTAAGAGTAAAACTCACCCAATTTAAACCGGTGAGTATTCAAAATATAGAATATCTAAAGATATAATATAACTAATTATACCATCTAATACATACTATATAAGTAAACGGTTATTAGAAAGTGTAGATTAAGGTTTAGTAGAAAGTGTAGGATAATGTTTAGTAGAAAGTGTAGGTTAATATTTAGTGGAAAGTGTAGGTTAATATTTAGTAGAAAGTGTAGGTTAATATTTAGTAGAAAGTGTAGGTTAATATTTAGTAGAAAGTGTAGGTTAATATTTAGTAGAAAGTGTAGGTTAATATTTAGTAGAAAGTATAGGTTAATGTTTAGTAGAAAGTATAGGTTAATGTTTTGTAAAAATGTAGTTTAAGGTTTTGAAATGTTTTATAAATTAAGCAAATAAATAATGTAAATCTAATTTTTCTTATTTAATATAAATTCACAAGGTCTATTTGTATTTGCTACTCGGCGTGCGACTTGGAATTTGGGATATTCGCAGGCACCGGGGGCAGATCAGCAAGTTGTTTGTTCATGTCGATGTCATGGCGTTGGTCATTGCCTTGGTCATGTCGTTGGTCATGGCATTGTACATGGCGTTGGTCATGGCGTTGGTCATTGCGACGGTAATTGCGTTAGTCATGATGTTAGTCATGGCGATGGTCATATCGTTGGTCATGGTGTTGGTCATGGCGATGGTCATTGCCTTGGATATGGCGATGGTCATGGCGTTGGTAATGGCAATGTTCATTGCATTTGTCATAGCAATGTTCATGGCGATGGTCATGGCGTTGTTCATGGCGTTGGTCATGGCGTTGGTCATTGCGATGGTAATTGCGTTAGTCATGATGTTAGTCATGGCGATGGTCATTGCGTTGGTCATGGTGTTGGTCATGGCGATGGTCATTGCCTTGGATATGGCGTTGTTCATGGCAATGGTTATAGCGATGGGAACGGCATTTATCATGGCGATGTCATGGCGTTGGTCATAGCAATGTTAAGAGCGATGGTTATGGCGTTGTTCATGGCTTTGGTGATTGCGATGGTAATTACGTTGGTCATGATGTTAGTCATGGCGATGGTCATGGCGTTGGATATCGCCTTGGTCATGGCGATGGTCATGGCGTTGGTGATGACGATATCCATTGCATTGGTCATGGCAATGGTTATGGCGATGGGAACGGCATTTGACATAGCGATGTCATGACGTTGGTCATGGTGTTGGTCATGGCGATGTTCATTGCCTTGGTCATGGCAATGGTTATGGCGATGGTCATGGCATTTGTCATGGCGATGGTCATGGCATTGGTCTTGGCTATGTTCATTGCATTGGTCATGGCGATGGTCACGATTGCTAAGATAATATAAATTCATACTTTAGTCAAATTATAAAATACAAAATAATATCAGTTTAAAAATTAAAAAATTTTAAAAAAATCAGTTTAAGTCATAAATAGTTAAATGAATCACGATAAGAATATGTGAATGAGTGAATTAGTGTGTGTGTATGAATTAGTGTGTGATATTCTATATTATGATGAAAGTTATATAAAAGTGATCAAATGTACAAGAAAATATTGTCGTAATCTTGCAGATAATGTCAGTAAACACATATGTTAATAGAGAATAGTAATTAGTGGGATTATACATGTAGGAGAATGTCAGAAAATATATAAGAAATATTATATAATATTAATTATTATTGTCTTAAAACTTACTTGGGGTGGTTGTGTGTATGTCTGCGTATGTTTGTGTGAACGTTTGTTTATATATTTGTGTATGTCTGTGTGTATGTATGTGTGTATGTCTGTGTGTATGTATGTGTGTATGTCTGTGTGTATATTTGTGTGTATGGCTGTGTATGTTTATGTGTATGTCTGTGTATATGTCTGTGTTTATGTCTGTGTGTATGTTTGTGTCTATGTCTGTGTATGTATGTGTATGTTTATGTGTATGTCTGTGTATGTCTGTGTATGTTTGTGTATGTTTGTATGTATATCTGTATATGTTTGTGTGTATGTGTGTATGTATGTGTATGTTTGTGTGTATGTCTGTGTACGTCTGGATATGTTTGTGTATGTTTGTGTGTAGGTTAGTGTATGTATGTGTGTATGTCTGTGTGTATGTCTGTGTATATGTCTGTGTGTATGTTTGTGTATATGTCTGTGTATGTATGTGTATGTTTATGTGTATGTCTGTGTATGTCTGTGTATGTTTGTGTATGTTTGTGTGTATGTCTGTGTATGTCTGGATATGTTTGTGTATGTTTGTGTGTATGTTTGTGTATGTCTGTGTATATGTCTGTGTCTGTGTATGTGTGTATGTATGTGTATGTTTGTGTGTATGTCTGTGTATGTCTGAGTGTATGTTTGTGTGTATGTCTGTGTATGTTTGTGTGTATGTTTGTGTGTGTCTGTGTATGTTTGTGTATGTCTGTATATGTATGTGTATGTTTGTGTATGTCTGTGTATGCCTGTGTATGTTTATATTTATGTTTGTGTGTGTGTCTGTGTATGTTTGTGTATATAGTTGTACTTTAGTTGTGTGTTTTATTAGCATCTTCAGATTGGATATCCTAAGATATATTAAATGTGATTTCTAGTTTTTTTTATAAATGTATATTATACTCTATGATGATATATTATAGAGAGTAGGTTTATTATTAGAAGGAAATAGTTATATTATATCTATTTATATTAATGAGTGAGTAAATGAGTGAGAGATTGAGTGAGTGAGTAAGTGAGTGAGTGAGTGAGTAAGTGAGTGAGTAAGTGAGTGAGTGAGTGAGTGAGTGAGTGAGTGAGTGAGTGAGTGAGTAAGTGAGTGAATGAGTGAGTGAATGAGTGAGTGAGTGAGTAAGTGAGTGAGTGAGTGTGTGAGTAAGTGAGTGTGTGAGGGTATGAGTAAGTGAGTGTGTGAAAGAGTGAGTTAAAAGTCAGTCATGGTTAAAAGATATGCAATGGGATATATTGAACACACCTGTAGATGGGCTCTGAGCTCCAGTTAATTTTGCAATATCGACAATGTAGTCGGCTCACAATTATGTGTTCGCGTAGGCCACCTGGTGAGTAGTAGGTATTGAAAATAGTTGTTTTTAAATGAGAACAAAATAAATAGGTCAAAGGTTAACTAAGGTTAGAAATTATGTATGGATTGAATTTGTGATCAAAATTATTTAGAAAATTAAAATCTAAAAATGATAAATTGAATAGAGATAGTTATTGTTAAAATGATTGCCATTCAATTATAACCCCGTCTCCAAGAATCATCTGTATTGATGACCTCAACAGTATAAGTCAGGAGTTGATAATTTAAATTGTAAATCTGAAACTTTACTTAAATTTACACGGAAAATCGTAAATTAAGTTTCTTTATTATACATTATATAATATCTGCACTAAACTATATGTAGATCTATAACTATACTATAGATAGTAGTATAACTAGACTATATATATAAATCACATATACATCATATAAACAATAATGATCACACATTGATGAGGATTTTAGCAATGCAAAAGTTAGTTGAAATTGAATAAAGAGTAAAAATCAATTATTAAAGATTATTCGCGTATGAGATAAATAAAAGTACGATGGCATTAACTAGCCTAAAGTACGGTATGCACCTACCTTCCGCTGTACATTTCGATATCATATTAATTTTATATTATAATAATATTCATTTTATATTATTTCACTGATTTTTATAATATATTTCGATTTATTTATATATTTTAAATATAATTGTGATATTTCAGATCAAAAAGGGCAATGACATTATATATTTTATATAGGTAATATATATAGTAAAAATATTAATAAATAATATAAAATAGTATTATTATATTCAGTATTGAATATATTTCAATTAAATATCATTTGTATTCAGATTTATTAAACCATTTAATCTACCTATAATATGATATTATTATTATAATATAATAAATACAACCAACGTTTACGGTCATATTAAAGTAACAGTCATATTTCCTTTGTAAAAGTATTCTTGCTTTCTTCTCATTAGTTATAAATTTATTTCTAATTATATTAATATTATTACCTTATTATTTGTACTGTTTGCATAATAAAGGTAAATAATCTTTCAATTGCATTTCCTCCGAATAATTACCTTCAATCACATACCGTTGTCATATATGAACCAGTATGTTCAATTTATGAGATAGTCAACTAAGATTTTGTTATATTTAGAAAATCTAAGTATTGTTAAAAGCACTTTTCAATTAAGTGACAAAGTTATAAAAAAAGCAATATTTTACGGAATGTTCGTCATGGTGTTGGTAATGGCATTGGTCATTACGTTAGTCATTACGTTGGTCATGGCGTTTGTAATGGCATTATCAAAATTGACACAGTGTCCGCGCTGTTACTATTGTTACCAAGGTTACCACTGTCATAAACATTGAGAATTTAGGACTTCATGAACACACTAAAGAGAGTTGAAATTAAATAATACATATTAGAAATATCTATTGACTTGTATAATAGCTTAATATATATATATATATATATATATATATATATATATATATATATATATATCGGAATACTAGTTATTATTTCTCGATACAGATAATATGATCAGTTTTAATGAGATAAATCAACATTTGTCAAAATAAATTTCTAAAAAAAAACAGATTATATTGGATAAGTCACATTTAACATATAAAAGTTGTTGGGTTTGGAATTTGATATTATTGAACTAATGTATGTTATATTATTTGCCAACTTTTTATGTTGATTGTAGACTTTATAGCCAGGTTAAATCTCGTCTAATCGGCAAATACTCACGAGTTAATTATAATTGTACTTACATTCTTAAGTGTATACAATTTAATAATATAATAACATCTCATAATATAAAAAATCTATAATAATTAGTTTCTTTATATATTCATATGGTATATTCAATGAATATTATTCATTGCCTATACCTATGAATTCTGTTATATTAAAAAATATAAATTATATCGATAAATAAATAATAGTTAATAATCATTATTTAAAATGTGCTAAAAATGCATGATTTAAAAAATTAATATATTAGGAATTTATTATAAATTAACTTTTCAATTAAATTCAATTCAACGGATATATGAATGGATTGATAGATGTATGAATGGATTGATTGATGGATGGATGGGTGGATGGATGGGTGGATGGATGGATAGATGGATGGATGGATGGATGGATGGATGTATGGATGGATGGATGGATGGATGGATGGATGGATGGATGGATGGATGGATGGATGGATGGATGGATGGATGGATGGATGGATGGATAGATGGATGGATGGATGTATGGATATAATACATCATGTATATTGACAATTTAGATAGATAATTAATACATAGATTGACAAGTAAAAATAATATAAAATAAATTTTAACAATTTGAAAAATATAATTTTTATTAGGTAATTAAATAATTAATATTTAAATTTGCAAAAAAAATTTCTAATTAGTAAATAATAGTTGTAATCGATTTATAATATTTATAATATTTACCTGCTTTACATATTTTAATAAATCACTTACATTAAACATGTTCGCCTTCAAAGTTAGTTTATAAATATATTATGATAACCATTAAGATATAATACAGTATATATTATACAGCATACGATATATATTAAGCTATATTTTAAATATATATAATATTGTAATCGCAACAGAAAGTTGAATTAATGAAGATTGTTGAAAGGGCAGCAATTGGAATGGGGGATATTTTTGGTTTGGGCGGGGGGATGATAGGACTGGCAGTGGGGATTATGGTAGTTAGTAGGATAAAAGAAGAGGAAATGGGTATGGTCGGCGACATCGGAGATATTGGAGAGGTTATAGAAAGTAAAGGTGATAAAGATGAGGATATTGAGGAAAATGAAAAAGAGAATAGATTTGGGTTATTTGGGGGGAATAAAATTGATGTTGATGGATATATAGAACCGGAAGGAGGAGTGGAAGTTGATGGGTTGGTATTTGGGTGGGCTTATTTTAATAAAAAAGATTAGGATAGGATAGGAAGATGGGATTGTTGGGGGAGAGGGTTATTGGCAGATATAGATAGTTATTTGGGGGGAGTAGTCGATAGAGATGGGTAGCTAGTTACTGATTGGAGGAATTTATTATTATTACGGAACAGTATCTTGTAATGCCAATGAAAATAGGAAAAAGGAGATGTGACATTACAAGATAATACCGCTGCAGTGAAATTTTTGGTATGTAATATTAGTATATATATATATTAAATATTATGTGCATATTATTTATATATTATATACTATATAATATATAAGAAGATATATTATATTGCATAGAGTATGTTAGTGACCGTGTATTCTTCCATACTTGTGATGAATTCGTGTATTTTATTTATCTTTAAATAATATTCACTTACAAGAATAATTAAATACATAAAAATAATAAAACTAAAAATATGTATTAATAATAATAGTTATTATAAATATATTGACTAATATTTTGTATATTATTTAATAATTAGGTTATCATTTTATAATTTTACATTATATATTTAATGAGTATCATAACATATACTGTCATTAATGTTTAATATGAAGTGAGTATATTACTGAATAAGAATACATGTATATTAAAATAAATTTTAATTAATTGCATTATTATAACTTACATGTAATATTTATATGTACATATTGCGAAAAAACATTTAAAATTAAATAAAATAGTATGGATTAATATAATAAGACAACTAAATATTTTAAACTAAATTATAACTGACGATATCAATTAATCATTAATCTCGTCATACTTTCATCTAGTTTTACTTTAATATGCATTGAGATATATAAACTTGTATTTGGTGTGAGTGTAGTTTTGAGTAAATAAACTTGTATTTAGTGTAAGTATAGTTGTGAGTAGATTAGCTTGTAGTTGTGAGTAAGTGGATGGGGTAGGTAGGTAGTGATCAGTATTTGGTGTTTTAGTAGTATGAACCACTCAGTAGACTTATGAGTGTGTTTGAGTACACTCGAGTACTTAAATTGTATGGGAAGGTATTTCTACAGTATATACTTTACAATGTATAGCGTACATCCCTCTATGCCCTACTCGGTTAACACATTTTCCTCTCATAACCACCTCATCACCTCGTCTTCCTCATGATTATCCCTTTCCCTTTCAGATTATCTGCCTTAAAATTGAAGTGTTCCCTTATGCATGCGCTGTTGCAAGAGCATTTCCGAAATTCTCAAGAAAGTCCTATTTCGACAAATTTGGAAAGACTGAATACTGGTTAGTGGTTACTAGTTGGTGTTATTAATGCTATTGTTACCGTATTGTTTAGAACAATAGTACTATACAAATCTAACTTAATATCACTTAATGTCTCTTATTATCACTTAATATCACTTAATATCACTTAATATTAATTAAATTACTTAATATCACTTAATATCACTTAATATCAATTAATATCACTTAATATCACTTAAATTACATACTATCACTAAATATCACTTATTATCATTTAATATCACTTAATATCAATTAAATTACTTAATATCACTTAATATCACTTAACATAACTTAACATCACTTAACATCACTTAATATCACTTAATATCACTTAATATCACTTAATATCACTTAATATCACTTAATATCACTTAATATCACTTAATATCACTTAATATCACTTAATATCACTTAATATCACTTAATATCACTTAATATCACTTAATATCACTTAATGTCACTTAATATCACTTAATATCGCTTAATATAAAATAATATCACTTATTATCACTTAATATCACTTAATATCACTTAATATCAATTAAATTAATTAATATCACTTAATATCACTTAATATCAATTAATATCACTTAATATCACTTAAATTACATAATATCACTAAATATCACTTATTATCACTTAATATCACTTAATGTTACTTAATATCACGTAAAATTACTTAGTATCACTTAATAGCACTTAATAATACGTAATGTTACTTAATATCACTTAATGTAACTTAAAATTACTTAATATCACTAAATGTTACTTAATATCACTTAATATTACTTAATAATACTTAATATTACTTAAATTACTTTTGCCAATGATTATGACCTACTTATAGTAAACACAGAAGTTTTATTGTTGTATTTTGGTGAGATATCTTAAAATATTCCGTAAAATATTGCTTTTTTTATAACTTTGTCACTTAATTGAAAAGTGCTTTTAACAATACTTAGATTTTCTAAATATAAAAAAATATTAGTTGATTATCTCATAAATTGAACATACTGGTTCATATATGACAACAGTATGTGATTGAAAGTAATTATTCGGAGGAAATGCAATTGAAAGATTATTTACCTTTATTATGCAAACAGTACAAATAATAAGGTAATAATATTAATATAATTAGAAATAAATTTATAACTAATGAGAAGAAAGCAAGAATACTTTTACAAAGGAAATATGACTGTTACTTTAATATGACCGTAAACGTTGGTTGTATTTATTATATCATAATAATAATATCATATTATAGGTAGATTAAATTGTTTAATACATCTGAATACAAATGATATTTAATTGAAATATATTCAATACTGAATATAATAATACTATTTTATAATATTTATTAATATTTTTACTATATAAAATATATATTATCTATATAAAATAATAATATCGAAATGTACAGCGGAAGGTAGGTG
Organism: Osedax frankpressi; assembly: GCA_964035775.1. Taxonomy (NCBI): domain Eukaryota; kingdom Metazoa; phylum Annelida; class Polychaeta; order Sabellida; family Siboglinidae; genus Osedax; species Osedax frankpressi. The sequence goes on from OZ038317.1 coordinate 15,908,053, forward strand.
CATACCGTACTTTAGGCTAGTTAATGCCATCGTATTTTTATTTATCTCATACGCGAATCTTTAATAATTGATTTTTACTCTTTATTTAATTTCAACTAACTTTTGCATTGCTAAAATCCTCATAAATGTGTGATCATTATTGTTTATATGTATATGTGATTTATATATATAGTCTAGTTATAATACTATCTATAGAATAGTTATAGATCTACATATAGTTTAGTGCAGATATTATATAATGTATAATAAAGAAACTTAATTTACGATTTTCCTTGTAAATTTAAGTAAAGTTTCAGATTTACAATTTTAACTATCAACTTATCACTTATACTGTTGAGGTCATCAATACAGATGTTTCTTGGAGACGGGGTTATGATTGAATGGCAATCATTTTAACAATAACTATCTCTATTCAATTTATCATTTTTAGATTTTAATTTTCTAAATAATTTTGATCACAAATTCAATCCATACGTAATTTCTAACCTTAGTTAACCTTTGACCTATTTATTTTGTTCTCATTTTAAAACAACTATTTTCAATACTTACTACTCACCAGGTGGCCTACGCGAACACATAATTGGGAGCCGACTACATTGTCGATATTGCAACATTAACTGGAGCTCAGGGCCCAACTACCGGTATGTTTAATATAACCCATCGCATATATATTAACCATGACTGCCTTTTAACTCACTCTTTCACTCTGTCACACACTCACTTACTCACACACTCACTCACTCACTTACTCACTCACTCATTCATTCACTCACTCATTCACTCCTTACTCACTCACTCACTCACTCACTCACTCACTCACTCACTTACTCTCTAACTTACTCACTCACTCACTCACTTACTCACTCACTCAATCTCTCACTCATTTACTCACTCATTAATATAAATATATATAATATAACTATTTCCTTCTAATAATAAACCTACTCCCTATAATATATCATCATAGAGTATAATATATATTTATAAAAAAAACTAGAATTCATATTTAATATATCTTAGGATCTCCAATCTGATGATGCTAATAAAACACACAACTACAGTGCAACTATATACACAAACATACACAGACATACACACAAACATAAATACAAACATACACAGACATACACAGATATACACAAATATACACAAATATACACATACATACACAGACATACACATACATACACAAACATATACACAAACATACACAGACATACGCACAAACATACAAACAAACATACACACAAACATACACAAACATACACAGACATACACAGACATACACACAAACATACACAAACATACACACAAACATACACAAACATACACATACATACACAGACATACACACAAACATACACATACATACACAGACATACACATACATACACATAAACATACACATACATACACAGACATAGACACAAACATACACACAGACATAAACACATACATACACACAACATACACAGACATACACACAAACATACACACAGACATACACACAGTCATACACACAAACATACACAAACATATACACAAACATACACAAACATACACAGACATACACAGACATACACACAAACATACACACACATACACAGACATACACACACACATATACAGATATACACACAAACATACACAAACATACACAGACATACACAGACATACACATACACATACACATACATACACAGACATAGACACAAACATACACACAGACATACACACAGACATACACACAAACATACACAGACATACACACAAACATACACACATACATACACACAGACATACACACAGACATACACACAGACATACACAAACATATAAACAAACGTACACACAAACATACGCAGACATACACACAACCACCCCAAATAAGTTTTAAGACAATAATAATTAATATTATATAATATTTCTTATATATTTTCTGACATTCTCCTACATGTATAATCCCACTAATTACTATCATCTATTAACATATGTGTTTACTGACATTATCTGCAAGATTACGACAATATTTTCTTGTACATTTGATCACTTTTATATAACTTTCATCATAATATAGAATATCACACACTAATTCATGCACACAAACTAATTCACTCATTCACATATTCTTATCATGAATCGCTTAACTATTTATGATTTAAACTGATTTTTAAAAAAATTTTTAATTTTTAAACTGATGTTATTATGTATTTTATAATTTGAATAAAGTATGAATTTATATTATCTTAGCAATCGTGACCATCGCCATGACCAATGCAATGAACATAGCCAAGACCAATGTCATGACCATCGCCATGACAAATGTCATGACCATCGCCATAACCATTGCCATGACCAACGCCATGACCAACGCCATGCCATCGCTATGACAAATGCCGTTCCCATCGCCATAACCATTGCCATGACCAATGCAATGGATATCGCCATTACCAACGCCATGCCCATCGCCATGACCAAGGCAATATCCAACGTCATGACCATCGCCATGACTAACATCATGACCAACGCAATTACCATCGCAATGACCAACGCCATGACCATCACCATGAACAACGCCATAACCATCGCCCTTAACATCGCCATGACCAACGCCATGACATCGCCATGACAAATGCCGTTCCCATCGCCATAACCATTGCCATGACCAATGCAATGAATATCGCCATGACAAATGCCATGACAAATGCCATGACCATCGCCATAACCATTGCCATGACCAATGTAATGAACATCGCCATGACCAACGCCATGACCAACGCCATGACATCGCTATGACAAATGCCGTTCCCATCGCAATAACCATTGCCATTGCCAATGCAATGAACATCGCCATTACCAATGCCATGACCATCGCCATGACCAAGGCAATGACCAACGCCATGACATCGACATGACCAAACAACTTGCTGATCTGCCCCCGGTGCCTGCGAATATCCCAAATTCCAAGTCGCACGCCGAGTAGCAAATACAAATAGACATTGTAAATTATATTAAATAAGAAAAATTAGATTTACATTATTTATTTGCTTAATTTATAAAACATTTCAAAACCTTAAACTACATTTTTACAAAACATTAACCTATACTTTCTACTAAACATTAACCTATACTTTCTACTAAACATTAACCTATACTTTCTACTAAATATTAACCTACACTTTCTACTAAATATTAACCTACACTTTCTACTAAATATTAACCTACACTTTCTATTAATATTAACCTACACTTTCTACTAAACATTAACCTACACTTTCTACTAAACCTTAATCTACACTTTCTAATAACCGTTTACTTATATAGTATGTATTAGATGGTATATTTAGTTATATTATATATATTTAGATATTCTATATTTTGAATACTCACCGGTTTAAATTGGGTGAGTTTTACTCTTACTGAATGGGGTTGAAAGTAGTGTTTGATTGGTAGATCATGTAGACCATCGTACAGTAATGTAGGCCTCTGTTATGTATAATAAAAGTGACATTACTGAATAAAATATAAAATGAATGTAAATAATTCAAATCAATGTGAATTAAATATTGAAAAATATTAACATTTATACTTCTTACTTATTATATTTTGAATATATACGTAAATGAATGTTTCACTTGAAAATAGTTATACAAAATAAAAGTTACGCAATTAATGTTTAATTATTATAATTACTAATATCTGACAAGGAGATCAATGAGAGAAATATAATAAAGAAACTATTATCTACATATATTGAAATAATTAAAATACATATCAGTAATTCATAACAAACTTATAGTAAGATTGCATAATATATTATATATATATATATATATATATATATATATATATAACTAGAGTTTAGATTATACTAAACATAATAAATAAACAGAACATAACTAACAAAAATACTAATAAAATTCGTTGTTTAATTCATTCTAAATTTACTTACAATTGGTAATTTATATTATATTAATTTATTATAAACTATATAATACATTTATTAACATATACATTTAGTAACATATCAATATTAATATAGGGTTATATTGCTTTTATTATATAGTATGATAATTATTATATAATGATATATTAATAATAAATTATTATTATTTTATTTAGTAAATTCATTAAATTATTATAAAAATAGTTAACAAATTTTAGAAACTAATTTTATTTTATCTTGTGACGGCATTTAAAAAATAGAAATAACACTAGATATATTGATTACTTACTTATAAGTTACAAATGTATACAAATATAGTATTAGTTTTAAATATAAATAAATAAAGAATATTTAATTAAGTGTGTTTTATTTTATTTTAATGTTGCTATTCAAAAAATAACGATTCTCTTCCATTTCGACAATTTTTCTTCTTGAATAATCATTGGAGTGATATTCAATTTATTGTCAATCTCTGTTTTATAATAATTGTAATTAGGAAAAGGAACATTTCGAAAAACGGATAACGAAGATACATGATTTGGGTGAAACAAGAGTGGTGAGATTAGATGAAATTGGTAAGATGATAGTGGTAAGATAAGATGAGAGTGGTGAGATGAGAGGGGTAAGATTAGATGAGAATGGTGAGATGAGAGTCGTAGAATTATAGTGGTGAGATACGACGAAAGTGGTGATATGTGAGTGGTGAGATGAGAGAGGTAAGATTAGAGTGGTAAGATTAGTGTGATGACAGTAAATTAATGAGATGATAGTGGTGAGATGAGGGTGGTAAGATAAAATGGGAGTGGTGAGATGAGTTTGATGTAATTAGAGAGGTAAGATTAGAGTGGTGAGAGTAAATTAATGAGATGAGACGGTGGAGTTGGGATAAACGTTCCAAAAAAAGGGAGAGGGAAAAGGAGAGAGAGGGTAGTTGGAGAGGATAGTGAGAAGGACAAGGAGAGGAAGGGGAGAGGGAGAGGAAGAGGGAGATAATTTGTCTATTATTATATTTAAAATAAGAACCAATCATATAATCATACTAGTTCAAAGCATTATTACATTAAGCTATATATTCTTTATGCCACTATTTAAAACAACATTTCATAATTTATTTAGGAAATAATCACTCAAATATATTTCATCATAAAATATTAAATTAGGATTTATCTAAAATCAAAAAAAAATGGATAACTCATTTATGTTATTCATTTAAACCATTAAATTAAATAATTATAATTATACGTTTCAATTTAAATTAATCTTACCTAAGAATTATAACGGATTATAAATGTTCTTCAATTTACTTAAAATTTAATAAACACTTACTTACAAAATTATATATTACTTTCATTATTTATGTATTAATAATAGAATAATTACAAAAATTTAAAATAATAATTTAAAACTTAATTTTCTCAACAGATATTTTAAACTTTTTATTAACTTTTATACAATAACTATAACTTTTGTGATAAAAATAACAATAGAATAGCAAATATAAACTTCTTTGTTAGAATGATATCAAAATAATATAAATATAATTTTTATATTCATGCATCACTCATGAAACATAAAAAGCATTATCATCTGTTATGTTATTATGACTAGAATTACTTTATAAGTAAAAATTATTCGGAACACCCTGTACACTGTACAGTGTACAGTGTACGGTATACCAATTACAACATACACTATACTATATAGAGTATACAGTGTACACTATTCATATGTATCGTACACTGTACGGTGTACAGTATATGTTAATAAGCGTTATTATATTTGATTGGTTCTAGTTAATTCATGTTATTATGCAAATTAATAAAAATGTTACCTATATATGAGATATACATATTTAATGGCATGGAAAGAAATTATAAATAATTATGTTCTATGTAAAGCACGAATCTATATTTCTTCATTCATTTTAATAAATATATTTATTATTATTTCTTATAAACCATGACATAAACATAATACTTATAAAATATAAAATAATAACCTAATTAATAAATAATATACAATATATTAGTCAATATATTTATAAAATCTATTATTATTAATACATATTTTTAGTTTTACTATTTTTATGTATTTAATTATTCTTGTAAGTGAATATTATTTAAAGATAAATAAAATACACGAATTCATCACAAGTATGGAAGAATACACGGTCACTAACATACTCTATGCAATATAATATATCTTCTTATTATAGTATATAATATATAAATAATAAGCGCATAATATTTAATATATATATATACTAATATTACATACCAAAAATATCTCCCATGCCAATTGCGGCGCTGGAACCAGCTTGATTAAGGGAGGGGGTATTCGATAGAGATGGGTATGTATCTAGTGATTGACTGGAGGAATTTAATTTCGGAACAGTACCTTATAATGCCAATGCAAATAGGAAAAAGGAGATGTGACATTACGAGATGATACCGCTGTAGTGAAATTCCCTGGTTTATATTTAACAAATAAAGCACTTTCTTACATATTATATTCAACATTTTCTAATTAATAAATAATAGTTGTAATTGATTTTTAATATTTCCCTGCTTTATATTTTTAAATAAATCACTTACTTATATTTATTAATCATGTTCGCATTCAAAGTTAGTTTATGAATATATTACGATAACCATTAAGATATAATACAGTATGTATTATACAGCATACGATATATATTAAGCTATATTTTAAATATATATAATATTGTATTCGCAACAGAAAGTTGAATTAATGAAGATTGTTGCCAGTGCAGCAATTGGAATGGGAGATATTTTTGGTTTGGGCGGGGGGATGATAGGACTGGCAGTGGGGATGATGGTAGTTAGTAGAATTAAAGACGAGGAAACAGTTTATACAGGCGTTAGGAAATAATATAGTAATTAAATATAACGAGTAAATATATAAATTAGATAAAGTATATAAAGGTGTGGATAGGAATGAAGATAATATTCAGGACAATAATACCAACACTCCCATATTTCTATCCTACTTTAATCTTTCTTGTTAAAATAAGCCCACCCAAATACCAATCCATCAACTTCCTCTCCTAATTCAGGTTCTATATATGCATTCAAATCTATTGCATTCCCCCCAAATAACCTACACTTGTTCTCAATTCTAATTTCCTCAACATCCTCATTTTTATTACTATCTCTTACCAAATTCTGATCTTGTAATACGCCTCATCCTCTATTATATGTTCATAATCTACCCCAAACAAACTTTTCGTCATCCTTCCATCCATATGGCAGTAGGGGATTGGCAGTAGGGGATGATGGCAGTTAGAATTATTAAATATTAGGAGGAAACGAACACAGTTTACAAAGGCGTTTGGAAAGAACATAGTAGTCAGGATAATTTAAATAACAAATAAATGGTCGGAGAGGTCGGAGAGGTTGAAACGTGTTATGTTAATGATATTTTAATGAAGTTATCTTCATTAACCTATTCAATTTCAACCTCTCCGGCAATTGTTTCTTTATGTATATTGTCCTGAATATTATCTTCATTCCTATCCACGCCTTTATATACTTTATCTAATTTATTATCTTTAATTACTCTTATTTATTATATTTAACTGATATCATCCTCACTGCCAATTCTATCACCCTCCGCCCAAACCAAAAATATATCCCATGCCAATTGCTGCACTGGTAAACAGCTTGATAAATTCATATTTCTGTTGCGAATACAATATTATATATATTTAATTTTAGCTTAATATATATCATATGCTATATAATATAAAGCTGTTTATTATATCCTAATGGTTATCGTAATATACTTAAAACTAACTTTGAATGAAAATATCTTTTGAATAAATAGGAAAATAATAATAGTATGTCTTATATTACCAGATATTAAAATAAAATGATTTATAATTTGTTTAATTTAAACAGGGAAATATTAAAAGCAATTAAAACCATTATTTACTAATTAGAAAATTGTTGTTGTAAATTTAAATATTTTTGTGGTAAATTTAAATATTTTTAGTTATCAATCTATGTATGAATTGTCAATATACAATTGTCAATCTACATGATGTATTATATCCATCCATCCATCTATCCATCCATATATCCATCCATCTATCAACCTATTCATCCATCCAGCCATCCATCCATCCATCAATAATATAAAAAAGTTTATGTATACACAAAATAACAAATAGATGTTCTCATTTGTGTTCTCATTTGTATAAAGAGAATAAAATATTATCACAAGTGAATTAAATGATAATATAACATCAGTTAGAGGTCTCTAACATTTGGGCAGATATATATGTGATCGGAGTAGTCACAAAACATCAGCGCAGATACAGAGGAAAAGTTCAATCACATTTTGAGTTTAGTAGATGATTTTTCACAACCTTCTTAAATGTTTAGATGGAATCTCAAAAGTAGAGGCAGTTTGTTCCATAAAATTGAAGCTAAAACACTAAATCTTCTTTTACTATAGATATCAAGATTATATTTTTGATAATAACTTTTACTAATCTTAATCTGCGGGTGTTTTCCTTCAGTTTAAAAATATCATAGCACTACGTTTAGCCCATAGTTCAGTATAAGTTAAACATATAATTATATACGCTGAATAATTTCTCATTGCATGCAAACCTAGTGATTTTAAACATTCGGTAATACTATTATGGTATAACTAAATTTAAATAAATTATTTATTTCGTATATTAAGAATTATAGTAAGAATGATATAATGTTTTAAAATAATAAACTAATAGAACAAATAGTTTAAATGTGATATAATATAAGACAGAGAGATCATTTTAAAATTATGAAATGACATTAATTTTCTTATTTTTTAGACTTTACTAAAATAATAAAATGCTTTTTTAGCAGTAATTCGTAAATGATTATCTAAAAGAACCTTATGGAATTCAATATTTTAGTTGGAATTCGTCTGATTTTATATCATTTATCAATGTTCGATATGTTCTATTTGTAATATATGATAAGTCTTATCAGTGCCTTATCCGTTATACCTATTTCCTCTAATCTATCTAATAAAATGTTATGAGAGACAGTATCAAATGCTGCTGACATATCTATTAACAAGATGAACCCTATTTCCCATACCTATCGCATTATATATATTATTAATATATATATATATATATATATATATATATATATTATTGCAGTTTCTATACTATGATTTTTGCGATATGCACTTTGATGAATAGATTCTAATTCATTTTCTGATAAATATTTTATGAATTGTTTACTAATGACTCTTTCGAATATTTTAGATAGAAAAAGAAGTTCGGAAATAAGACGGTAATTTTTTCGTAATTTATTATTTAGATTACGGTTTTTAAGTAGGGGATTAATTATGGCATATTTAAGGAATTTTTAAAAACAGATGTATTTTTAGATTGTGATATTATGATTAGGTAAAGTTCTTAAAGAGTGGGTTTTATTAAGTCGGTAGGTTGTTTCGGCCATGAATCGTTATGAGGGTATGATGCTTTACATCTTAACTAGTATTGATATTGTATACGATGAAGGTGAAATAAAGTTTAGAAAGTATGTTTTAGCAGTATTTTAAAGTGGTAGAATGTATATTGGAAATTTAAGTTTTATATCATTAATTGATTGTACTATCTTTTTATTTTATCATTAAAAAAGTTGGCATTTTTTTAGTAAGTTGGCATTTGGTAGTAATTGAATTGCGTATGTCGGATAGCTTGTTGGTCTATAATTATTTGAGAGTCTATTAATCAATGAATAATTAATTAATGAATATATTTTCTAGTATTTTTCCCATATGAGTTTATTTTATTTTTAATAAAACAAGTCTTAGTATGATTTAATAATTGTCTATATTGTTTGCGAATTGTATTACAATTATTATAGTTAAATTCGGAATTGGTTTTATTATATATTTTTTTCAAATTTTCTTAATTTACTCTTCATAGCTTCAAGATCATTATTATACCATGGATAATTATCATTTACTATTTTTATATGAGAAAATATATCTAAAGTAGATGTTAGGCTGTCATTTAGCAATTGTGATGAAAATATATAATACATATATATCTAATATATAATAGTATATTATATAAATACTGGATATAAAGTATAACTTTATAATATATAAATATGCATTCATGTATATGTATATAAATATATATATAATAGATACAGCAGGCTATAATACATCCTGACTGCTAGAAGGTTATATCATAGTATTGCAGCCTATGTTATTCATATAAGCTACATCTTGTGTATTACATCATAGTATTGAAGTCTATTGTAATTCATTCATGCTACGTTCTAGAGTTTATTGTAATAATATTGCAGCTTAGTAAAATTCATTTATCCTAGAATCAGTATATATCAGACCTATACAATACATATATTTACATTACGATTAACTGTTATGCTAGCATAGAATAGCCTTTACTTTCCTATATACGTATATAGAGATTGATGACTCAGAGTGATTCATCAAAATAAGTGATTTACTCGAGAATCTAGAATTTCGATTTCGAAAAACTTATAAAAATATAACTTCGATTATCTCGAAACATATTGCAAGCAATATCGTAAGATACGGAAGAACTCTATAACATAGAATTTAGATATTTTCAAAAATAACTAAATTAATACCCGAAAATACATTCAAAAAATGAAAAACCTAAAAAAAAAGATTTTTCAACTTTACTACCTATTTACAGTACTAAAAATTAATTTATCGAATATAAACATATCTAAGATATATATAGAATTATCAATTATATTGATATTGTATAATTGTATAGTCAATTATATAAGAGAATAACGGTGATCTATTTATAGAAAAGACGACCTCGCTCTACGAGAGAAAAACATCGACTTCGATCCATCCATTACTCCATTCATCCATCTATCCATCCATCCATCCTTCCATCCATCCATCCATCCATCCATCCATCCATCCATACATTCATCAATCCATCCATTCATCCATCCATCAATTGAGCGCTATATATATATATATATATATATATATATTATATATTATGCTATTATACAAGTCAATAGATATTTATAATATTTAATTGAGATCTAAAATTGTATAATATATTATAAACAGTGTTTAACTAATGCCATGACAAACGCCATGACCAACGCAATGACTAACGTAATGACCAATGCCGTGGCCATCACCATGCCCAACGCCATTACTAACGCCATGACCAACGCCATTACAAACGCCATGACTAACGCCATTACCAACGCCATGACCAACGCCATGAACAACGCAATGACCAGCACAATGACCTTCTAAACTATAACCTAAATTCTACTAAACATTAACGTACACTTTCTACTAAACATTAATTTATACTTTCTACTAAACATTAACCTATACTTTCTACTAAACATTAATCTACACTTTCTACTAAACATTAACCTATACTTTCTACTAAACATTAACATACAATTTCTACTAAATATTACCTATACTTTCTACTAAATCTTAACCTATGGTATATTCATAACATCTACCTATGAACTTTTAATATAAATAAATGTATTTAATAATCCCAAATATATTTTTAATTTTTTGCCTCGTTAAATATAAGGCTTCTATTGATATTCTGTTATATTAAAAAATATAAATTCTATCGATAAATAAATAATAGTTATTAAAATCATTATTTAAAATGTGCTAAAAATGCATGATTAATTCGGTTGATGAAATATACATAATGAATAACTCTCAACATTTTACAAATACAATTAATAAGTTAAATCGAAGATGAGTAATGACTTATAATAAATTAATAAAAAAAATTTGAAATAATTGGATATAATTCCATAAAAACATTTAAGAATGCCGTTAAAAAAACCGTGCGACTACTTTGATCACAAATGTATCTGCCCAAATGTCAGAATCCTCTAACTAATTTGATATTATAATTTAAGTCACTTATGATATTATTTGTACTCTCTTTACACAAATGATGCACTTTAAAACACAAATGAAAATATATCTATTTGTTATTTTGTGTATAAATAAACTTTTCAATTCAATGGATGGATGGATGGATAGATTAATGTTTAAAATCACTAAGATGGGTTAAAATGAAAAATTATTCAGCGTATAGAATACTATGTTTAACTTATACTCCACTCTACGCTAAACAGTAGCGCTACCTTTATGATATTATTAAACTAAAGCAAAATACCCGCCGATTAAGAGCTAATAACAGTTTGCTACTATCAAATCAAAAATTTAATCTTGATACCTATGTTTAAAGAAGATTTAGTGTTATAGCGCCAATTTTATGGAACAACCTTCCTCTACCTTTGCGAAGATGTAATTCAATAAAAAAAATTATGAATGCCGTGAAAAATCATCTACTATGTTTAACATGAGCTCTTGGATTGATCTTGTGCGGATGTTCTATGACTACTCCGATCACATATGTATCTGCCCGAATGTCAGAGTCCTCTAACTGATTTGATTTTATGATTTAATTCACTAATGATATTATTTTTACTCTCTTTAAAACACAAATGAGAACATATCTATTTGTTATTTTGTGTATAAATAAACTTTTCAATTCAATTCAATTCAATTCAATGGATGGATGGATGGATGGATGGATGAATTAATGGATGGATCGATGCATTGATGGATGGATGGATGGATGTATGGATGTATGTATGGATGGATGGATGGATGGATGGATAGATGGATGGATGGATGGATGGATGGATGGATGGATGGATTCATACTTGGACCATTATTATTTTTAATTTATTTCCACAAATTAAATTCAACATATTTGCCGACGATATTATAATTTACCAGATTCTACCACTGAAAAACAATGATAACTCATCTCACATTAATTGCACTAATAATATACGGAACTGGCTAATTAATAACAATTTACTACAAAATATCGACAAGGCACAACTGATTAACATTTCAAAAAATTTAACACAAAATAAATTTCCTATATATTTAATTGATAATTTAATTGTTGAACCTTCTAAGACCGTAAAATGCCTGGGTGTCATTATAGACGAACATATGCTTTTAGATAACCACTTACGATTTACTGCTAAAAAAGCATTTTATTATTTTAGTAAGGTAAAAAAAATAAGAAAATTAATGTCCTTTCATAATTTAAAAATGATCTCTCAGTCTTATATTATATCGCATTTAAACTATTGTAATTCTATATATTATGGTATAACTAAATCTAAAATAAATTATTTAGATCGTATATTAAGAATTATAGTAAGAATGATATATATTTTTAAGCGAAAAGTCCATAATAGTATTACCGAATGTTTAACATCACTAGGATGGCTTGAAATGAGAAATTATTCAGCGTATAGAATACTATGTTTAACTTATACTGCCCCAAACGCTAAACAGCCGTACTACCTTTATGATATATTTAAACTAAAGGAAAATACCCGCCGATTAAGATCTAGTAAAAGTTTGCTACTATCAAATCAAAAATTTAATCTTGGTACCTATGGTAAAAGAAGATTTAGTGTTGAAACAACCTTCCTCTACATTTGCGAAGATGTAATTCCATCAAAACATTTAAGAAGGCCGTGAAAAATCATCTAGTATGCTTAACATGAGTTCTTGGATTGACATTGTGCTCTGCATCTGCGCTGATGTTCTATGACTACTCCGATCATATATGTATCTGCCCGAATGTCATAGTCCTCTAACTGATTTTATATTATCATTAAATTCACTTATGATATTATTTTTACTCTCTTTAAAACATAAATGAGAACATCTATTTATTATTTTGTGTATATATAAACTTTTTATATTATTGATGGATGGATGGATGGATGGATGGATGGATGGATGAATAGGTGGGTAGATGAATGGATAGATGGATGGATGGATGGATGGATAGATAGATGGATGGATATAATACATCATGTAGATTGACAATTGTATATTGACAATTCATACATCGATTGATAACTAAAAATATTTAAATTTACCACAACAATATTTAAATTTTCAACAACAATTTTCTAATTAGTAAATAATGGTTTTAATTGCTTTTAATATTTACCTGTTTAAATTAAACATATTATAAATCATTTTATTTTAATATTTGGCAATATAAGACATAATAATATTATTTTCCTATTTATTTAAAAGATATTTTCATTCAAAGTTAGTTTTAAATATATTACGATAACCATTATGATATAATAAACAGTGTTATATTATACAGCATATGATATATATTAAGCTAAAATTAAATATATATAATATTGTATTCGCAACAGAATTTATCAAGCTTGTTACCAGCGAGGTAGATCAGAATCTGGTAAGAGATAGTAATAAAAATGAGGATATTGAAATTAGAATTGAGAACAAGTGTAGGTTATTTGGTGGGAATGCAATAGATTTGAATGCATATATAGAACCTGAATTAGGAGTTGATGGATTGGTATTTGGGTGGGCTTATTTTAACAAGAAAGATTAGAGTAGGATAGGAATATGGGATTGTTGGTATTATTGTCCTGAATATTATCTTCATTCCTATCCACACCTTTATATACTTTATCTAATTTATATATTTAATCGCTATCTTTAATTACTATATTATTTCCTAACGCCTGTATAAACTGTTTCCTCGTCTTTAATTCTACTAACTACCATCATCCCCACCGCCAGTCCTATCATCCCCCCGCCCAAACCAAAAATATCCCCATGTCAATTGCTGCACTGGCAACAATCTGCTGCAATACCAACCCATCAACTTCCACTCCTCCTTACGGTTCAATATATCCATCCAAATCTATTTTATTCCTCCCAAATAACCCAAACCTGTTCTCTATTTTGTTGTCCTCAATATCCACATCTTTATCATCTTTACTATCTTTCACCTCTCCGATATCTTCGATGTCTCCGACCATACCCGTTTCATCTTCTTTTATTCTACTAACTACCATCATCCCCACTGCCAGTCCTATCATCCCCACGCACAAACCAAAAATATCCCCCATTCCAATTGCTGCACTTGCAACAATCTTCATTAATTCAACTTTCTGTTGCGAATACAATATTATATATATTTAAAATATAGCTTAATATATATCGTATGCTGTATAATATATACTGTATTATATCTTAATGGTTATCGTAATATATTCATAAACTAACTTTGAATGCGAACATGTTTAATAAATATAAGTAAGTAAGTGATTTATTTAAAAATATAAAGCAGGGAAATATTAAAAATCAATTACAACTATTATTTATTAATTAGAAAATTTTGAATATAAGATGTAAGAAATTGTTTTATTTGTTAAATATAAACTAGGGAATTTCACTACAGCGGTATCATCTCGTAATGTCACATCTCCTTTTTCCTATTTGCATTGGCATTACAAGGTACTGTTCCGTAATTAAATTCCTCCAGTCAATAACTAGATACATACCCATCTCTATCGAATACCCCCTCCCTTAATCAAGCTGGTTCCAGCGCGGCAATTGGCATGGGAGATATTTTTGGTATGTAATATTAGTATATATATATATTAAATATTATGTGCATATTATTTATATATTATATACTATAATAAGAAGATATATTATATTGCATAGAGTATGTTAGTGACCATGTATTCTTCCATACTTGTGATGAATTCGTGTATTTTATTTATCTTTAAATAATATTCACTTACAAGAATAATTAAATACATAAAAATAGTAAAACTAAAAATATGTATTAATAATAGTAATATGTATTAATAATAATAAATATGTATTAATAATAATAGTTATTATAAATATATTGACTAATATTTTGTATATTATTTAATAATTAGGTTATCATTTTATAATTATACATTATATACTTAATGAGTATCATAACATATACTGTTATTAATGTTTAATATGAAGTGAGTTATTACTGAATATGAATACATGTATATTAAAATACATTTGAATTAATTGCATTATTATAACTTACATGTAATATTTATATGTGCATATTGCGAAAAAACATTTAAAATAAAATAAAATAGTATGGATTAATATAATAAGATAACTCAATATTTTAAACTAAATTATAACTGACGATATCAATTAATCATTAATCTCGTCATACTTTCATCTAGTTTTACTTTAATATGCATTGAGATATTTACTTCAACATAGGAATATTATTTTCAAATGAAGTTCCTACAATAATATTTACTTTACAATTAGTTTATAAGATCATATATGAAAATAGATCAAAATATAACTGACAATTATAATTGTATATATATTTATATATATATTTATACATATATATATATATATATATATATATATATACAAAGTTTGAATCAAGGTGAATATCAATCTTTTATATGTGCACATTAAAAAATTTACCACAGAACAATTAATGAACCTTTTTCTATAAGTATTATGTTTATGTCATGGTTTATAAGAAATAATAATAAATATATTTATTAAAGTGAATGAAGAAATATAGATTCGTGCTTTAAATAGAACATAATTATATAACGCTTATTAACATATACTGTACACCGTACAGTGTACACTGTATAGTGTACGGTACATATGAATAGTGTACACTGTATACTCTATATAGTATAGTGTATGTTGTAATTGGTATACCGTACAGTGTACACTGTACACTGTACACTGTACACTGTACAGTATACAGGGTGTGTTACATAATGTTTACTTACAAAGTAATTCTAGCCATAGTAACATAACAGATGATAATGCTTTTTATGTTTCATGAGTGATGCATGAATATAAAAATTATATTTATATTATTTTGATATCATTCTAACAAAGAAGTTTATATTTGATATTCTATTGTTATTTTTATCACAAAAGTTATAGTTATTGTGTAAAAGTTAATAAAAAGTTTAAAATCTCTGTTGAGAAACTCTGTTTTAAATTATTATTTTAAATTTTCGTAATTATTCTATTATTAATACATAAATAATGAAAGTAATATATAATTTTGTAAGTAAGTGTTTATTAAATTTTAAGTAAATTGAAGAACATTTATAATCGTTATAGTTCTTAGATAAGATTAATTAAAATTGAAACGAATAATTATAATTATTTAATTTAATAGTTTAAATGAATAACTGAATAAATGAGTTATCCATGGATGTCGGATATTTGTCAGTATATAAAGTAAGTAGGTGTGATCTCATAGGAGGCCTGCAATTAAACTATAACCTTTTTTAATATGTAACTTTTAGTGTAACTTTAAGTATAGTTGTGAGTAGATAAGCTAGTATTTAGTATAAGTTAGTTGTGAGTTGATAAGCTTGTATTTGGTATAAGTATAATTTTGAGTAAGTGGATGGGGTAGGTAGGTAGTGATCAGTATTTGGTGTTTTTAGTAGTATGAACCACTCAGTAGGCTTAAGAGCTGTTGCAAGAGCATTTCCGAAATTCTCAAGAAAATCATATTTCGACAAATTTGGAAAGACTGAATACTGGTTAGTAGTTACTAGTTAGTGTTATCAATGCTATTGTTACCGTATTGTTTAGAACAATAATACTATACAAATCTAACTTAGTAATTATACCCATAGTTTATATAATATTACTAAATATTGCTTAATATTACTTAATATTAATGTTACTTAATATCACTTAAATTACTTAATATTACTTAATATTACTCAATATTACTTAAAATGACATAATATTAAATAATATTCTGGAATATCAAGGCAAGTTATAATGTAGACAAATATTAAACAATTTGAATTTTTTTTGATTTTAGAAAAATCCTAATTTAATATTTTATGATGAAATATATTTGAGTGATTATTTCCTAAATAAATTATGAAATGTTGTTTTAAATAGTGGCATAAAGAATATATAGCTTAATGCAATAATGCTTTGAACTAGTATGATTATAACATAGGTTCTTATTTTAAATATAATAATAGATAAATTATCTCCCTCTCCCTCTCCCTCTCCCTTTTTTGGAACGTTTATCCCAACTCCACAGTCTCATTTCATTAATTTACTCTTATCACACTAATATTACCTCTTTCATCTCACGACTCTCATCGCACCACTATCATCTCATCTCACACTCTAATTACACCAAACTCATCTCATCACTCACATCTCACCACTTTCGTCGCATCTCACCACTCTAATCTTACCCCTCTCATCTCAACACTCACATCTAATCTCACTACTCTAATTACACCAACCTCATCTCACCACGCACATCTCACCACTCTAATATTACAACTCTCATCTCACCATTCTCATTTTATCTTACGACTCTCATCTTACCACTTTCATCTTATCTTACGACTCTCATCTCATCACTCATATCTAATCTCACCACTCTAATTACACCAACCTCATCTCACCACGCACATCTAATCTCACCATTCTAATTACACCAACCTGATCTCACCAATCACATATCACCACTCTAATATTACCACTCTCATCTCACCACTTTCATAATATCTTACCACTCTCATCTAAACACTCACATCTAATCTCACCACTCTAATTACACCAACCTCATCTCACCACTCACATCTCACCACTATAATATTACCACTCTCATCTCACCACTTTCATCTTATCTTACCACTCTCATCTCACCATTCTCATCTTATCTTACCACTTTCATCTAATCTCACCACTCTCGTTTCACTCAAGTCATGTATCCTCGTTATCCGTTTTTCGAAATGTTCCTTTTCCTAATTACAATTATTATAAAACAGAGATTGACAATAAATTGAATATCAATCCAATGATTATTCAAGAAGAAAAATTGTCGAAATGGAAGAGAATCGTAATTTTTTGAAAAGCAACATTAAAATAAAATAAAACACACTTAATTAAATATTCTTTATTTATTTATTATATTTGTATACATTTGTTATCTCAATTGTAACTTATAAGTAAGTAATCAATATATCTAGTGTTATTTCTATTTTTTAAATGCCGTCACAAGATAAAATAAAATTAGTTTCTAAAAATTTTAACTATTTTTATAATAATTTAATGAATATTTACTAAATAAAATAATAATAATTTATTATTAATATATCATTATATAATAATTATCATACTATATAATAAAAGCAATATAACCCTATATCAATATTTATATGTTACTAAATTACTTATAATAAATGTATTATATAGTTTATAATAAATTAATATAATATAAATTACCAATTGTAAGTTTAGAATGAAATAAACAACGAATTTTATTTGTATTTTTGCTAGTTATGTTCTGTTTATTGATTATGTTTAGTATAATCTAAACTATAGTTATATATAGATATATATATATATATATATATATATATATATATATGTATATATATTATGCAATCTTACTATAAGTTTGTTATGTCTATGAATTACTGATATGTATTATACTTATTTCAATATATGTAGATAATAGTTTCTTTATTATATTTATTATATAATAATTAAACATTAATTGCGTAACTATTATTTTTTATAACTATTTTCAAGTGAAACATTCATTTACGTATATATTCAAAATATAATAAGTAAGAAGTATAAATGTTAATGTTTTTCAATATTTAATTCACATTGATTTTATATTTTATTCAGTAATGTCACTTTTATTATACATAACAGAGGCCTACATTACTGTACGATGTCTACATGATCTGCAAATCGAACACTACTTTCAGCCCCATTCATTAAGAGTAAAACTCACCCAATTTAAACCGGTGAGTATTCAAAATATAGAATATCTAAAGATATAATATAACTAATTATACCATCTAATACATACTATATAAGTAAACGGTTATTAGAAAGTGTAGATTAAGGTTTAGTAGAAAGTGTAGGTTAATGTATAGTAGAAAGTGTAGGTTAATATTTAGTAGAAAGTGTAGGTTAATATTTAGTAGAAAGTATAGGTTAATGTTTAGTAGAAAGTATAGGTTAATGTTTAGTAGAAAGTATAGGTTAATGTTTTGTAAAAATGTAGTTTAAGGTTTTGAAATGTTTTATAAATTAAGCAAATAAATAATGTAAATCTAATTTTTCTTATTTAATATAAATTCACAAGGTCTATTTGTATTTGCTACTCGGCGTGTGACTTGGAATTTGGGATATTCGCAGGCACCGGGGGCAGATCAGCAAGTTGTTTGGTCATGTCGATGTCATGGCGTTGGTCATTGCCTTGGTCATGTCGTTGGTCATGGCATTGTACATGGCGTTGGTCATGGCGTTGGTCATTGCGACGGTAATTGCGTTAGTCATGATGTTAGTCATGGCGATGGTCATATCGTTGGTCATGGTGTTGGTCATGGCGATGGTCATTGCCTTGGATATGGCGATGGTCATGGCGTTGGTAATGGCAATGTTCATTGCATTTGTCATAGCAATGTTCATGGCGATGGTCATGGCGTTGTTCATGGCGTTGGTCATGGCGTTGGTCATTGCGATGGTAATTGCGTTAGTCATGATGTTAGTCATGGCGATGGTCATTGCGTTGGTCATGGTGTTGGTCATGGCGATGGTCATTGCCTTGGATATGGCGTTGTTCATGGCAATGGTTATAGCGATGGGAACGGCATTTATCATGGCGATGTCATGGCGTTGGTCATAGCAATGTTAAGAGCGATGGTTATGGCGTTGTTCATGGCTTTGGTCATTGCGATGGTAATTACGTTGGTCATGATGTTAGTCATGGCGATGGTCATGGCGTTGGATATCGCCTTGGTCATGGCGATGGTCATGGCGTTGGTGATGACGATATCCATTGCATTGGTCATGGCAATGGTTATGGCGATGGGAACGGCATTTGACATAGCGATGTCATGACGTTGGTCATGGTGTTGGTCATGGCGATGTTCATTGCCTTGGTCATGGCAATGGTTATGGCGATGGTCATGGCATTTGTCATGGCGATGGTCATGGCATTGGTCTTGGCTATGTTCATTGCATTGGTCATGGCGATGGTCACGATTGCTAAGATAATATAAATTCATACTTTAGTCAAATTATAAAATACAAAATAATATCAGTTTAAAAATTAAAAAATTTTAAAAAAATCAGTTTAAGTCATAAATAGTTAAATGAATCACGATAAGAATATGTGAATGAGTGAATTAGTGTGTGTGTATGAATTAGTGTGTGATATTCTATATTATGATGAAAGTTATATAAAAGTGATCAAATGTACAAGAAAATATTGTCGTAATCTTGCAGATAATGTCAGTAAACACATATGTTAATAGAGAATAGTAATTAGTGGGATTATACATGTAGGAGAATGTCAGAAAATATATAAGAAATATTATATAATATTAATTATTATTGTCTTAAAACTTACTAATATTGTCGTAATCTTGCAGATAATGTCAGTAAACACATATGTTAATAGAGAATAGTAATTAGTGGGATTATACATGTAGGAGAATGTCAGAAAATATATAAGAAATATTATATAATATTAATTATTATTGTCTTAAAACTTACTTGGGGTGGTTGTGTGTATGTCTGCGTATGTTTGTGTGAACGTTTGTTTATATATTTGTGTATGTCTGTGTGTATGTATGTGTGTATGTCTGTGTGTATGTATGTGTGTATGTCTGTGTGTATATTTGTGTGTATGGCTGTGTATGTTTATGTGTATGTCTGTGTATATGTCTGTGTTTATGCCTGTGTGTATGTTTGTGTCTATGTCTGTGTATGTATGTGTATGTTTATGTGTATGTCTGTGTATGTCTGTGTATGTTTGTGTATGTTTGTATGTATATCTGTATATGTTTGTGTGTATGTGTGTATGTATGTGTATGTTTGTGTGTATGTCTGTGTACGTCTGGATATATTTGTGTATGTTTGTGTGTAGGTTTGTGTATGTATGTGTGTATGTCTGTGTGTATGTCTGTGTATATGTCTGTGTGTATGTTTGTGTATATGTCTGTGTATGTATGTGTATGTTTATGTGTATGTCTGTGTATGTCTGTGTATGTTTGTGTATGTTTGTGTGTATGTCTGTGTATGTCTGGATATGTTTGTGTATGTTTGTGTGTATGTTTGTGTATGTCTGTGTATATGTCTGTGTCTGTGTATGTGTGTATGTATGTGTATGTTTGTGTGTATGTCTGTGTATGTTTGAGTGTATGTTTGTGTGTATGTCTGTGTATGTTTGTGTGTATGTTTGTGTGTGTCTGTGTATGTTTGTGTATGTCTGTATATGTATGTGTATGTTTGTGTATGTCTGTGTATGCCTGTGTATGTTTATATTTATGTTTGTGTGTGTGTCTGTGTATGTTTGTGTATATAATTGTACTGTAGTTGTGTGTTTTATTAGCATCTTCAGATTGGAGATCCTAAGATATATTAAATGTGATTTCTAGTTTTTTTTATAAATGTATATTATACTCTATGATGATATATTATAGAGAGTAGGTTTATTATTAGAAGGAAATAGTTATATTATATCTATTTATATTAATGAGTGAGTAAATGAGTGAGAGATTGAGTGAGTGAGTAAGTGAGTGAGTGAGTGAGTAAGTGAGTGAGTAAGTGAGTGAGTGAGTGAGTGAGTGAGTGAGTGAGTGAGTGAGTGAGTAAGTGAGTGAATGAGTGAGTGAATGAGTGAGTGAGTGAGTAAGTGAGTGAGTGAGTGTGTGAGTAAGTGAGTGTGTGAGGGTATGAGTAAGTGAGTGTGTGAAAGAGTGAGTTAAAAGTCAGTCATAGTTAAAAGATATGCAATGGGATATATTGAACACACCTGTAGATGGGCTCTGAGCTCCAGTTAATTTTGCAATATCGACAATGTAGTCGGCTCACAATTATGTGTTCGCGTAGGCCACCTGGTGAGTAGTAGGTATTGAAAATAGTTGTTTTTAAATGAGAACAAAATAAATAGGTCAAAGGTTAACTAAGGTTAGAAATTATGTATGGATTGAATTTGTGATCAAAATTATTTAGAAAATTAAAATCTAAAAATGATAAATTGAATAGAGATAGTTATTGTTAAAATGATTGCCATTCAATTATAACTCCGTCTCCAAGAATCATCTGTATTGATGACCTCAACAGTATAAGTCAGGAGTTGATAATTTAAATTGTAAATCTGAAACTTTACTTAAATTTACACGGAAAATCGTAAATTAAGTTTCTTTATTATACATTATATAATATCTGCACTAAACTATATGTAGATCTATAACTATACTATAGATAGTAGTATAACTAGACTATATATATAAATCACATATACATCATATAAACAATAATGATCACACATTGATGAGGATTTTAGCAATGCAAAAGTTAGTTGAAATTGAATAAAGAGTAAAAATCAATTATTAAAGATTATTCGCGTATGAGATAAATAAAAGTACGATGGCATTAACTAGCCTAAAGTACGGTATGCACCTACCTTCCGCTGTACATTTCGATATCATATTAATTTTATATTATAATAATATTCATTTTATATTATTTCACTGATTTTTATAATATATTTCGATTTATTTATATATTTTAAATATAATTGTGATATTTCAGATCAAAAAGGGCAATGACATTATATATTTTATATAGGTAATATATATAGTAAAAATATTAATAAATAATATAAAATAGTATTATTATATTCAGTATTGAATATATTTCAATTAAATATCATTTGTATTCAGATTTATTAAACCATTTAATCTACCTATAATATGATATTATTATTATAATATAATAAATACAACCAACGTTTACGGTCATATTAAAGTAACAGTCATATTTCCTTTGTAAAAGTATTCTTGCTTTCTTCTCATTAGTTATAAATTTATTTCTAATTATATTAATATTATTACCTTATTATTTGTACTGTTTGCATAATAAAGGTAAATAATCTTTCAATTGCATTTCCTCCGAATAATTACCTTCAATCACATACCGTTGTCATATATGAACCAGTATGTTCAATTTATGAGATAGTCAACTAAGATTTTGTTATATTTAGAAAATCTAAGTATTGTTAAAAGCACTTTTCAATTAAGTGACAAAGTTATAAAAAAAGCAATATTTTACGGAATGTTCGTCATGGTGTTGGTAATGGCATTGGTCATTACGTTAGTCATTACGTTGGTCATGGCGTTTGTAATGGCATTATCAAAATTGACACAGTGTCCGCGCTGTTACTATTGTTACCAAGGTTACCACTGTCATAAACATTGAGAATTTAGGACTTCATGAACACACTAAAGAGAGTTGAAATTAAATAATACATATTAGAAATATCTATTGACTTGTATAATAGCTTAATATATATATATATATATATATATATATATATCGGAATACTAGTTATTCTTTCTCGATACAGATAATATGATCAGTTTTAATAAGATAAATCAACATTTGTCAAAATAAATTTCTAAAAAAAAACAGATTATATTGTATAAGTCACATTTAACATATAAAAGTTGTTGGGTTTGGAATTTGATATTATTGAACTAATTTATGTTATATTATTTGCCAACTTTTTATGTTGATTGTAGACTTTATAGCCAGGTTAAATCTCGTCTAATCGGCAAATACTCACGAGTTAATTATAATTGTACTTACATTCTTAAGTGTATACAATTTAATAATATAATAACATCTCATAATATAAAAAATCTATAATAATAAGTTTCTTTATATATGCATATGGTATATTCGTTACCTATACCTATGAATTCTGTTATATTAAAAAATATAAATTATATCGATAAATAAATAATAGTTATTAAAATCATTATATAAAATGTGCTAAAAATGCATGATTTAAAAAATTAATACATTAGGAATTTATTATAATTTGTATATTTATTATAAATTAACTTTTCAATTCAATTCAATTCAACGGATATATGAATGGATTGATAGATGTATGAATGTATTGATTGATGGATGGATGGGTGGATGGATGGATGGATGGATAGATGGATGGATGGATGGATGGATGGATGGATGGATGGATGGATGGATGGATGGATGGATGAATGGATGAATGGATATGATACATTTATTTTATCTTTAATGAATACTAATAAAAAATAATAAAAATAATAATAATAAAAATAATAATAATAATAATCATAATAATCGATATACAAATAGCAGATATGTTCAAAATAATAGCGTATCTAATACAAGTACACAAAATCAATGACTAGCTATATCATTGTATAATGCAAGATCATTACGGAAGAATGTTGATTACATTACGCAATATATTATTGAACATGATATTGACTTACTTACAATTACAGAAACATGGCTTACGGATACTGACCAAGATATAATCATAACTTTTAACTCTGCAATATACACATGCTATGACAGGATAACATCCACATTTGGTGGAGGAGTAGCGATATTTTTAAAAAATAATATCACCGTAGATTCAAATAAACATATTATATTAACAAATTACCAAGCTTTATTTTTTAAAATTTAAATAAACCATTTACCGATATTTGATATTCTCTTAGTTTATAGACCACCCTCTACTCCTACACAATTATTTACTAGTGAACTAACTCATATTCTAACACAAATAACATTAAAAATATTAATTATATTAGGTGATTTTAATTATCATTACGACGAAAATAAATATCCTCATAATATTTTTAAACAAACAATAGAATCCCTTTCACTTAAACAACATATTACTTTCGCAACTCATATACATGGTCATATAATAGATATAGTTTTAACATCTATAAACAGTCATATTTATATATCTGAAATTACAAGGGGAACTTATAACTGATCAATATTATAACTATTGATCACTTATATAATTTAATTTAATATCAATATTAAGAAAAATGTACATATAGTAAAGTTAATAAAATATAGATCAATTAATAAAATAAACATTAAAGATTTCATAGATAATATATTATCTTCACTAGAAGGTTAAATATACTTTCATCGTTATTGCTAAATGATTGCCTAACATCTACTTTAGACAAATTTGCTCCTATAAAAAGATTAACATATCATGTAACATACCATACTTATTATCCATGGTATAATAATGATCTTGAAGCTATGAAGAGAAAATTAAGAAGATTTGAAAAAATATATAATAAATCCAATTCCGAATTTAACTATAATAATTTTAATACAATTCGCAAACAATATAGACAATTATTAAATCTTACTAAGACTTACTTTATTATAGATAAAATACACACATATGGGAAAAATACTAGAAAAAATATATTCATTAATTAATAGACTATCAAATAATTATAGTCCAATAAGCTATCCAACATACACGATTGAATTACTACCAAATATATTCGCCAACTTTTTTGATAATAAAATAAAAAATATAATACAATCAATTAATGATATAAAATATAAAATTCCAATATATATTATACCACTTTACAATACTGCTAAATCATACTTTCTAAACTTTAAGTCCCCTTCATCGTATGAAATATCAATACTAGTTAAAATATGTAAATCATCCTACCCTCATAACGATTCATTACCTAAACAACTTACCGACTTAATAGAACCCACCCTCACAGAACTTTATCAATCCATAATATCACAATCTATACATACTTCTATTTTTCCAAAATCCCTTAAATATGCAATAATTACTCCCCTACTAAAAAACAGTAATCTAGATAATAAATTACTAAAAAACTACCGTCCTATTTCCAAACTTCCTAGTTACTAGTTATTAGTAAACAACTCATTAAATAGTATCAGAAAATGAACTATATCCTATAAATCAAAGTGCATATCGTAAAAATCATAGTACAGACACAACAATAGTATCTATATTTAATAATATATATAATGCGATAGATTATGGAAATAAGGTTCAACTTGTGCTATTAGATATGTCAGCAGCATTTGATACTATCTCTCATGATATTTTATTAGATAGATTAGAGGAAATAGGTATAGCTGATAAGGTACTAGACTTACTGAAATCTTATATTACAAATAGAACGTATCGAACATTGATAAATGATATACAATCAGACGAATTCCAACTAAAATATGGAGTTCCACAAGGTTCCGTACTTGGACCATTATTATTTTAAATTTATTTACGTCCATTATCTCTATTAATTTCTAAATTTCCCCAAATTAAATTCAACATATTTGATGACGATATTATAATTTACCTGATTCTACCTCTGAAAAACAATGGTAACTCATCTCTCACTAATTGCACTAATAATAACGCAACTGGTAATTAATAACAATGTATTACTAAATATCGACAAGACACAACTGATTAACATTTCCACAAATTTAACACAAAATAAATTTCCTATATATTTAATTGATAATGTAATTGTTGAACCTTCTAAGACCGTAACATGTCTGGGTGTCATTATAGACGAACATATGTTTTTAGATAACCACTTACGATTTACTGCTAAAAAAGCATTCTATTATTTTAGTAAGGTCAAAAAAATAAGAAAATTAATGTCATTTCATAATTTTAAAATGATCTCTCGGTTTTATATTATATCGCATTTAAACTATTGTAATTCTATATATTAAGATATAACTAAATCTAAAATAAATTATTTAGATCTTATATTAAGAATTATAGTAAGAATGATATATATTTTTAAGCGAAAAGTCCATAATAGTATTACCGAATGTTTAACATCACTAGGATGGCTTGAAATGAGAAATTATTCAACGTATAAAATACTATGTTTAACTTATACGGCCCTAAACTCTAAACAGCCGCGCTACCTCTATGATATTATTAAACTAAAGTAAAATACCCGCCAATTAAGATCTAGTAACAGTTTGCTACTATCAAATCAAAAATTTAATTTTGATACCTATGGTAAAAGAAGATTTAGGGTTTCAGCGCCAGTTTTATGGAACAACCTCTACATTTGCGAAGATGTAATTCCATCAAAACATTTAAGAAGGCCGTTAAAAATCATCTACTATGCTCAACATGAGATCTTGGATTGATCTTGTGCGGATGTTCTATGACTACTCCGATCACATATGTATCTGCCCGAATGTCAGAGTCCTCTAACTGATTTTATATTATCATTTAATTCACTTATGATATTATTTTACTCTCTTAAAAACACAAGTGAGAACATATCTATTTGTTATTTTGTGTATAAATAAACTTTTCAATTCAATTCAATTCAATGGATGGATGGATGGATGGATGTACGGAAGGATGGATGGATATAATACATCATGTAGATTGACAATTTAGATAGATAATTAATACATAGATTGACAAGTAAAAATAATATAAAATAAATTTTAACAATTTGAAAAATATAATTTTTATTAGGTAATTAAATAATTAATATTTAAATTTGCAACAAAATTTTCTAATTAATAAATAATAGTTGTAATTGATTTTTATTATTTCCCTGTTTTATATAAATCATTTACACTTATATTTATTAAACATGTTCGCATTCAAAGTTAGTTTATGAATATATTACGATAACCATTAAGATATAATACAGTATATATTATACAGCATACGATATATATTAAGCTATATTTTAAATATATATAATATTGTATTCGCAACAGAAAGTTGAATTAATGAAGATTGTTGCCAGTGCAGCAATTGGCATGGGATATATTTTTGGTTTGGGCGGGGGGATGATAGGACTGGCAGTGGGGATGATGGTAGTTAGTAGAATAAAAGAAGAGGAAACGGGTATGGTCGGAGACATCGAAGACATCGGAGAGGTGAGTAGTAGAGGTGATAAAGATGAGTATATTGAGGAAAATGAAAAAGATAACAGGTTTGGGTTATTTGGGGGGAATAAAATTGATGTTGATGGATATATAGAACCGGAAGGAGGAGTGGAAGTTGATGGGTTGGTATTGCAGCACATTGTTGCCAGTGCAGCAATTGACATGGGGATATTTTTGGTTTTGGCGGGGGGATGATAGGACTGGCGGTGGGGATGATGATAGTTAGTAGAATTAAAGATGAGGAAACAGTTTACACAGAAGTTAGGAAATAATATAGTAATTAAAGATAACGATTAAATATATAAATTAGATAAAGTATATAAAGGTGTGGATAGGAATGAAGATAATATTCAGGACAATAATACCAACAATCCCATATTTCTATCCTACTCTAATCTTTCTTGTTAAAATAAGCCCACCCAAATACCAATCCATCAAATTCCTCTCCTAATTCAGGTTCTATATATGCATTCAAATCTATTGCATTCCCCCCAAATAACCTACACTTGTTCTCAATTCTAATTTCCTCAACATCCTCATTTTTATTACTATCTCTTACCAGATTCTGATCTACCTCGCTGGTAACAAGCTTGATAAATTCTGTTGCGAATACAATATTATATATATTTAATTTTAGCTTAATATATATCATATGCTGTATAATATAACACTGTTTATTATATCATAATGGTTATCGTAATATATTTAAAACTAACTTTGAATGAAAATATCTTTTAAATAAATAGGAAAATAATATTATTATGTCTTATATTGCCAGATATTAAAATAAAATGATTTATAATTTGTTTAATTTAAACAGGGAAATATTAAAAGCAATTAAAACCATTATTTACTAATTAGAAAATTGTTGTTGTAAATTTAAATATTGTTGTGGTAAATTTAAATATTTTTAGTTATCAATCTATGTATGAATTGTCAATATACAATTTTCAATCTACATGATGTATTATATCCATCCATCTATCTATCCATCCATCCATCCATCCATCTATCCATTCATCTATCCACCTATTCATCCATCCATCCATCCATCCATCCATCCATACATCCATCAATAATATAAAAAGTTTATATATACACAAAATAATAAATAGATGTTCTCATTTATGTTTTAAAGAGAGTAAAAATAATATCATAAGTGAATTAAATGATAATATAAAATCAGTTAGAGGACTATGACATTTGGGCAGATACATATGTAATCGGAGTAGACATAGAACATCAGCGCAGATGCAGAGCACAAGGTCAATCCAAGAGCTCATTTTAGGATTATAGATGATTTTTCACGGCCTTCTTAAATGTTATGATGGAATTACATCTTCGCAAATGTAGAGGAAGGTTGTTCCATAAAAAATACAAAATCTACTTTTACCATAGGTATCACGATTAAATTTTTGATTTGATAGTAGCAACTGTTAAATTAGTTCAATAATATCAAATTCCAAACCCAACAACTTTTATATGGTAAATGTGACTTATCCAATATAATCTGTTTTTTTTTAGAAATTTAATTCGACAAATGTTGATTTATCTCATTAAAACTTATCAAATTATCTGTATCGAGAAAGAATAACTAGTATTCCGATATATATATATATATATATATATATATATATATATATTATGTTATTATACAAGTCAATTGATATTTATAATATGTATTATTTAATTTCAACTCTCTTTAGTGTGTTTATGAAATTCTCGATGTTTATTTTAGCCTAATTTATATGATCTAAAATATACTTATGAACATTAAAAATCGACAATACCATATATATACCATTACTGATTTTAATGAGATCTAAAATTGTATAATATATTATAAACAGTTTTTATCTATGAAGCATATAAATAAATCACTATCATAATAATACAAACATTTTATATAGTAATATACCCATCAATAGTAAATAAGATTTAAATATAGGTTAAAATATTTAATTAAAATAATTCACGTCTGTAAATTATGAGTTTATTATATTTTAACTTGTACACTGTATAATGCACAGTGTATACTGTACAGTGTACAGTGTATACTATACAGTGTCCAGTTTACACTATACAGTGTACAGTATATACTGTAAATTGTACGATGTACACTCATCTATTATATTATATTTACCTACATATAATCAAGCTATATCGTGGTTGTTTCAGAATTATCCGGAAGGGCCGATATAACCTAATACATAGATCATAGTAACCATAGAAACCATTTTATAATAATGACGGATTTTCAAACGTGATAACTAATTGTGAAAGCGAGAATACAATAGTAAAAGCGATGGTAACAATAGTAACAATGGTAACAATAGTAACAATGGTAACAATGGTAACAATGGTAACAATAGTAACAATGGTAACAATGGTAACAATAGTAACAATAGTAACAATGGTAACAATAGTAACAATGGTAACAATAGTAACAATGGTAACAATAGTAACAATGGTAACAATAGTAACAATGGTAACAATAGTAACAATGGTAACAATAGTAACAGCGTGGACATTGTGTCAATTTTGACTAATGCCATGACAAACGCCATGAACAACGCAATGACTAACGTAATAACCAATGCCATTACCAACGCCATGCCCAACGCCATTATCAACGCCATGACCAACAACATTACCAACGCAATGACTGACGTAATGACTAACGTAATAACCAATGCCATTACCAACGCCATGCCCAACGCCATTATCAACGCCATGACCAACACCATTACCAACGCCATTACCAACGCCATGACCAATGACATTACCATGTCAAGCCCAACGCCATGAACAACGCAATGAGCAGCACAATGACCGTCTAAACTATAACCTAAATTTCTACTAAACATTAACGTATACTTTCTACTAAACATTAACGTACAATTTCTACTAAACATTAACCTATACTTTCTATTAAACATTAACCTACACTTTCTACTAAACATTAACCTATACTTTTACAAAATATTAACATACACTTTCTACTAAACTTTAATCTATAATTTCTACTAAACATTAACCTACACTTTCTACTAAACATTAACCTACACTTTCTACTAAACATTAACCTATACTTTCTACTAAACATTAACGTACAATTTCTACTAAACATTAACCTACACTTTCTACTAAACTTTAATCTATACTTTCTACTAAACATTAACGTTTAGTAGAAATTATGGATTAAAGTTTAGTAGAAAGTGTATGTTAATGTTTAGTAGAAATTGTACGTTAATGTTTAGTAGAAAGTATAGATTAAAGTTTAGTAGAAAGTGTATATTAATATTTAGTAAAAGTATAGGTTAATGTTTAGTAGAAAGTGCAGGTTAATGTTTAGTAGAAAGTGTAGGTTAATGTTTAGTAGAAAGTGTACGTTAATGTTTAGTAGAATTTAGGTTATAGTTTAGATGGTCATTGTGCTGGTCATTGCGTTGTTCATGGCGTTAGTCATGGCGTTGGTAATGGCGTTGGTCATGGTGTTGGTAATGACATTGGTCATTACGTTAGTCATTACGTTGGTCATGGCGTTTGTAATGGCATTATCAAAATTGACACAGTGTCCGCGCTGTTACTATTGTTACCAAGGTTACCACTGTCATAAACATTGAGAATTTAGGACTTCATGAACACACTAAAGAGAGTTGAAATTAAATAATACATATTAGAAATATCTATTGACTTGTATAATAACATAATATATATATATATATATATATATATATATATATATATATCGGAATACTAGTTATTCTTTCTCGATACAGATAATATGATCAGTTTTAATGAGATAAATCAACATTTGTCAAAATAAATTTCTAAAAAAAAACAGATTATATTGGATAAGTCACATTTACCATATAAAAGTTGTTGGGTTTGGAATTTGATATTATTGAACTAATTTATGTTATATTATTTGCCAACTTTTTATGTTGATTGTAGACTTTATAGCCAGGTTAAATCTCGTCTAATCGGCAAATACTCACGAGTTAATTATAATTGTACTTACATTCTTAAGTGTATACAATTTAATAATATAATAACATCTCATAATATAAAAAATCTATAATAATAAGTTTCTTTATATATGCATTGGTATATTCGTTACCTATACCTATGAATTCTGTTATATTAAAAAATATAAATTATATCGATAAATAAATAATAGTTATTAAAATCATTATATAAAATGTGCTAAAAATGCATGATTTAAAAAATTAATACATTAGGAATTTATTATAATTTGTATATTTATTATAAATTAACTTTTCAATTCAATTCAATTCAACTGATATATGAATGGATTGATAGATGTATGAATGTATTGATTGATGGATGGATGGGTGGATGGATGGATGGATGGATAGATGGATGGATGGATGGATGGATGGATGGATGGATGGATGGATGGATGGATGGATGGATGGATGGATGGATGGATGGATGGATGGATGGATGGATGGATGAATGGATATGATACATTTATTTTATCTTTAATGAATACTAATAAAAAATAATAAAAATAATAATAATAAAAATAATAATAATAATAATCATAATAATCGATATACAAATAGCAGATATGTTCAAAATAATAGCGTATCTAATACAAGTACACAAAATCAATGACTAGCTATATCATTGTGTAATGCAAGATCATTACGGAAAAATGTTGATTACATTACGCAATATATTATTGAACATGATATTGACTTACTTACAATTACAGAAACATGGCTTACGGATACTGACCAAGATATAATCAATGACATAACCTTTAACTCTGCAATATACACATGCTATATATGTGACAGGATAACATCCACATTTGGTGGAGGAGTAGCGATATTTTTAAAAAATAATACCACTGTAGATTCAAATAAACATATTATATTAACAAATTACCAAGCTTTATTTTTTAAAATTTAAATAAACCATTTACCGATATTTGATATTCTCTTAGTTTATAGACCACCCTCTACTCCTACACAATTATTTACTAGTGAACTAACTCATATTCTAACACAAATAACATTAAAAATATTAATTATATTAGGTGATTTTAATTATCATTACGACGAAAATAAATATCCTCATAATATTTTTAAACAAACAATAGAAACCCTTTCACTTAAACAACATATTACTTTCGCAACTCATATGCATGGTCATATAATAGATATAGTTTTAACATCTATAAACAGTCATATTTATATATCTGAAATTACAAGGGGTGAACTTATAACTGATCACTATTATCACTATTGATCACTTATATAATTAAATTTAATATCAATATTAAGAAAAATCTACATATAGTAAAGTTAATAAAATATAGATCAATTAATAAAATAAACATTAAAGATTTCATAGATAATATATTATCTTCACTAGAAGGTTAAATATACTTTCATCATTATTGCTAAATGATTGCCTAACATCTACTTTAGACAAATTTGCTCCTATAAAAAGATTAACATATCATGTAACATACCATACTTATTATCCATGGTATAATAATGATCTTGAAGCTATGAAGAGAAAATTAAGAAGATTTGAAAAAATATATAATAAATCCAATTCCGAATTTAACTATAATAATTTTAATACAATTCGCAAACAATATAGACAATTATTAAATCATACTAAGACTTACTTTATTATAGATAAAATACACACATATGGGAAAAATACTAGAAAAAATATATTCATTAATTAATAGACTATCAAATAATTATAGTCCAATAAGCTATCCAACATACACGATTGAATTACTACCAAATATATTCGCCAACTTTTTTGATAATAAAATAAAAAATATAATACAATCAATTAATGATATAAAATATAAATTTTCAATATACCACTTTACAATACTGCTAAATCACATTTTCTAAACTTTAAGTCCCCTTTATCGTATGAAATATCAATACTAGTTCAAATATGTAAATCATCCTATCCTCATAATTCATTACCTAAACAACTTATCGACTTAATAGAACCCACCCTCACAGAACTTTATCAATCCATAATATCACAATCTATACATACTTCTATTTTTCCAAAATCCCTTAAATATGCAATAATTACTCCCCTACTAAAAAACAGTAATCTAGATAATAAATTACTAAAAAACTACCGTCCTATTTCCAAACTTCCTAGTTACTAGTTATTAGTAAACAACTCATTAAATAGTATCAGAAAATGAACTATATCCTATAGATCAAAGTGCATATCGTAAAAATCATAGTACAGACACAACAATAGTATCTATATTTGATAATATATATAATGCGATAGATTATGGAAATAAGGTTCAACTTGTGCTATTAGATATGTCAGCAGCATTTGATACTATCTCTCATGATATTTTATTAGATAGATTAGAGGAAATAGGTATAGCTGATAAGGTACTAGACTTACTGAAATCTTATATTACAAATAGAACGTATCGAACATTGATAAATGATATACAATCAGACGAATTCCAACTAAAATATGGAGTTCCACAAGATTCCGTACTTGGACCATTATTATTTTTAATTTATTTACGTCCATTATCCCTATTAATTTCTAAATTTCCCCAAATTAAATTCAACATATTTGATGACGATATTATAATTTACCTGATTCTACCTCTGAAAAACAATGGTAACTCATCTCTCACTAATTGCACTAATAATATATGCAACTGGCTAATCAATAACAATTTATTACTAAATATCGACAAGACACAACTGATTAACATTTCCACAAATTTAACACAAAATAAATTTCCTATATATTTAATTGATAATGTAATTGTTGAACCTTCTAAGACCGTAACATGTCTGGGTGTCATTATAGACGAACATATGTTTTTAGATAACCACTTACGATTTACTGCTAAAAAAGCATTCTATTATTTTAGTAAGGTCAAAAAAATAAGAAAATTAATGTCATTTCATAATTTTAAAATGATCTCTCAGTTTTATATTATATCGCATTTAAACTATTGTAATTCTATATATTAAGATATAACTAAATCTAAAATAAATTATTTAGATCGTATATTAAGAATTATAGTAAGAATGATATATATTTTTAAGCGAAAAGTCCATAATAGTATTACCGAATGTTTAACATCACTAGGATGGCTTGAAATGAGAAATTATTCAACGTATAAAATACTATGTTTAACTTATACTGCCCTAAACTCTAAACAGCCGCGCTACCTCTATGATATTATTAAACTAAAGTAAAATACCCGCCAATTAAGATCTAGTAACAGTTTGCTACTATCAAATCAAAAATTTAATTTTGATACCTATGGTAAAAGAAGATTTAGGGTTTCAGCGCCAGTTTTATGGAACAACCTCTACATTTGCGAAGATGTAATTCCATCAAAACATTTAAGAAGGCCGTTAAAAATCATCTACTATGCTCAACATGAGATCTTGGATTGATCTTGTGCGGATGTTCTATGACTACTCCGATCACATATGTATCTGCCCGAATGTCAGAGTCCTCTAACTGATTTTATATTATCATTTAATTCACTTATGATATTATTTTACTCTCTTAAAAACACAAGTGAGAACATATCTATTTGTTATTTTGTGTATAAATAAACTTTTCAATTCAATTCAATTCAATGGATGGATGGATGGATGGATGGATGGATGTACGGAAGGATGGATGGATATAATACATCATGTAGATTGACAATTTAGATAGATAATTAATACATAGATTGACAAGTAAAAATAATATAAAATAAATTTTAACAATTTGAAAAATATAATTTTTATTAGGTAATTAAATAATTAATATTTAAATTTGCAACAAAATTTTCTAATTAATAAATAATAGTTGTAATTGATTTTTATTATTTCCCTGTTTTATATAAATCATTTACACTTATATTTATTAAACATGTTCTCCTTCAAAGTTAGTTTATAAACATATTATGATAACCATTAAGATATAATACAGTATATATTATACAGCATACGATATATATTAAGCTATATTTTAAATATATATAATATTGTATTCCCAACAGAAAGTTGAATTAATGAAGATTGTTGCCAGTGCAGCAATTGGCATGGGGGATATTTTTGGTTTGGGCGGGGGGATGATAGGACTGGCAGTGGGGATGATGGTAGTTAGTAGAATAAAAGAAGAGGAAATGGGTTTGGTCGGCGATATTGGAGAGATTGGAGAGGTTATAGAAAGTAAAGGTGATAAAAATGAGGATATTGAGGAAAATGAAAAAGAGAACAGATTTGGGTTATTTGGGGGGAATAAAATTGATGTTGATGGATATATAGAACCGGAAGGAGGAGTGGAAGTTGATGGGTTGGTATTTGGGTGGGCTTATTTTAATAAGAAAGATTAGGATAGGATAGGAAGATGGGATTGTTGGGGGAGGGGGTTATTGGCAGATATAGTTATTTGGGGGGAGTAGTCGATAGAGATGGGTAGCTAGTTACTGATTGGAGGAATTTATTATTATTACGGAACAGTATCTTGTAATGCCAATGAAAATAGGAAAAAGGAGATGTGGCATTACGAGATAATACCGCTGCAGTGAAATTTTTGGTATGTAATATTAATATATATATATATATATTAAATATTATGTGCATATTATTTATATATTATATACTATATAATATATAAGAAGATATATTATATTGCATAGAGTATGTTAGTGACCGTGTATTCTTCCATACTTGTGATGAATTCGTGTATTTTATTAATCTTTAAATAATATTCACTTACAAGAATAATTAAATACATAAAAATAATAAAACTAAAAATATGTATTAATAATAATAGTTATTATAAATATATTGACTAATATTTTGTATATTATTTAATAATTAGGTTATCATTTTATAATTTTACATTATATATTTAATGAGTATCATAACATATACAGTCATTAATGTTTAATATGAAGTGAGTATATTACTGAATAAGAATACATGTATATTAAAATACATTTTAATTAATTGCATTGTTATAACTTACATGTAATATTTATATGTACATATTGCGAAAAAACATTTAAAATTAAATAAAATAGTATGGATAAAATAGTATATAATAAGACAACTCAATATTTTAAACTAAATTATAACTGACGATATCAATTAATCATTAATCTCGTCATACTTTCATCTAGTTTTACTTTAATATGCATTGAGATATATAAACTTGTATTTGGTGTGAGTGTAGTTTTGAGTAAATAAACTTGTATTTAGTGTAAGTATAGTTGTGAGTAGATAAGCTTGTAGTTGTGAGTAAGTGGATGGGGTAGGTAGGTAGTGATCAGTATTTGGTGTTTTAGTAGTATGAACCACTCATTAGGCTTATGAGTGTGTTTGAGTACACTCGAGTACTTAAATTGTATGGGAAGGTATTTCTACAGTATATACTTTACAATGTACAGCGTACATCCCTCTATGCCCTACTCGGTTAACACATTTTCCTCTCATAACCACCTCATCACCTCGTCTTCCTCATGATTATCCCTTTCCCTTTCAGATTATCTGCCTTAAACTTGAAGTGTTCCCTTATGCATGCGCTGTTGCAAGAGCATTTCCGAAATTCTCAAGAAAGTCCTATTTCGATAAATTTGGAAAGACTGAATACTGGTTAGTGGTTACTAGTTGGTGTTATTAATGCTATTGTTACCGTATTGTTTAGAACAATAGTACT
Source organism: Osedax frankpressi (assembly GCA_964035775.1). Classification (NCBI taxonomy): domain Eukaryota; kingdom Metazoa; phylum Annelida; class Polychaeta; order Sabellida; family Siboglinidae; genus Osedax; species Osedax frankpressi. Next base: position 15,946,505 of record OZ038317.1, read on the forward strand.
ATACAAATCTAACTTAATAATGATAATATATCATTGAAATTATGCTTATGTTTTTAATTTATATAATTATACCCATAGTTTATATAATATAACTAAATATTGTTTAATATTACTTAATATTAATTAATATCACTTAATATCATTTAATATCACTTGATATGACATAATATCATTTAATAGCACTTAATATCACTTAATATCACTTAATATGATTTAATATCACTTAATATCACTTAATATCAATTAATATCAATTAATATCACTTAATATCACTTAATATCAATTAATATCACTTAATATCATTTAATATCACTTAATACCACTTAATATCACTTAATATCACTTAATATCATTTAATATCAATTAATATCACTTAATATCACTTAATATCAATTAATATCACTTAATATCATTTAATATCACTTAATATCACTTAAAACACTTAATATCACTTAATATTACTTAATATCTCTTAATATCACTTACATTACATAATATCACTTAATATCACTTAATATCACTTAATATCACTTAATATCACTTAATGTCACTTAATGTCACTTAATGTCACTTAATGTCACTTAATGTCACTTAATGTCACTTAATGTCACTTAACATCACTTAATATCACTTAATATCACTTAATATCACTTAAAAACACTTAATATTACTTAATATTACTTAATATCTCTTAATATCACTTAATATCACTTAATATCACTTAATATCACTTAATATCACTTAATATCACTTAATGTCTCTTAATGTCACTTAATATCACTTAATATCAATTAATATCACTTAATATCACTTAATATCACTTAATATCACTTAATATCACTTAATGTCTCTTAATGTCACTTAATGTCACTTAATATCACTTAATATCAATTAATATCACTTAATATCACTTAATATCACTTAATATCAAATAATATCACTTATTATCACTTATTATCACTTAATATCACTTAATATCAATTAATATCACTTAATATCACTTACATTATATAATATCACTTAATATCACTTATTATCACTTAATATCACTTAATATCAATTAAATTACTTAATATCACTTAATATCACTTAATAATACGTAATGTTACTTAATATCACTTAATGTAACTTAAAATTACTTAATATCACTAAATGTTACTTAATATCACTTAATATTACTTAATAATACTTAATATTACTTAAATTACTTTTGCCAATGATTATGACCTACTTATAGTAAACACAGAAGTTTTATTGTTGTATTTTGGTGAGATATCTTAAAATATTCCGTAAAATATTGCTTTTTTTATAAATTTGTCACTTAATTGAAAATTGCTTTTAACAATACTTAGATTTTCTAAATATAAAAAAATATTAGTTGATTATCTCATAAATTGAACATACTGGTTCATATATGACAACAGTATGTGATTGAAAGTAATTATTCGGAGGAAATGCAATTGAAAGATTATTTACCTTTATTATGCAAACAGTACAAATAATAAGGTAATAATATTAATATAATTAGAAATAAATTTATAACTAATGAGAAGAAAGCAAGAATACTTTTACAAAGGAAATATGACTGTTACTTTAATATGACCGTAAACGTTGGTTGTATTTATTATATCATAATAATAATATCATATTATAGGTAGATTAAATGGTTTAATACATCTGAATACAAATGATATTTAATTGAAATATATTCAATACTAAATATAATAATACTATTTTATATTATTTATTAATATTTTTACTATATAAAATATATATTATCTATATAAAATAATAATATCGAAATGTACAGCGGAAGGTAGGTGCATACCGTACTTTAGGCTAGTTAATGCCATCGTACTTTTATTTATCTCATACGCGAATCCTCTTTAATAATTGATTTTTACTCTTTATTTAATTTCAACTAACTTTTGCATTGCTAAAATCCTCATAAATGTGTGATCATTATTGTTTATATGATGTATATGTGATTTATATATATAGTCTAGTTATAATACTATCTATAGAATAGTTATAGATCTACATATAGTTTAGTGCAGATATTATATAATGTATAATAAAGAAACTTAATTTACGATTTTCCTTGTAAATTTAAGTAAAGTTTCAGATTTACAATTTTAACTATCAACTTATCACTTATACTGTTGAGGTCATCAATACAGATGTTTCTTGGAGACGGGGTTATGATTGAATGGCAATCATTTTAACAATAACTATCTATATTCAATTTATCATTTTTAGATTTTAATTTTCTAAATAATTTGATCACAAATTCAATCCATACGTAATTGCTAACCTTAGTTAACCTTTGACCTATTTATTTTGTTCTCATTTTAAAACAACTATTTTCAATACTTACTACTCACCAGGTGGCCTACGCGAACACATAATTGTGAGCCGACTACATTGTCGATATTGCAACATTAACTGGAGCTCAGGGCCCAACTACCGGTATGTTCAATATAACCCATCGCATATATTTTAACCATGACTGCCTTTTAACTCACTCTTTCACTCTTTCACACACTCACTTACTCACACACTCACTCACTCACTTACTCACTCACTCATTCATTCACTCACTCATTCACTCCTTACTCACTCACTCACTCACTCACTCACTCACTCACTCACTCACTCACTCACTCACTCACTCACTCACTCACTCACTTACTCTCTAACTTACTCACTCACTCACTCACTTACTCACTCACTCAATCTCTCACTCATTTACTCACTCATTAATATAAATATATATAATATAACTATTTCCTTCTAATAATAAACCTACTCCCTATATATCATCATAGAGTATAATATATATTTATAAAAAAAACTAGAATTCATATTTAATATATCTTAGAATCTCCAATCTGAAGATGCTAATAAAACACACAACTACAGTACAACTATATACACAAACATACACACACATACACACAAACATAAATACAAACATACACAGACATACACAGACATACACAAACATACACAGACATACACAGACATACACACAAACATACACATACATACACAGACATTCACATACATACACATAAACATACACATACATACACAGACATAGACACAAACATACACACAGACATAAACACATACATACACACAACATACACATACATACACACAAACATACACACAGACATACACACAGTCATACACACAAACATACACAAACATACACACAAACATACACAAACATACACAGACATACACAGACATACACACAAACACACACATACATACACACATACACAGACATACACACACACATATACAGATATACACACAAACATACACAAACATACACAGACATACACAGACATACACATAAACATACACATACATACACAGACATAGACACAAACATACACACATACATACACACAGACATACACACAAACATACACAGACATACACACAAACATACACACAGACATACACACAGACATATACACAGACATACACACATACATACACAAACATATAAACAAACGTACACACAAACATACGCAGACATACACACAACCACCCCAAATAAGTTTTAAGACAATAATAATTAATATTATATAATATTTCTTATATATTTTCTGACATTCTCCTACATGTATAATCCCACTAATTACTATCCTCTATTAACATATGTGTTTACTGACATTATCTGCAAGATTACGACAATATTTTCTTGTACATTTGATCACTTTTATATAACTTTCATCATAATATAGAATATCACACACTAATTCATACACACACACACACACTAATTCACGCATTCACATATTCTTATCATGATTCGTTTAACTAATTATGACTTAAACTGATTTTAAAATTTTTTTTTAATTCTTAAACTGATGTTATTTTGTATTTTATAATTTGACTAAAGTATGAATTTATATTATCTTAGCAATCGTGACCATCGCCATGACCAATGCAATGAACATAGCCAAGACCAATGCCATGACCATCGCAATGACAAATGACATGACCATCGCCATAACCATTGCCATGACCAAGGCAATGAACATCGCCATGACCAACGCCATGACCAACGCCATGACCAACGCCATGATATCGCGATGACAAATGCCGTTCCCATCGCCATAACCATTGCCATTGCCAATGCAATGAACATCGCCATTACCAATGCCATGACCATCGCCATGACCAAGGCAATGAACATCGCAATGACCATCGCCATGACCAACGCCATGACATCGCTATGACAAATGCCGTTCCCATCGCCATAATCATTGCCATGACCAATGCAATGAATATATCCATTACCAACGCCATGACCAAGGCAATATCCAACGCCATGACCATCGCCATGACTAACATCATGACCAACGCAATTACCATCGCAATGACCAACGCCATGACCATCGCCATATCCAAGGCAATGACCATCGCAATGACCAACGCCATGACCAACGCAATGACCATCGCCAAGACTAACATCATGACTAACGCAATTATCGTCGCAATGACCAACGCCATGACCAACGCCATGTACAATGCCATGACCAACGCCATGACCAAGGCAATGACCAACGCCATGACAACGACATGACCAAACAACTTGCTGATCTGCCCCCGGTGCCTGCGAATATCCCAAATTCTAAGTCGCACGCCGAGTAGCAAATACAAATAGACCTTGTGAATTTATATTAAATAAGAAAAATTAGATTTGCATTATTTATTTGCTTAATTTATAAAACATTTCAAAACCTTAAACTACATTTTTACAAAACATTAACCTATACTTTCTACTAAACATTAACCTATACTTTCTATTAAACATTAACCTACACTTTCTACTAAATATTAACCTACACTTTCTACTAAACATTAACCTACACTTTCTACTAAACCTTAATCTACACTTTCTAATAACCGTTTACTTATATAGTATGTATTAGATGGTATAATTAGTTATATTATATCTTTAGATATTCTATATTTTGAATACTCACCGGTTTAATTTGGGTGAGTTTTACTCTTAATGAATGGGGCTGAAAGTAGTGTTCGATTTGCAGATCATGTAGACCATCGTACAGTAATGTAGGCCTCTGTTATGTATAATAAAAGTGACATTACTGAATAAAATATAAAATCAATGTGAATTAAATATTGAAAAACATTAACATTTATACTTCTTACTTATTATATTTTGAATATATACGTAAATGAATGTTTCACTTGAAAATAGTTATAAAAAATAATAGTTACGCAATTAATGTTTAATTATTATATAATAAATATAATAAAGAAACTATTATCTACATATATTGAAATAAGTATAATACATATCAGTAATTCATAGACATAACAAACTTATAGTAATATTGCATAATATATATATATATATATAACTAGAGTTTAGATTATACTAAACATAATCAATAAACAGAACATAACTAGCAAAAATACAAATAAAATTCGTTATTTATTTCATTCTAAACTTACTTACAATTGGTAATTTATATTATATTAATTTATTATAAACTATATAATACATTTATTATAAGTAATTTAGTAACATATCAATATTGATATAGGGTTATATTATTTTTATTATATAGTATGATAATTATTATATAATGATATATTAATAATAAATTATTATTATTTTATCTAGTAAATAGTCATTAAATTATTATAAAAATAGTTAAAATTTTTAGAAACTAATTTTATTTTATCTTGTGACGGCATTTAAAAAATAGAAATAACACTAGATATATTGATTACCTACTTATAAGTTACAATTGAGATAACAAATGTATACAAATATAATATATAGTATTAGTTTTAAATATAAATAAATAAAGAATATTTAATTAAGTGTGTTTTATTTTATTTTAATGTTGCTTTTCAAAAATTACGATTCTCTTCCATTTCGAAAATTTTTCTTCTTGAATAATCATTGGCGTGATATTCAATTTATTGCCAATCTCTGTTTTATAATAATTGTAATTAGGAAAAGGAACATTTCGAAAAACGGATAACGAGAATACATGACTTGAGTGAAACGAGAGTGGTGAGATTAGATGAAAGTGGTAAGATGAGAGTGGTAAGATAAGATGATAATGGTGAGATGAGAGTGGTAAGATAAGATGAAAGTGGTGAGATGAGAGTGGTAATATTAGAGTGGTGAGATGTGAGTGGTGAGATGAGGTTGGTGTAATTAGAGTGGTGAGATTAGATGTGAGTGTTGAGATGAGAGTGGTAAGATAAGATGAAAGTGGTGAGATGAGAGTGGTAATATTAAAGTGGTGAGATGTGATTGGTGAGATGAGGTTGGTGTAATTAGAGTGGTGAGATTAGATGTGAGTGATGAGATGAGAGTCGTAAGATAAGATGAAAGTGGTAAGATGAGAGTGGTAAGATGAGAGTCGTTAGATAAGATGAGAGTGGTGATATGAGAGTGGTAATATTAGAGTGGTGAGATGTGAGTGGTGAGATTAGAGTGGTGAGATGCGAATGAAAGTGGTGAGATGTGAGTGATGAGATGAGTTTGGTGTAATTAGAGTGTGAGATGAGATGATAGTGGTGAGATGAGAGTCGTGAGATGAGAGAGGTAATATTAGTATGATAAGAGTAAATTAATGAAATGAGACGTTGGAGTTGGGATAAACGTTCCAAAAAAGGGAGAGGGTTAATTTGTCTATTATTATATTTAAAATAAGAACCTATGTTATAATCATACTAGTTCAAAGCATTATTACATTAAGCTATATATTCTTTATGCCACAATTTAAAACAACATTTCATAATTTATTTAGGAAATAATCACTCAAATATATTTCATCATAAAATATTAAATTAGGATTTATCTAAAATCAAAAAAAATTCAAATTGTTTAATATTTGTTTACATTATAACTTGCCTTGATATTCCAGAATATTATTTAATATTATGTCATTTTAAGTAATATGGAGTAATATTAAGTAATATTAAGTAATTTAAGTGATATTAAGTAACATTAAGTAATATTAAGTAATTTTAAGTAATTTAAGTGACATTAAGCTATATTAATTGATATTAAGTGATATTAAGTGATATTAATTGATATTAAGTGATATTAAGTGATATTAAGTGATATTAAGTGATATTAAGTGAAATTAAGTGATATTAAGTGATATTAAGTGATATTAAGTGATATTAAGTGATATTAAGTGATATTAAGTGATATTAAGTGATATTAAGTGATATTAAGTGGTATTAAGTGATATTAAGTGATATTAAGTGATATTAAGTGATATTAAGTGATATTAAGTGATATTAAGTGATATTGAGTAATTTAAGTGATATTAAGTGATATTAATTAATATTAATTAATATTAAGTAATATTAAGCAATATTTAGTAATATTATATAAACTATGGGTATAATTACTAAGTTAGATTTGTATAGTATTATTGTTCTAAATAATACGGTAACAATAGCATCGATAACACCAACTAGTAACCACTAACCAGTATTCAGTTTTTCCAAATTTGTCGAAATAGGATTTTCTTGAGAATTTCGGAAATGCTCTTGCAACAGCGCATGCATAAGGGAACACTTCAAGTTTAAGGTAGATAATCTGAAAGGGAAAGGGATACTCATGAGTAGGGCGAGGTGAAGAGGTGGTTATGAGAGGAAAAGGTGTTAACCGAGCAGGGCATAGAGGGATGTACGCTGTACATTGTAAAGTATATACTGTACAAATACTTTCCCATACAATTTAGGTACTCGAGTGTACTCAAATACACTCTTAAGCCTACTGAGTGGTTCATACTACTAAGAACACCAATACTGATCACTACCTACCTACCCCATCCACTTACTCACAATTATACTTATACCAAATACAAGCTTATCAACTCACAACTAACTTATACTAAATACAAGCTTATCTACTCACAACTATACTTAAAGTTACACTAAAAGTTACATGTTAAAAAAGATTATAGTTTAATTGCAGGCCTCCTATGAGATCACGCCTACTTACTTTATATACTGACAAATATTCGACATCCATGGATAACTCATTTATATTATTCATTTAAACTATTAAATTAAATAATTATAATTATACGTTTCAATTTAAATTAATCTTATCTAAGAACTATAACGATTATAAATGTTCTTCAATTTACTTAAACACTTACTTACAAAATTATATATTACTTTCATTATTTATGTATTAATAATAGAATAATTACGAAAATTAAAATAATAATTTAAAACAGAGTTTCTCAACAGAGATTTTAAACTTTTTATTAACTTTTATACAATAACTATAACTTTTGTGATAAAAATGTGTTCTATGTAAAGCACGAATCTATATTTCTTCATTCATTTTATTAAATATATTTATTATTATTTCTTATAAACCATGACATAAACATAATACTTATAGAAAAAGGTTCATTAATTGTTCTGTGGTAAATTTTGTAATGTGCACATATAAAAGATTGCTATTCACCTTGATTCAAACTTTATATATATATTTATATATATATATATATATATATATATATATATATATATATATGTATGTATAAATATATATATAAATATATATACAATTATAATTGTCAGTTATATTTTGATCTATTTTCATATATGATCTTATAAACTAATTGTAAAGTAAATATTATTGTAGGAACTTCATTTGAAAATAATATTCCTATGTTGAAGTAAATATCTCAATGCATATTAAAGTAAAACTAGATGAAAGTATGACGAGATTAATGATTAATTGATATCGTCAGTTATAATTTAGTTTAAAATATTGAGTTATCTTATTATATTAATCCATACTCTTTTATTTTATTTTAAATTTTTTTCGCAATATGCACATATAAATATTCCATGTAAGTTATAATAATGCAATTAATTAAAATTTATTTTAATATACATGTATTCATATTCAGTAATAACTCACTTCATATTAAACATTAATGACAGTATATATTATAATACTCATTAAATATATAATGTATAATTATAAAATGATAACCTAATTATTAAATAATATACAAAATATTAGTCAATAATAACTATTATAACTATAATAACTATTATCATTAATAAATATGTTTAGTTATATTATTTTTATGTATTTAATTATTCTTGTAAGTGAATATTATTTAAAGATAAATAAAATACACAAATTCATCACAAGTATGGAAGAATACATGGTCACTAACATACTCTATGCAATATAATATATCTTCTTATTATAGTATATAATATATAAATAATATGCACATAATATTTAATATATATATATATACTAATATTACATACCAAAAATATCTCCCATGCCAATTGCGGCGCTGGAACCAGCTTGATTAAGGGAGGGGGTATTCGATAGAGATGGGTATGTATCTAGTGATTGACTGGAGGAATTTAATTACGGAACAGTACCTTGTTAATTAATGTTAATTAATGCCAATGCAAATAGGAAAAAGGAGATGTGACATTACGAGATGATACCGCTGTAGTGAAATTCCCTGGTTTATATTTAACAAATAAAGCACTTTCTTACATCTTATATTCAAAATTTTCTAATTAATAAATAATAGTTGTAATTGATTTTTAATATTTCCCTGCTTTATATTTTTAAATAAATCACTTACTTACTTATATTTATTAAACATGTTCGCATTCAAAGTTAGTTTATGAATATATTACGATAACCATTAAGATATAATACAGTATATATTATACAGCATACGATATATATTAAGCTATATTTTAAATATATATAATATTGTATTCGCAACAGAAAGTTGAATTAATGAAGATTGTTGCAAGTGCAGCAATTGGAATGGGGGATATTTTTGGTTTGTGCGGGGGGATGATAGGACTGGCAGTGGGGATGATGGTAGTTAGTAGAATAAAAGAAGAGGAAACGGGTATGGTCGGAGACATCGAAGATATCGGAGAGGTGAAAGATAGTAAAGATGATAAAGATGTGGATATTGAGGACAACAAAATAGAGAACAGGTTTGGGTTATTTGGGAGGAATAAAATAGATTTGGATGGATATATTGAACCGTAAGGAGGAGTGGAAGTTGTTGGGTTGGTATTACAGCAGATTGTTGCCAGTGCAGCAATTGACATGGGGATATTTTTGGTTTGGGCGGGGGGATGATAGGACTGGCGGAGGGGATGATGGTAGTTAGTAGAATTAAAGATGAGGAAACAGTTTATACAGGCGTTAGGAAATAATATAGTAATTAAAGATAGCGATTAAATATATAAATTAGATAAAGTATATAAAGATGTGGATAGGAATGAAGATAATATTCAGGACAATAATACCAACACTCCCATATTTCTATCCTACTTTAATCTTTCTTGTTAAAATAAGCCCACCCAAATACCAATCCATCAACTCCTAATTCAGGTTCTATATATGCATTCAAATCTATTGCATTCCCACCAAATAACCTACACTTGTTCTCAATTCTAATTTCCTCAACATCCTCATTTTTATTACTCTATCTTACCAGATTCTGATCTTGTAATATACCTCATCCTCTATTATATGTTCATAATCTAGCATTAATCATAATCTTCATTAAAATATTCCATTTCAACCTCTCCGGCAATTGTTTCTTTATGTATATTGTCCTGAATATTATCTTCATTCCCATTCACGCCTTTGTATACTTTATCTAATTTATTATCTTTAATTACTCTTATTTATTATATTTAACTGATATCATCCCCACTGCCAATTCTATCACCCTCCGCCCAAACCAAAAATATATCCCATGCCAATTGCCGCACTGGTAAACAGCTTAATAAATTCATATTTCTGTTGCGAATACAATATTATATATATTTAATTTTAGCTTAATATATATCATATGCTGTATAATATAAAACTGTTTATTATATCTTAATGGTTAGCGTAATATACTTAAAACTAACTTTGAATGAAAATATCTTTTGAATAAATAGGAAAATAATAATAATATGTCTTATATTACCAGATATTAAAATAAAATGATTTATAATTTGTTTAATTTAAACAGGGAAATATTAAAAGCAATTAAAACCATTATTTACTAATTAGAAAATTGTTGTTGTAAATTTAAATATTTTTGTGGTAAATTTAAATATTTTTAGTTATCAATCTATGTATGAATTGTCAATATACAATTGTCAATCTACATGATGTATTATATCCATCCATCCATCTATCCATCCATATATCCATCCATCTATCAACCTATTCATCCATCCAGCCATCCATCCATCCATCAATAATATTAAAAAGTTTATGTATACACAAAATAACAAATAGATGTTCTCATTTGTGTTCTCATTTGTGTAAAGAGAATAAAATATTATCACAAGTGAATTAAATGATAATATAACATCAGTTAGAGGTCTCTAACATTTGGGCAGATATATATGTGATCGGAGTAGTCACAAAACATCAGCGCAGATACAGAGGAAAAGTTCAATCACATTTTGAGTTTAGTAGATGATTTTTCACAACCTTCTTAAATGTTTAGATGGAATCTCAAAAGTAGAGGCAGTTTGTTCCATAAAATTGAAGCTAAAACAGTAAATCTTCTTTTACTATAGATATCAAGATTATATTTTTGATAATAACTTTTACTAATCTTAATCTGCGGGTGTTTTCCTTCAGTTTAAAAATATCATAGCACTACGTTTAGCCCATAGTTCAGTATAAGTTAAACATATAATTATATACGCTGAATAATTTCTCATTTCATGCAAACCTAGTGATTTTAAACATTCGGTAATACTATTATGGTATAACTAAATTTAAATAAATTATTTATTTCGTATATTAAGAATTATAGTAAGAATGATATAATGTTTTAAAATAATAAACTAATAGAACAAATAGTTTAAATGTGATATAATATAAGACAGAGAGATCATTTTAAAATTATGAAATGACATTAATTTTCTTATTTTTTAGACTTTACTAAAATAATAAAATGCTTTTTTAGCAGTAATTCGTAAATGATTATCTAAAAGAACCTTATGGAATTCAATATTTTAGTTGGAATTCGTCTGATTTTATATCATTTATCAATGTTCGATATGTTCTATTTGTAATATATGATAAGTCTTATCAGTGCCTTATCCGTTATACCTATTTCCTCTAATCTATCTAATAAAATGTTATGAGAGACAGTATCAAATGCTGCTGACATATCTATTAACAAGATGAACCCTATTTCCCGTACCCATTGCATTATATATATTATTAATATATATATATATATATATATATATATATATATATATATATATATATATATTATTGCAGTTTCTATACTATGATTTTTGCGATATGCACTTTGATGAATAGATTCTAATTCATTTTCTGATAAATATTTTATGAATTGTTTACTAATGACTCTTTCGAATATTTTAGATAGAAAAGGAAGTTCGGAAATAAGACGGTAATTTTTTCGTAATTTATTATTTAGATTACGGTTTTTAAGTAGGGGATTAATTATGGCATATTTAAGGAATTTTTAAAAACAGATGTATTTTTAGATTGTGATATTATGATTAAGTAAAGTTCTTAAAGAGTGGGTTTTATTAAGTCGGTAGGTTGTTTCGGCCATGAATCGTTATGAGGGTATGATGCTTTACATATTAACTAGTATTGATATTGTATACGATGAAGGTGAAATAAAGTTTAGAAAGTATGTTTTAGCAGTATTTTAAAGTGGTAGAATGTATATTGGAAATTTAAGTTTTATATCATTAATTGATTGTACTATCTTTTTATTTTATCATTAAAAAAGTTGGCATTTTTTTTAGTAAGTTGGCATTTGGTAGTAATTGAATTGCGTATGTCGGATAGCTTGTTGGTCTATAATTATTTGAGAGTCTATTAATCAATGAATAATTAATTAATGAATATATTTTCTAGTATTTTTCCCATATGAGTTTATTTTATTTTTAATAAAACAAGTCTTAGTATGATTTAATAATTGTCTATATTGTTTGCGAATTGTATTACAATTATTATAGTTAAATTCGGAATTGGTTTTATTATATATTTTTTTCAAATTTTCTTAATTTACTCTTCATAGCTTCAAGATCATTATTATACCATGGATAATTATCATTTACTATTTTTATATGAGAAAATATATCTAAAGTAGATGTTAGGCTGTCATTTAGCAATTGTGATGAAAATATATAATACATATATATCTAATATATAATAGTATATTATATAAATACTGGATATAAAGTATAACTTTATAATATATAAATATGTATTCATGTATATGTATATAAATATATATATAATAGATACAGCAGGCTATAATACATCCTGACTGCTAGAAGGTTATGTCATAGTATTGCAGCATATGTTATTCATATATGCTACATCTTGTGTATTACATCATAGTATTGAAGTCTATTGTAATTCATTCATGCTACGTTCTAGAGTTTATTGTAATAATATTGCAGCTTAGTAAAATTCATTTATCCTAGAATCAGTATATATCAGACCTATACAATACATATATTTACATTACGATTAACTGTTATGCTAGCATAGAATAGCCTTTACTTTCCTATATACGTCTATAGGGATTGATGACTCAGAGTGATTCATCAAAATAAGTGATTTACTCGAGAATCTAGAATTTCGATTTCGAAAAACTTATAAAAATATAACTTCGATTATCTCGAAACATATTGCAAGCAATATCGTTATCGATATAAGAAAAGTAAGATACGGAAGAACTCTATAACATAGAATTTAGATATTTTCAAAAATAACTAAATTAATACCCGAAAATACATTCAAAAAATGAAAAACCTAAAAAAAAAGATTTTTCAACTTTACTACCTATTTACGGTACTAAAAATTAATTTATCGAATATAAACATATATAAGATATATATAGAATTATCAATTATATTGATATTGTATAATTGTATAGTCAATTATATAAGAGAATAACGGTGATCTATTTATAGAAAAGACGACCTCGCTCTAAGAGAGAAAAACATCGACTTCGATCCATCCATTACTCCATTCATCCATCTATCCATCCATCCATCCTTCCATCCATCCATCCATCCATCCATCCATCCATCCATACATTCATCAATCCATCCATTCATCCATCCATCAATTGAATTGAATTGAATTGAAAAGTTTTTCTTATACACAAAATAACAAATAATTATGTTCTCATTTGTGTTTTAAGAGAGTAAAAATAATATTATAAGTAAATTAAATGATAAAATAAAATCAGTTAGAGGACTATGACATTCGGGCAGATACATATGTGATCGGAGTAGTCACAGAACATCAGCGCAGATGCAGAGCTCAAGGTCAATCCAAGAGCTCATGTTAAGCATATTATATGACTTTGCACGGCCTTCTTAAATGTTTTGATGGAATTACATATTTACAAAAGTAGAGGAAGGTTGTTCCATAAAAAACACAAAATCTTCTTTTACCATAGGTATCAAGATTAAATTTTTGATTTGATAGTAGCAATTGTTAAATTAGTTCAATAATATAAAATTCCAAACCCAACAACTTTTATATGGTAAATTAACCAATACAATCTGTTTTTTTTTAGAAATTTAATTCGACAAATGTTGATTTATCTCATTAAAACTTATCATATTATCTGTATCGAGAAAGAATAACTAGTATTCCGATATATATATATATATATATATATATATTATATATTATGCTATTATACAAGTCAATAGATATTTATAATATTTAATTGAGATCTAAAATTGTATAATATATTATAAACAGTGTTTAACTAATGCCATGACAAACGCCATGACCAACGCAATGACTAACGTAATGACCAATGCCGTGGCCATCACCATGCCCAACGCCATTACTAACGCCATAACCAACGCCATTACAAACGCCATGACTAACGCCATTACCAACGCCATGACCAACGCCATGAACAACGCAATGACCAGCACAATGACCATCTAAACTATAACCTAAATTCTACTAAACATTAACGTACACTTTCTACTAAACATTAATTTATACTTTCTACTAAACATTAACCTATACTTTCTACTAAACATTAATCTACACTTTCTACTAAACATTAACCTATACTTTCTACTAAACATTAACATACAATTTCTACTAAATATTACCTATACTTTCTACTAAATCTTAACCTATGGTATATTCATAACATCTACCTATGAACTTTTAATATAAATAAATGTATTTAATAATCCCAAATATATTTTTAATTTTTTGCCTCGTTAAATATAAGGCTTCTATTGATATTCTGTTATATTAAAAAATATAAATTCTATCGATAAATAAATAATAGTTATTAAAATCATTATTTAAAATGTGCTAAAAATGCATGATTAATTCGGTTGATGAAATATACATAATGAATAACTCTCAACATTTTACAAATACAATTAATAAGTTAAATCGAAGATGAGTAATGACTTATAATAAATTAATAAAAAAAATTTGAAATAATTGGATATAATTCCATAAAAACATTTAAGAAGGCCGTTAAAAAAACCGTGCGACTACTTTGATCACAAATGTATCTGCCCAAATGTCAGAATCCTCTAACTAATTTGATATTATAATTTAATTCACTTATGATATTATTTGTACTCTCTTTACACAAATGATGCACTTTAAAACACAAATGAAAATATATCTATTTGTTATTTTGTGTATAAATAAACTTTTCAATTCAATGGATGGATGGATGGATTGATTAATGTTTAAAATCACTAAGATGGGTTAAAATGAAAAATTATTCAGCGTATAGAATACTATGTTTAACTTATACTCCACTCTACGCTAAACAGTTGCGCTACCTTTATGATATTATTAAACTAAAGCAAAATACCCGCCGATTAAGATCTAATAACAGTTTGCTACTATCAAATCAAAAATTTAATCTTGATACCTATGTTTAAAGAAGATTTAGTGTTATAGCGCCAATTTTATGGAACAACCTTCCTCTACCTTTGCGAAGATGTAATTCAATAAAAAAAATTATGAATGCCGTGAAAAATCATCTACTATGTTTAACATGAGCTCTTGGATTGATCTTGTGCGGATGTTCTATGACTACTCCGATCACATATGTATCTGCCCGAATGTCAGAGTCCTCTAACTGATTTGATTTTATGATTTAATTCACTTATGATATTATTTTTACTCTCTTTAAAACACAAATGAGAACATATCTATTTGTTATTTTGTGTATAAATAAACTTTCAATTCAATTCAATTCAATTCAATGGATGGATGGATGGATGGATGAATTAATGGATGGATCGATGTATTGATGGATGGATGGATGGATGGATGTATGGATGTATGGATGGATGGATGGATGGATGGATAGATGGATGGATGGATGGATGGATGGATGGATGGATTCATACTTGGACCATTATTATTTTTAATTTATTTCCCCAAATTAAATTCAACATATTTGCCGACGATATTATAATTTACCAGATTCTACCACTGAAAAACAATGATAACTCATCTCACATTAATTGCACTAATAATATACGCAACTGGCTAATTAATAACAATTTACTACAAAATATCGACAAGGCACAACTGATTAACATTTCAAAAAATTTAACACAAAATAAATTTCCTATATATTTAATTGATAATTTAATTGTTGAACCTTCTAAGACCGTAAAATGCCTGGGTGTCATTATAGACGAACATATGCTTTTAGATAACCACTTACGATTTACTGCTAAAAAAGCATTTTATTATTTTAGTAAGGTAAAAAAAATAAGAAAATTAATGTCCTTTCATAATTTAAAAATGATCTCTCAGTCTTATATTATATCGCATTTAAACTATTGTAATTCTATATATTATGGTATAACTAAATCTAAAATAAATTATTTAGATCGTATATTAAGAATTATAGTAAGAATGATATATATTTTTAAGCGAAAAGTCCATAATAGTATTACCGAATGTTTAACATCACTAGGATGGCTTGAAATGAGAAATTATTCAGCGTATAGAATACTATTTTTAACTTATACTGCCCCAAACGCTAAACAGCCGTACTACCTTTATGATATATTTAAACTAAAGGAAAATACCCGCCGATTAAGATCTAGTAAAAGTTTGCTACTATCAAATCAAAAATTTAATCTTGGTACCTATGGTAAAAGAAGATTTAGTGTTGAAACAACCTTCCTCTACATTTGCGAAGATGTAATTCCATCAAAACATTTAAGAAGGCCGTGAAAAATCATCTAGTATGCTTAACATGAGTTCTTGGATTGACATTGTGCTCTGCATCTGCGCTGATGTTCTATGACTACTCCGATCATATATGTATCTGCCCGAATGTCATAGTCCTCTAACTGATTTTATATTATCATTAAATTCACTTATGATATTATTTTTACTCTCTTTAAAACATAAATGAGAACATCTATTTATTATTTTGTGTATATATAAACTTTTTATATTATTGATGGATGTATGGATGGATGGATTGATGGATGGATGGATGGATGGATGAATGGGTGGATAGATGAATGGATGGATGGATGGATAGATTGATGGATGGATATAATACATCATGTAGATTGAAAATTGTATATTGACAATTCATACATAGATTGGTAACTAAAAATATTTAAATTTACCACAAAAATATTTAAATTTACAGCAACAATTTTCGAATTAGTAAATAATGGTTTTAATTGCTTTTAATATTTCCCTGTTTAAATTAAACAAATTATAAATCATTTTATTTTAATATCTGGTAATATAAGACATATTATTATTATTTTCCTATTTATTCAAAAGATATTTTCATTCAAAGTTAGTTTTAAGTATAATACGCTAATCATTAGGATATAATAAACAGCTTTATATTATATAGCATATGATATATATTAAGCTAAAATTAAATATATATAATATTGTATTCGCAACAGAAATATGAATTTATCAAGCTATTTACCAGTGCGGCAATTGGCATGGGATATATTTTTGGTTTGGGCGGAGGGTGATAGAATTGGCAGTGGGGATGATATCAGTTAAATATAATAAATAAGAGTAATTAAAGATAATAAATTAGATAAAGTATACAAAGGCGTGAATGGGAATGAAGATAATATTCAGGACAATATACATAAAGAAACAATTGCCGGAGAGGTTGAAATGGAATATTTTAATGAAGATTATGATTAATGCTAGATTATGAACATATAATAGAGGATGAGGTATATTACAAGATCAGAATCTGGTAAGAGATAGTAATAAAAATGAGGATGTAGAGGAAATTAGAATTGAGAACAAGTGTAGGTTATTTGGTGGGAATGCAATAGATTTGAATGCATATATAGAACCTGAATTAGGAGTTGATGGATTGGTATTTGGGTGGGCTTATTTTAACAAGAAAGATTAGAGTAGGATAGGAATATGGGATTGTTGGTATTATTGTCCTGAATATTATCTTCATTCCTATCCACACCTTTATATACTTTATCTAATTTATATATTTAATCGCTATCTTTAATTACTATATTATTTCCTAACGCCTGTATAAACTGTTTCCTCGTCTTTAATTCTACTAACTACCATCATCCCCACAGCCAGACCTATCATCCCCCCGCCCAAACCAAAAATATCCCCATGTCAATTGCTGCACTGGCAACAATCTGCTGCAATACCAACCCAACAACTTCCACTCCTCCTTACGGTTCAATATATCCATCCAAATCTATTTTATTCCTCCCAAATAACCCAAACCTGTTCTCTATTTTGTTGTCCTCAATATCCACATCTTTATCATCTTTACTATCTTTCACCTCTCCGATATCTTCGATGTCTCCGACCATACCCGTTTCCTCTTCTTTAATTCTACTAACTACCATCATCCCCACTGCCAGTCCTATCATCCCCCCGCCCAAACCAAAAATATCCCCCATTCCAATTGCTGCACTTGCAACAATCTTCATTAATTCAACTTTCTGTTGCGAATACAATATTATATATATTTAAAATATAGCTTAATGTATATCGTATGCTGTATAATATATACTGTATTATATCTTAATGGTTATGGTAATATATTCATAAACTAACTTTGAAGGAGAACATGTTTAATAAATATAAGTGTAAGTGATTTATTTTTAAATATAAAGCAGGGAAATATTAAAAATCAATTACAACTATTATTTATTAATTAAAAATTTTGAATATAAGATGTAAGAAAGTGCTTTATTTGTTAAATATAAACCAGGGAATTTCACTACAGCGGTATCATCTCGTAATGTCACATCTCCTTTTTCCTATTTGCATTGGCATTACAAGGTACTGTTCCGTAATTAAATTCCTCCAGTCAATCACTAGATACATACCCATCTCTATCGAATACCCCCTCCCTTAATCAAGCTGGTTCCAGCGCCGCAATTGGCATGGGAGATATTTTTGGTATGTAATATTAGTATATATATATATTAAATATTATGTGCTTATTATTTATATATTATATACTATAATAAGAAGATATATTATATTGCATAGAGTATGTTAGTGACCGTGTGTATATGTATTAATAATAATAGTTATTATAAATATATTGACTAATATTTTGTATATTATTTAATAATTAGGTTATCATTTTATAATTATACATTATATATTTAATGAGTATCATAACATATACTGTCATTAATGTTTAATATGAAGTGAGTTATTACTGAATATGAATACATGTATATTAAAGTAAATTTTAATTAATTGCATTATTATAACTTACATGGAATATTTATATGTGCATATTGCGAAAAAACATTTAAAATTAAATAAAATAGTATGGATTATTATAATAAGATAACTCAATATTTTAAACTAAATTATAACTGACGATATCAATTAATCATTAATCTCGTCATACTTTCATCTAGTTTTACTTTAATATGCATTGAGATATTTACTTCAACATAGGAATATTATTTTCAAATGAAGTTCCTACAATAATATTTACTTTACAATTAGTTTATAAGATCATATATGAAAATAGATCAAAATATAACTGACAATTATAATTGTATATATATTTATATATATATTTATATATATATATATATATATATATATATATATACAAAGTTTGAATCAAGGTGAATAGCAATCTTTTATATGTGCACATTACAAAATTTACCACAGACCAATTAATGAACCTTTTTCTATAAGTATTATGTTTATGTCATGGTTTTAAGAAATAATAATAAATATATTTATTAAAATGAATGAAGAAATATAGATTCGTGCTTTACATAGAACATAATTATTTATAATTTCTTTCCATGCCATTAAATATGTATGTCTCATATATAGGTAACATTTTTATTAATTTGCATAATAACATGAATTAACTAGAACCAATCAAATATAATAACGCTTATTAACATTTACTGTACTCCGTACACTGTACAGTGTACGGTACATATGAATAGTGTACACTGTATACTCTATATAGTATAGTGTATGTTGTAATTGGTATACCGTACAGTGTACACTGTATACTGTACAGTGTACAGGGTGTTCCGAATAATGTTTACTTACAAAGTAATTCTAGTCATAGAAACATAACAGATGATAATGCTTTTTATGTTTCATGAGTGATGCATGAATATAAAAATAATATTTATATTATTTTGATATCATTCTAACAAAGAAGTTTATATTTGATATTCTATTGTTATTTTTATCACAAAAGTTATAGTTATTGTATTGTATAAAAGTTAATAAAAAGTTTAAAATCTCTGTTGAGAAAATTAAGTTTTAAATTATTATTTTAAATTTTCGTAATTATTCTATTATTAATACATAAATAATGAAAGTAATATATAATTTTGTAAGTAAGTGTTTATTAAATTTTAAGTAAATCGAAGAACATTTATAATCGTTATAGTTCTTAGATAATATTAATTTAAATTGAAACGTATAATTATAATTATTTAATTTAATAGTTTAAATGAATAACATAAATGAGTTATCCATGGATGTCGAATATTTGTCAGTATATAAAGTAAGTAGGCATGATCTCATAGGAGGCCTGAAATTAAACTATAACCTTTTTTAATATGTAACTTTTAGTGTAACTTTAAGTATAGTTGTGAGTAGATAAGCTTGTATTTAGTATAAGTTAGTTGTGAGTTGATAAGCTTGTATTTGGTATAAGTATAATTGTGAGTAAGTGGATGGAGTAGGTAGGTAGTGTTCAGTATTTGGTGTTCTTAGTAGTATGAACCACTCAGTAGGCTTAAGAGTGTATTTGAGTACACTCGAGTACCTAAATTGTATGGGAAAGTATTTGTACAGTATATACTTTACAATGTACAGTTTACATCCCTCTATGCCCTACTCGGTTAACACCTTTTCCTCTCATAACCACCTCTTCACCTCGTCCTACTCATGATTATCCCTTTCCCTTTCAGATTATCTGCCTTAAACTTGAAGTGTTCCCTTATGCATGCGCTGTTGCAAGAGCATTTCCGAAATTCTCAAGAAAATCCTATTTCGACAAATTTTGAAAAACTGCATACTGGTTAGTGGTTACTAGTTGGTGTTATCGATGCTATTGTTACCGTATTGTTTAGAACAATAATACTATACAAATCTAACTTAGTAATTATACCCATAGTTTATATAATATTACTAAATATTGCTTAGTTATAATGTAAACAATTTGAATTTTTTTTGATTTTAGAAAAATCCTAATTTAATATTTTATGATGAAATATATTTGAGTGATTATTTCCTAAATAAATTATGAAATGTTGTTTTAAATAGTGGCATAAAGAATATATAGCTTAATGTAATAATGCTTTAAACTAGTATGATTATAACATAGGTTCTTATTTTAAATATAATAATAGACGAATTATCTCCCTCTCCCTCTCCCTTTTTTGGAACGTTTATCCCAACTCCACCGTCTCATTTCATTAATTTACTCTTATCACACTAATATTACCTCACTCATCTCACGACTCTCATCTCCCCACTATCATCTCATCTCACACTCTATTTACACCAAACTCATCTCATCACTCACTTCTCACCACTTTCGTCGCATCTCACCACTCTAATATTACCACTCTCATCTCACCACTCTCATCTTATCTTACGACTCTCATCTTACCACTCTCATCTTACCACTCTCATCTTACCACTTTCATCTTATCTTACGACTCTCATCTCATCACTCACATCTAATCTCACCACTCTAATTACACCAACCTTATCTCACCAATCACATCTCACCACTCTAATATTACCACTCTCATCTCACCACTTTCATCTTATCTTACCACTCTCATCTCAACACTCACATCTAATCTCACCACTCTAATTACACCAACCTCATCTCACCACTCACATCTCACCACTCTAATATTACCACTCTCATCTCACCACTTTCATCTTATCTTACCACTCTCATCTCACCATTCTCATCTTATCTTACCACTCTCATCTTACCACTTTCATCTAATCTCACCACTCTCGTTTCACTCAAGTCTTGTATCCTCGTTATCCGTTTTTCGAAATGTTCCTTTTCCTAATTACAATTATTATAAAACAGAGATTGGCAATAAATTGAATATCACTCCAATGATTATTCAAGAAGAAAAATTGTCGAAATGGAAGTGAATCGTAATTTTTTGAAAAGAAACATTAAAATAAAATAAAACACACTTAATTAAATATTCTTTATTTATTTATATTTAAAACTAATACTATATATTATATTTGTATACATTTGTTATCTCAATTGTAACTTATAAGTAAGTAATCAATATATCTAGTGTTATTTCTATTTTTTAAATGCCGTCACAAGATAAAATAAAATTAGTTTCTAAAAATTTTAACTATTTTTATAATAATTTAATGAATATTTACTAAATAAAATAATAATAATTTATTATTAATATATCATTATATAATAATTATCATACTATATAATAAAAGCAATATAACCCTATATCAATATTGATATGTTACTAAATTTATATGTTAATAAATGTATTATATAGTTTATAATAAATTAATATAATATAAATTACCAATTGTAAGTAAATTTAGAATGAATTAAACAACGAATTTTATTTGTATTTTTGCTAGTTATGTTCTGTTTATTGATTATGTTTAATATAATCTAAACTCTAGTTATATATATAGATATATGTATATATATATATATATATATATATATATATTATGCAATCTTACTATAAGTTTGTTATGTCTATGAATTACTGATATGTATTATACTTATTTCAATATATGTAGATAATAGTTTCTTTATTATATTTATTATATAATAATTAAACATTAATTGCGTAACTATTATTTTTTATAACTATTTTCAAGTGAAACATTCATTTACGTATATATTCAAAATATAATAAGTAAGAAGTATAAATGTTAATGTTTTTCAATATTAAATTCACATAGGCCTACATTACTGTACGATGGTCTACATGATCTGCAAATCGAACAATACTTTCAGCCCCATTCATTAAGAGTAAAACTCACCCAATTTAAACCGGTGAGTATTCAAAATATAGAATATCTAAAGATATAATATAACTAATTATACCATCTAATACATACTATATAAGTAAACGGTTATTAGAAAGTGTAGATTAAGGTTTAGTAGAAAGTGTAGGTTAATGTTTAGTAGAAAGTGTAGGTTAATATTTAGTAGAAAGTGTAGGTTAATATTTAGTAGAAAGTATAGGTTAATGTTTAGTAGAAAGTGTAGGTTAATATTTAGTAGAAAGTATAGGTTAATGTTTAGTAGAAAGTATAGGTTAATGTTTAGTAGAAAGTATAGGTTAATGTTTAGTAGAAAGTATAGGTTAATGTTTAGTAGAAAGTATAGGTTAATGTTTAGTAGAAAGTGTAGGTTAATATTTAGTAGAAAGTGTAGGTTAATATTTAGTAGAAAGTATAGGTTAATGTTTAGTAGAAAGTATAGGTTAATGTTTTGTAAAAATGTAGTTTAAGGTTTTGAAATGTTTTATAAATTAAGCAAATAAATAATGTTAATCTAATTTTTCTTATTTAATATAAATTCACAAGGTCTATTTGTATTTGCTACTCGGCGTGCGACTTGGAATTTGGGATATTCGCAGGCACCGGGGGCAGATCAGCAAGTTGTTTGGTCATGTCGTTGTTCATGACGTTGTCCATTGCCTTGGTCATGGCATTGTACATGGCGTTGGTCATGGCGTTGGTCATTGCGACGGTAATTGCGTTAGTCATGATGTTAGTCATGGCGATGGTCATTGCGTTGGTCATGGTGTTGGTCATGGCGATGGTCATTACCTTGGATATGGCGATGGTCATGGCATTGGTAATGGCGATGTTCATTGCATTTATCATAGCAATGTTCATGGCGATGGTCATGGCGTTGGTCATGGCGTTGGTCATTGCGATGGTAATTGCGTTGGTCATGATGTTAGTCATGGCGATGGTCATGGCGTTGGATATTGCCTTGGTCATGGCGTTGGTAATGGATATATTCATTGCATTGGTCATGGCAATGGTTATGGCGATGGTAATGGCATTTGTCATGGCGATGGTCATGTTATTGGCAATGGCAATGGTTATGGCGATGGGAACGGCATTTGTCATGGCGATGTCATGGCGTTGGTCATGGCGATGTTCACTACCTTGGTCATGGCAATGGTTATGGCGATGGGAACGGCATTTGTCATAGCGATGTCATGGCGTTGGTCATGGCGATGGTCATTGCGATGTTCATTGCCTTGGTCATGGCGATGGTCATGGCATTAGTAATGGCGATGTTCATTGCATTGGCAATGGCAATGGTTATGGCGATGGGAACGGCATTTGTCATAGCGAATTCATGACGTTGGTCATGGCAATGGTTATGGCGATGGGAACGGCATTTGTCATGGCGATGTCATGGCGTTGGTCATGGCGATGTTCATTACCTTGGTCATGGCAATGGTTATGGCGATGGTCATGGCATTTGTCATGGCGATGGTCATGGCATTGTTCTTGGCTATGTTCATTGCATTTGTTATGGCGATGGTCACGATTGCTAAGATAATATAAATTCATACTTTAGTCAAATTATAAAATACAAAATAACATAAGTTTAAAAATTAACATTTTTTTTAAAATTCAGTTTAAGTCATAAATAGTTAAACGAATCATGATAAGAATATGTGAATGAGTGAATTAGTGTGTGTGCATGGATTAGTGTGTGATATTCTATATTATGATGAAAGTTATATAAAAGTGATCAAATGTACAAGAAAATATTGTCGTAATCTTGCAGATAATGTCAGTAAACACATATGTTAATAGAGGATAGTAATTAGTGGGATTATACATGTAGGAGAATGTCAGAAAATATATAAGAAATATTATATAATATTAATTATTATTGTCTTAAAACTTACTTGGGGTGGTTGTGTGTATGTCTGCGTATGTTTGTGTGTACGTTTGTTTATATGTTTGTGTATGTCTGTGTGTATGTATGTGTGTATATATGTGTGTATGTTTGTGTGTATGTCTGTGTATGTTTGTGTGTATGTCTGTGTGTATGTCTGTGTGTATGTTTGTGTCTGTCTGTGTATGTATGTGTATGTTTATGTGTATATATGTGTATGTCTGTGTATGTCTGTGTATGTTTGTGTATGTTTGTGTGTATGTATGTATATGTTTGTGTGTATGCCTGTGTATGTGTGTGTATGTCTGTGTGAGTATGTGTATGTTTGTGTGTATGTCTGTATATGTTTGTGTATATTTGTGTGTATGTTTGTGTATGTTTGTGTGTATGTCTTGGTATGTTTGTTTGTATGTTTGTGTGTATGTCTGTGTATGTTTGTGTGTGTGTCTGTATATGTTTGTGTATGTCTGTGTATGTATGTGTATGTTTGTGTATGTCTGTGTATGTATGTGTATGTTTGTATTTATGTTTTTGTGTATGTCTGTGTATGTTTGTGTATATAGTTGTACTGTAGTTGTGTGTTTTATTAGCATCTTCAGATTGGAGATCCTAAGATATATTAAATGTGATTTCTAGTTTTTTTTATAAATGTATATTATATACTCTATGATGATATATTATAGAGAGTAGGTTTATTATTAGAAGGAAATAGTTATATTATATCTATTTATATTAATGAGTGAGTAAATGAGTGAGAGATTGAGTGAGTGAGTAAGTGAGTGAGTGAGTGAGTAAGTGAGTGAGTAAGTGAGTGAGTGAGTGAGTGAGTGAGTGAGTGAGTGAGTGAGTGAGTGAGTGAGTGAGTAAGTGAGTGAATGAGTGAGTGAATGAGTGAGTGAATGAGTGAGTGAGTGAGTAAGTGAGTGAGTGAGTGTGTGAGTAAGTGAGTGTGTGAGGGTATGAGTAAGTGAGTGTGTGAAAGAGTGAGTTAAAAGTCAGTCATGGTTAAAAGATATGCAATGGGATATATTGAACACACCTGTAGTTGGGCTCTGAGCTCCAGTTAATTTTGCAATATCTACAATGTAGTCGGCTCACAATTATGTGTTCGCGTAGGCCACCTGGTGAGTAGTAGGTATTGAAAATAGTTGTTTTTAAATGAGAACAAAATAAATAGGTCAAAGGTTAACTAAGGTTAGAAATTATGTATGGATTGAATTTGTGATCAAAATTATTTAGAAAATTAAAATCTAAAAATGATAAATTGAATAGAGATAGTTATTGTTAAAATGATTGCCATTCAATTCTAACCCCGTCTCCAAGAATCATATGTATTGATGACCTCAACAGTATAAGTGAGGAGTTGATAATTTAAATTGTAAATCTGAAACTTTACTTAAATTTACACGGAAAATCGTAAATTAAGTTTCTTTATTATACATTATATAATATCTGCACTAAACTATATGTAGATCTATAACTATACTATAGATAGTAGTATAACTAGAATATATATACATCGTATAAACAATAATAATCACACATTGATGAGGATTTTAGCAATGCAAAAGTTAGTTGAAATTGAATAAAGAGTAAAAATCAATTATTAAAGATTATTCGCGTATGAGATAAATAAAAGTACGATGGCATTAACTAGCCTAAAGTACGGTATGCACCTACCTTCCGCTGTACATTTCGATATCATATTAATTTTATATTATAATAATATTCATTTTATATTATTTCACTGATTTTTATAATATATTTCGCTTTATTTATATATTTTAAATATAATTGTGATATTTCAGATCAAAAAGGGCAATGACATTATATATTTTATATAGGTAATATATATAGTAACAAAATATTAATAAATAATATAAAATAGTATTATTATATTCAGTATTGAATATATTTCAATTAAATATCATTTGTATTCAGATTTATTAAACCATTTAATCTACCTATAATATGATATTATTATTATAATATAATAAATACAACCAACGTTTACGGTCATATTAAAGTAACAGTCATATTTTCTTTGTAAAAGTATTCTTGCTTTCTTCTCATTAGTTATAAATTTATTTCCAATTTTATTAATATTATTACCTTATTATTTGTACTGTTTGCATAATAAAGGTAAATAATCTTTCAATTGCATTTCCTCCGAATAATTACTTTCAATCACATACTGTTGTCATATATGAACCAGTATGTTCAATTTATGAGATAATCAACTAATATTTTTTTATATTTAGAAAATCTAAGTATTGTCAATTAAAGCACTTTTCAATTAAGTGACAAATTTATAAAAAAAAGCAATATTTTACGGAATATTTTAAGATGTCTCACCAAAATACAACAATAAAACTTCTGTGTTTACTATAAGTAGGTCATAATCATTGGCAAAAGTAATTTAAGTAATATTAAGTATTATTAAGTAATATTTAGTGATATTAAGTAACATTTAGGGATATTAAGTAATTTTAAGTTACATTAAGTGATATTAAGTAACATTACGTATTATTAAGTGATATTAAGTGATATTAAGTAATTTTACGTGATATTAGTAACATTAAGTGATATTAAGTGATATTAAGTGATTTAATTGATATTAAGTGATATTAAGTGATAATAAGTGATATTAAGTGATATTAATTAATATTAAGTGATATTAAGTGAAATTAAGTAATTTAATTGATATTAAGTGATATTAAGTGATAATAAGTGATATTAAGTGATATTATGTAATGTAAGTGATATTAAGTGATATTAATTGATATTAAGTGATATTAAGTAATTTAATTGATATTAAGTGATATTAAGTGATATTAAGTGATAATAAGTGATATTATTTGATATTAAGTGATATTAAGTGATATTAAGTGACATTAAGTGATATTAAGTGATATTAAGTGATATTAAGTGATATTAAGTGATATTAAGTGATATTAAGTGATATTAAGTGATATTAAGTGATATTAAGTGATATTAAGTGATATTAAGTGATATTAAGTGATGTTAAGTGATGTTAAGTGATATTAATTGATATTATTAAGTGATATTATTAAGTGATATTATTATTATAAGTGATATTATTATTAAGTGATATTATTAAGTGATATTAAATGATATTAAATGATATTAAATGATATTAAGTGATATTAATTGATATTAAGTGGTATTAAGTGGTATTAAGTGATATTAATTGATATTAAGTGATATTAATTGATATTAAGTGATATTAAATCATATTAAGTGATATTAAGTGATATTAAGTGATATTAAATGATATTATGTGATATCAAGTGATATTAAATGATATTAAGTGATATTAATTAATATTAAGTAATATTAAACAATATTTAGTAATATTATATAAACTATGGGTATAATTATATAAATTAAAAACATAAGCATAATTTCAATGATATATTATCATTATTAAGTTAGATTTGTATAGTACTATTGTTCTAAACAATACGGTAACAATAGCATTAATAACACCAACTAGTAACCACTAACCAGTATTCAGTCTTTCCAAATTTGTCGAAATAGGACTTTCTTGATAATTTCGGAAATGCTCTTGCAACAGCGCATGCATAAGGGAACACTTCAAGTTTAAGGAAGATAATCTGAAAGGGAAAGGGATAATCATGAGGAAGACGAGGTGATGAGGTGGTTATGAGAGGAAAAGGTGTTAACCGAGCAGGGCATAGAGGGATGTACGCTGTACATTGTAAAGTATATACTGTAGAAATACCTTCCCATACAATTTAAGTAATCGAGTGTACTCAAACACACTCATAAGCCTACTGAGTGGTTCATACTACTAAAAACACAAAATACTGATCACTACCTACCTACCCCATCCACTTACTCACAACTACAAGCTTATCTACTCATAACTATACTTACACTAAATACAAGTTTATCTACTCAAAACTACACTCACACCAAATACAAGTTTATATATCTCAATGCATATTAAAGTAAAACTAGATGAAAGTATGACGAGATTAATGATTAATTGATATCGTCAGTTATAATTTAGTTTAAAATATTGAGTTGTCTTATTATATTAATCCATACTATTTTATTTAATTTTAAATGTTTTTTCGCAATATGTACATATAAATATTACATGTAAGTTATAATAATGCAATTAATTAAAATGTATTTTAATATACATATATTCTTATTCAGTAATATACTCACTTCATATTAAACATTAATGACAGTATATGTTATGATACTCATTAAATATATAATGTAAAATTATAAAATGATAACCTAATTATTAAATAATATACAAAATATTAGTCAGTATATTTATAATAACTATTATTATTAATACATATTTTTAGTTTTATTATTTTTATGTATTTAATTATTCTTGTAAGTGAATATTATTTAAAGATAAATAAAATACACGAATTCATCACAAGTATGGAAGAATACACGGTCACTAACATACTCTATGCAATATAATATATCTTCTTATATATTATATAGTATATAATATATAAATAATATGCACATAATATTTAATATATATATATATATATATTAATATTACATACCAAAAATTTCACTGCAGCGGTATTATCTCGTAATGCCACATCTCCTTTTTCCTATTTTCATTGGCATTACAAGATACTGTTCCGTAATAATAATAAATTCCTCCAATCAGTAACTAGCTACCCATCTCTATCGACTACTCCCCCCAAATAACTATCTATATCTACCAATAACCCCCTCCCCCAACAATCCCATCTTCCTATCCTATCCTAATCTTTCTTATTAAAATAAGCCCACCCAAATACCAACCCATCAACTTCCACTCCTCCTTCCGGTTCTATATATCCATCAACATCAATTTTATTTCCCCCAAATAACCCAAATCTGTTCTCTTTTTCATTTTCCTCAATATCCTCATTTTTATCACCTTTACTTTCTATAACCTCTCCAATCTCTCCAATATCGCCGACCATACCCATTTCCTCTTCTTTTATTCTACTAACTACCATCATCCCCACTGCCAGTCCTATCATCCCCCCGCCCAAACCAAAAATATCCCCCATTCCAATTGCTGCACTTGCAACAATCTTCATTAATTCAACTTTCTGTTGCGAATACAATATTATATATATTTAAAATATAGCTTAATATATATCGTTTGCTGTATAATATATACTGTATTATATCTTAATGGTTATCATAATATGTTTATAAACTAACTTTGAAGGAGAACATGTTTAATAAATATAAGTGTAAATGATTTATATAAAACAGGGAAATAATAAAAATCAATTACAACTATTATTTATTAATTAGAAAATTTTGTTGCAAATTTAAATATTAATTATTTAATTACCTAATAAAAATTATATTTTTCAAATTGTTAAAATTTATTTTATATTATTTTTACTTGTCAATTACTATGTATTAATTATCTATCTAAATTGTCAATCTACATGATGTATTATATCCATCCATCCTTCCGTACATCCATCCATCCATCCATCCATCCATCCATTGAATTGAATTGAATTGAAAAGTTTATTTATACACAAAATAACAAATAGATATGTTCTCACTTGTGTTTTTAAGAGAGTAAAATAATATCATAAGTGAATTAAATGATAATATAAAATCAGTTAGAGGACTCTGACATTCGGGCAGATACATATGTGATTGGAGTAGTCATAGAACATCCGCACAAGATCAATCCAAGATCTCATGTTGAGCATAGTAGATGATTTTTAACGGCCTTCTTAAATGTTTTGATGGAATTACATCTTCGCAAATGTAGAGGAAGGTTGTTCCATAAAACTGGCGCTGAAACCCTAAATCTTCTTTTACCATAGGTATCAAGATTAAATTTTTGATTTGATAGTAGCAAACTGTTACTAGATCTTAATTGGCGGGTATTTTACTTTAGTTTAATAATATCATAGAGGTAGCGCGGCTATTTAGAGTTTAGGGCAGTATAAGTTAAACATAGTATTTTATAAGTTGAATAATTTCTCATTTCAAGCCATCCTAGTGATGTTAAACATTCGGTAATACTATTATGGACTTTTCGCTTAAAAATATATATCATTCTTACTATAATTCTTAATATACGATCTAAATAATTTATTTTAGATTTAGTTATATCTTAATATATAGAATTACAATAGTTTAAATGCGATATAATATAAAACTGAGAGATCATTTTAAAATTATGAAATGACATTAATTTTCTTATTTTTTTGACCTTACTAAAATAATAGAATGCTTTTTTAGCAGTAAATCGTAAGTGGTTATCTAAAAGCATATGTTCGTCTATAATGACACCCAGACATTTTACGGTCTTAGAAGGTTCAACAATTAAATTATCAATTAAATATATAGGAAATTTATTTTGTGTTAAATTTTTTGAAATGTTAATCAGTTGTGTCTTGTCGATATTTAGTAGTAAATTGTTATTGATTAGCCAGTTGCGTATATTATTAGTGCAATTAATGAGAGATGAGTTATCATTGTTTTTCAGTGGTATAATCAGGTAAATTATAATATCGTCATCAAATATGTTGAATTTAATTTGGGGAAATTTAGAAATTAATAGGGATAATGGACGTAAATAAATTAAAAATAATAATGTTCCAAGTACGGAATCTTGTGGAACTCCATATTTTAGTTGGAATTCGTCTGATTGTATATCATTTATCAATGTTCGATACGTTCTATTTGTAATATAAGATTTCAGTAAGTCTAGTACCTTATCAGCTATACCTATTTCCTCTAATCTATCTAATAAAATATCATGAGAGATAGTATCAAATGCTGCTGACATATCTAATAGCACAAGTTGAACCTTATTTCCATAATCTATCGCATTATATATAGTATCAAATATAGATACTATTGTAGTTTCTGTACTGTGGTTTTTTCGATATGCACTTTGATTTATAGGATATAGTTCATTTTCTGATAAATATTTAATGATTTGTTTACTAATGACTCTTTCAAATATTTTAGATAGAAAAGGAAGTTTGGAAATAGGACGGTAGTTTTTTTAGTAATTTATCATCTAGATTATTGTTTTTTAGTAGGGGAGTAATAATGGCATATTTAAGGGATGTTGGAAAAATAGAAGTATGTATAGATTGTGATATTATGGATTGATAAAGTTCTGTGAGAGTGGGTTCTATTAAGTCGGTAAGTTGTTTAGGTAATGAATCGTTATGAGGGTAGGATGATTTACATATTTTAACTAGTATTGATATTTCATACGATGAAGGGGACTTAAAGTTTAGAAAGTATGATTTAGCAGTATTGTAAAGTGGTATAATATATATTGGAATTTTATGTTTTATATCATTAATTGATTGTACTATATTTTTTATTTTAGCATCAAAAAAGTTGGCGAATATATTTGGTAGTAATTCAATCGTAGATGTTGGATATCTTGTTGGACTATAATTATTTGAAAGTCTGTTAATTAATGAATATATTTTTTTAGTATTTTTCCCATATGTGTGTATTTTATCTATAATAAAGTAAGTCTTAGTATGATTTAATAATTGTCTATATTGTTTGCGAATTGTATTAAAATTATTATAGTTAAATTCGGAATTGGATTTATTATATATTTTTTCAAATCTTCTTAATTTTCTCTTCATAGCTTCAAGATCATTATTATACCATGGATAATAAGTATGGTATGTTACATGATATGTTAATCTTTTTATAGGAGCAAATTTGTCTAAAGTAGATGTTAGGCAATCATTTAGCAATAACGATGAAAGTATATTTAACCTTCTAGTGAAGATAATATATTATCTATGAAATCTTTAATGTTTATTTTATTAATTGATCTATATTTTATTAACTTTACTATATGTACATTTTTCTTAATATTGATATTAAATTTAATTATATAAGTGATCAATAGTTATAATATTGATCAGTTATAAGTTCACCCCTTGTAATTTCAGATATATAAATATGACTGTTTATAGATGTTAAAACTATATCTATTATATGACCATGTATATGAGTTGCGAAAGTAATATGTTGTTTAAGTGAAAGGGTTTCTATTGTTTGTTTAAAAATATTATGAGGATATTTATTTTCGTCGTAATGATAATTAAAATCACCTAATCCATCCATCCATCCATCCATCCATCCATCCATCCATCCATCCATCCATCCATCCACCCATCCACACATCAATCAATACATTCATACATCTATCAATCCATTCATATATCCGTTGAATTGAATTGAATTGAAAAGTTAATTTATAATAAATATACAAATTATAATAAATTCCTAATGTATTAATTTTTTAAATCATGCATTTTTAGCACATTTTATATAATGATTTTAATAACTATTATTTATTTATCGATATAATTTATATTTTTTAATATAACAGAATTCATAGGTATAGGTAACGAATATACCATATGCATATATAAAGAAACTTATTATTATAGATTTTTTATATTATGAGATGTTATTATATTATTAAATTGTATACACTTAAGAATGTAAGTACAATTATAATTAACTCGTGAGTATTTGCCTGATTAGACGAGATTTAACCTGGCTATAAAGTCTACAATCAACATAAAAAGTTGGCAAATAATATAACATAAATTAGTTCAATAATATCAAATTCCAAACCCAACAACTTTTATATGGTAAATGTGACTTATCCAATATAATCTGTTTTTTTTTAGAAATTTATTTTGACAAATGTTGATTTATCTCATTAAAACTGATCATATTATCTGTATCGAGAAAGAATAACTAGTATTCCGATATATATATATATATATATATATATATATATATATATATATTAAGCTATTATACAAGTCAATAGATATTTCTAATATGTATTATTTAATTTCAACTCTCTTTAGTGTGTTCATGAAGTCCTAAATTCTCAATGTTTATGACAGTGGTAACCTTGGTAACAATAGTAACAGCGCGGACACTGTGTCAATTTTGATAATGCCATTACAAACGCACAATTTAACGTACAATTTCTACTAAACATTAATCTACACATTCTACTAAACATTAACCTACACTTTCTACTAAACATTAACCTACACTTTCTACTAAACATTAACCTGCACTTTCTACTAAACATTAACCTATACTTTTACTAAACATTAACATACACTTCCTAATAAACTTTAATCTATACTTTTTACTAAACATTAACCTATAATTTCTACTAAACATTAACCTATACTTTCTACTAAACATAGTAGAAATTATAGATTAAAGTTTAGTAGAAAGTGTATGTTAATATTTAGTAAAAGTATAGGTTAATGTTTAGTAGAAAGTGTAGGTTAATGTTTAATAGAAAGTATAGGTTAATGTTTAGTAGAAATTGTACGTTAATGTTTAGTAGAAAGTATACGTTAATGTTTAGCAGAAATTTAGGTTATAGTTTAGACGGTCATTGTGCTGCTCATTGCGTTGTTCATGGCGTTGGGCATGGCGTTGGTAATGTCGTTGGTAATGGCGTTGGTAATGGCGTTGGTAATGGCGTTGGTCATGGTGTTGGTCATGGCGTTGGTCATGGCGTTGGTAATGGCATTGGTCATTACGTTAGTCATTACTTCAGTCATTGCGTTGGTAATGTTGTTGGTCATGGCGTTGATAATGGCGTTGGTCATGGCGTTGGTAATGGCATTGGTCATTACGTTAGTCATTACGTCAGTCATTACGTCAGTCATTGCGTTGGTAATGTTGTTGGTCATGGCGTTGATAATGGCGTTGGTCATGGCGTTGGTAATGGCATTGGTCATTACGTTAGTCATTACGTCAGTCATTACGTCAGTCATTGCGTTGGTAATGTTGTTGGTCATGGCGTTGATAATGGCGTTGGGCATGGCGTTGGTAATGACATTGGTTATTACGTTAGTCATTGCGTTGTTCATGGCGTTTGTCATGGCATTAGTCAAAATTGACACAATGTCCACGCTGTTACTATTGTTACCATTGTTACTATTGTTACCATTGTTACTATTGTTACCATTGTTACTATTGTTACCATTGTTACTATTGTTACCATTGTTACTATTGTTACCATTGTTACTATTGTTACCATTGTTACTATTGTTACCATTGTTACTATTGTTACCATTGTTACTATTGTTACCATTGTTACTATTGTTACCATTGTTACTATTGTTACCATTGTTACTATTGTTACCATTGTTACTATTGTTACCATTGTTACTATTGTTACCATTGTTACTATTGTTACCATTGTTACTATTGTTACCATTGTTACTATTGTTACCATTGTTACTATTGTTACCATTGTTACTATTGTTACCATTGTTACTATTGTTACCATTGTTACTATTGTTACCATTGTTACCATTGTTACCATTGTTACTATTGTTACCATTGTTACTATTGTTACCATTGTTACTATTGTTACCATTGTTACTATTGTTACCATTGTTACTATTGTTACCATTGTTACTATTGTTACCATTGTTACTATTGTTACCATTGTTACCATTGTTACCATTGTTACTATTGTTACCATTGTTACTATTGTTACCATTGTTACTATTGTTACCATTGTTACCATTGTTACCATTGTTACTATTGTTACCATTGTTACTATTGTTACCATTGTTACTATTGTTACCATCGCTTTTACTATTGTATTCTCGCTTTCACAATTAGTTATCACGTTTGAAAATCCGTCATTATTATAAAATGGTTTCTATGGTTACTATGATCTATGTACTAGGTTATATCGGCCCTTCCGGATAATTCTGAAACAACCACGATATAGCTTGATTATATGTAGGTAAATATAATATAATAGATGAGTGTACATCGTACAATTTACAGTATATACTGTACACTGTATAGTGTAAACTGGACACTGTATAGTATACACTGTACACTGTACAGTATACGCTGTGCATTATACAGTGTACAAGTTAAAATATAATAAACTCATAATTTACAGACGTGAATTATTTTAATTAAATATTTTAACCTATATTTAAATCTTATTTACTATTGATGGGTATATTACTATATAAAATGTTTGTATGTGATATGATAGTGATTTATTTATATGCTTCATAGATAAAAACTGTTTATAATATATTATACAATTTTAGATCTCATTAAAATCAGTAATGGTATATATATGGTATTGTCGATTTTTAATGTTCATAAGTATATTTTAGATCATATAAATTAGGCTAAAATAAACATCGAGAATTTCATAAACACACTAAAGAGAGTTGAAATTAAATAATACATATTATAAATATCAATTGACTTGTATAATAACATAATATATATATATATATATATATATATATATATATATATCGGAATACTAGTTATTCTTTCTCGATACA
This sequence comes from Osedax frankpressi, assembly GCA_964035775.1. Taxonomy (NCBI): domain Eukaryota; kingdom Metazoa; phylum Annelida; class Polychaeta; order Sabellida; family Siboglinidae; genus Osedax; species Osedax frankpressi. The sequence goes on from OZ038317.1 coordinate 15,983,445, forward strand.
GATAATTTGATAAGTTTTAATGAGATAAATCAACATTTGTCGAATTAAATTTCTAAAAAAAAACAGATTATATTGGATAAGTCACATTTACCATATAAAAGTTGTTGGGTTTGGAATTTGATATTATTGAACTAATTTAACAGTTGCTACTATCAAATCAAAAATTTAATCGTGATACCTATGGTAAAAGTAGATTTTGTGTTTTTTATGGAACAACCTTCCTCTACATTTGCGAAGATGTAATTCAATCATAACATTTAAGAAGGCCGTGAAAAATCATCTATAATCCTAAAATGAGCTCTTGGATTGACCTTGTGCTCTGCATCTGCGCTGATGTTCTATGTCTACTCCGATTACATATGTATCTGCCCAAATGTCATAGTCCTCTAACTGATTTTATATTATCATTTAATTCACTTATGATATTATTTTTACTCTCTTTAAAACATAAATGAGAACATCTATTTATTATTTTGTGTATATATAAACTTTTTATATTATTGATGGATGTATGGATGGATGGATGGATGGGTGGATGGATGAATAGGTGGATAGATGAATGGATAGATGGATGGATGGATGGATGGATAGATAGATGGATGGATATAATACATCATGTAGATTGAAAATTGTATATTGACAATTCATACATAGATTGATAACTAAAAATATTTAAATTTACCACAACAATATTTAAATTTACAACAACAATTTTCTAATTAGTAAATAATGGTTTTAATTGCTTTTAATATTTCCCTGTTTAAATTAAACAAATTATAAATCATTTTATTTTAATATCTGGCAATATAAGACATAATAATATTATTTTCCTATTTATTTAAAAGATATTTTCATTCAAAGTTAGTTTTAAATATATTACGATAACCATTATGATATAATAAACAGTGTTATATTATACAGCATATGATATATATTAAGCTAAAATTAAATAATATTGTATTCGCAACAGAATTTATCAAGCTTGTTACCAGCGAGGCAGATCAGAATCTGGTAAGAGATAGTAATAAAAATGAGGATGTTGAGGAAATTAGAATTGAGAACAAGTGTAGGTTATTTGGGGGGAATGCAATAGATTTGAATGCACATATAGAACCTGAATTAGGAGAGGAAGTTGATGGATAGGTATTTGGGTGGGCTTATTTTAACAAGAAAGATTAGAGTAGGATAGAAATATGGGATTGTTGGTATTATTGTCCTGAATATTATCTTCATTCCTATCCACACCTTTATATACTTTATCTAATTTATATATTTAATCGTTATCTTTAATTACTATATTATTTCCTAACGCCTGTGTAAACTGTTTCCTCATCTTTAATTCTACTAACTACCATCATCCCCACCGCCAGTCCTATCATCCCCCCGCCCAAACCAAAAATATCCCCATGTCAATTGCTGCACTGGCAATAATGTGCTGCAATACCAACCCATCAACTTCCACTCCTCCTTCCGGTTCTATATATCCATCAACATCAATTTTATTCCCCCCAAATAACCCAAACCTGTTATCTTTTTCATTTTCCTCAATATACTCATCTTTATCACCTCTACTACTCACCTCTCCGATGTCTTCGATGTCTCCGACCATACCCGTTTCCTCTTCTTTTATTCTACTAACTACCATCATCCCCACTGCCAGTCCTATCATCCCCCCGCTCAAACCAAAAATATATCCCATGCCAATTGCTGCACTGGCAACAATCTTCATTAATTCAACTTTCTGTTGCGAATACAATATTATATATATTTAAAATATAGCTTAATATATATCGTATGCTGTATAATATATACTGTATTATATCTTTATGGTTATCGTAATATATTCATAAACTAACTTTGAATGCGAACATGTTTAATAAATATAAGTAAGTAAGTGATTTATTTAAAAATATAAAGCAGGGAAATATTAAAAATCAATTACAACTATTATTTATTAATTAGAAAATTTTGAATATAAGATGTAAGAAAGTGCTTTATTTGTTAAATATAAACCAGGGAATTTCACTACAGCGGTATCATCTCGTAATGTCACATCTCCTTTTTCCTATTTGCATTGGCATTAATTAACATTAATTAACAAGGTACTGTTCCGTAATTAAATTCCTCCAGTCAATCACTAGATACATACCCATCTCTATCGAATACCCCCTCCCTTAATCAAGCTGGTTCCAGCGCCGCAATTGGCATGGGAGATATTTTTGGTATGTAATATTAGTATATATATATATTAAATATTATGTGCTTATTATTTATATATTATATACTATAATAAGAAGATATATTATATTGCATAGAGTATGTTAGTGACCATGTATTCTTCCATATTTGTGATGAATTCGTGTATTTTATTTATCTTTAAATAATATTCACTTACAAGAATAATTAAATACATAAAAATAGTAAAACTAAAAATATGTATTAATAATAATAGTTATTATAAATATACTGACTAATATTTTGTATATTATTTAATAATTAGGTTATCATTTTATAATTATACATTATATATTTAATGAGTATCATAACATATACTGTTATTAATGTTTAATATGGAGTGAGTTATTACTGAATATGAATACATGTATATTAAAATACATTTGAATTAATTGCATTATTATAACTTACATGTAATATTTATATGTGCATATTGCGAAAAAACATTTAAAATAAAATAAAATAGTATGGATTAATATAATAAGATAACTCAATATTTTAAACTAAATTATAACTGACGATATCAATTAATCATTAATCTCGTCATACTTTCATCTAGTTTTACTTTAATATGCATTGAGATATTTACTTCAACATAGGAATATTATTTTCAAATGAAGTTCCTACAATAATATTTACTTTACAATTAGTTTATAAGATCATATATGAAAATAGATCAAAATATAACTGACAATTATAATTGTATATATATTTATATATATATTTATACATATATATATATATATATATATATATATATATATATATATATATATACAAAGTTTGAATCAAGGTGAATATCAATCTTTTATATGTGCACATTAAAAAATTTACCACAGAACAATTAATGAACCTTTTTCTATAAGTATTATGTTTATGTCATGGTTTATAAGAAATAATAATAAATATATTTATTAAAGTGAATGAAGAAATATAGATTCGTGCTTTAAATAGAACATAATTATATAACGCTTATTAACATATACTGTACACCGTACAGTGTACACTGTATAGTGTACGGTACATATGAATAGTGTACACTGTATACTCTATATAGTATAGTGTATGTTGTAATTGGTATACCGTACAGTGTACACTGTACACTGTACACTGTACACTGTACAGTATACAGGGTGTTCCGAATAATGTTTACTTACAAAGTAATTCTAGCCATAGTAACATAACAGATGATAATGCTTTTTATGTTTCATGAGTGATGCATGAATATAAAAATTATATTTATATTATTTTGATATCATTCTAACAAAGAAGTTTATATTTGATATTCTATTGTTATTTTTATCACAAAAGTTATAGTTATTGTGTAAAAGTTAATAAAAAGTTTAAAATCTCTGTTGAGAAACTCTGTTTTAAATTATTATTTTAAATTTTCGTAATTATTCTATTATTAATACATAAATAATGAAAGTAATATATAATTTTGTAAGTAAGTGTTTATTAAATTTTAAGTAAATTGAAGAACATTTATAATCGTTATAGTTCTTAGATAAGATTAATTAAAATTGAAACGTATAATTATAATTATTTAATTTAATAGTTTAAATGAATAACTGAATAAATGAGTTATCCATGGATGTCGGATATTTGTCAGTATATAAAGTAAGTAGGCGTGATCTCATAGGAGGCCTGCAATTAAACTATAACCTTTTTTAATATGTAACTTTTAGTGTAACTTTAAGTATAGTTGTGAGTAGATAAGCTAGTATTTAGTATAAGTTAGTTGTGAGTTGATAAGCTTGTATTTGGTATAAGTATAATTGTGAGTAAGTGGATGGGGTAGGTAGGTAGTGATCAGTATTTGGTGTTTTTAGTAGTATGAACCACTCAGTAGGCTTAAGAGTGTATTTGAGTACACTCGAGTACCTAAATTGTATGGGAAAGTATTTGTACAGTATATACTTTACAATGTACAGTTTACATCCCTCTATGCCCTACTCGGTTAACACCTTTTCCTCTCATAACCACCTCTTCAACTCGTCCTACTCATGATTATCCCTTTCCCTTTCAGATTATCTGCCTTAAACTTGAAGTGTTCCCTTATGCATGCGCTGTTGCAAGAGCATTTCCGAAATTCTCAAGAAAATCATATTTCGACAAATTTGGAAAGACTGAATACTGGTTAGTAGTTACTAGTTAGTGTTATCAATGCTATTGTTACCGTATTGTTTAGAACAATAATACTATACAAATCTAACTTAGTAATTATACCCATAGTTTATATAATATTACTAAATATTGCTTAATATTACTTAATATTAATGTTACTTAATATCACTTAAATTACTTAATATTACTTAATATTACTCAATATTACTTAAAATGACATAATATTAAATAATATTCTGGAATATCAAGGCAAGTTATAATGTAGACAAATATTAAACAATTTGAATTTTTTTTGATTTTAGAAAAATCCTAATTTAATATTTTATGATGAAATATATTTGAGTGATTATTTCCTAAATAAATTATGAAATGTTGTTTTAAATAGTGGCATAAAGAATATATAGCTTAATGCAATAATGCTTTGAACTAGTATGATTATAACATAGGTTCTTATTTTAAATATAATAATAGATAAATTATCTCCCTCTCCCTCTCCCTCTCCCTTTTTTGGAACGTTTATCCCAACTCCACAGTCTCATTTCATTAATTTACTCTTATCACACTAATATTACCTCTTTCATCTCACGACTCTCATCTCACCACTATCATCTCATCTCACACTCTAATTACACCAAACTCATCTCATCACTCACATCTCACCACTTTCGTCGCATCTCACCACTCTAATCTTACCCCTCTCATCTCAACACTCACATCTAATCTCACTACTCTAATTACACCAACCTCATCTCACTACGCACATCTCACCACTCTAATATTACAACTCTCATCTCACCATTCTCATCTTATCTTACGACTCTCATCTTACCACTTTCATCTTATCTTACGACTCTCATCTCATCACTCATATCTAATCTCACCACTCTAATTACACCAACCTCATCTCACCACGCACATCTAATCTCACCATTCTAATTACACCAACCTGATCTCACCAATCACATATCACCACTCTAATATTACCACTCTCATCTCACCACTTTCATAATATCTTACCACTCTCATCTAAACACTCACATCTAATCTCACCACTCTAATTACACCAACCTCATCTCACCACTCACATCTCACCACTATAATATTACCACTCTCATCTCACCACTTTCATCTTATCTTACCACTCTCATCTCACCATTCTCATCTTATCTTACCACTTTCATCTAATCTCACCACTCTCGTTTCACTCAAGTCATGTATCCTCGTTATCCGTTTTTCGAAATGTTCCTTTTCCTAATTACAATTATTATAAAACAGAGATTGACAATACATTGAATATCAATCCAATGATTATTCAAGAAGAAAAATTGTCGAAATGGAAGAGAATCGTAATTTTTTGAAAAGCAACATTAAAATAAAATAAAACACACTTAATTAAATATTCTTTATTTATTTATTATATTTGTATACATTTGTTATCTCAATTGTAACTTATAAGTAAGTAATCAATATATCTAGTGTTATTTCTATTTTTTAAATGCCGTCACAAGATAAAATAAAATTAGTTTCTAAAAATTTTAACTATTTTTATAATAATTTAATGAATATTTACTAAATAAAATAATAATAATTTATTATTAATATATCATTATATAATAATTATCATACTATATAATAAAAGCAATATAACCCTATATCAATATTTATATATTACTAAATTACTTATAATAAATGTATTATATAGTTTATAATAAATTAATATAATATAAATTACCAATTGTAAGTTTAGAATGAAATAAACAACGAATTTTATTTGTATTTTTGCTAGTTATGTTCTGTTTATTGATTATGTTTAGTATAATCTAAACTATAGTTATATATAGATATATATATATATATATATATATATATATATATATATATATGTATATATATTATGCAATCTTACTGTAAGTTTGTTATGTCTATGAATTACTGATATGTATTATACTTATTTCAATATATGTAGATAATAGTTTCTTTATTATATTTATTATATAATAATTAAACATTAATTGCGTAACTATTATTTTTTATAACTATTTTCAAGTGAAACATTCATTTACGTATATATTCAAAATATAATAAGTAAGAAGTATAAATGTTAATGTTTTTCAATATTTAATTCACATTGATTTTATATTTTATTCAGTAATGTCACTTTTATTATACATAACAGAGGCCTACATTACTGTACGATGTCTACATGATCTGCAAATCGAACACTACTTTCAGCCCCATTCATTAAGAGTAAAACTCACCCAATTTAAACCGGTGAGTATTCAAAATATAGAATATCTAAAGATATAATATAACTAATTATACCATCTAATACATACTATATAAGTAAACGGTTATTAGAAAGTGTAGATTAAGGTTTAGTAGAAAGTGTAGGTTAATGTATAGTAGAAAGTGTAGGTTAATATTTAGTAGAAAGTGTAGGTTAATATTTAGTAGAAAGTATAGGTTAATGTTTAGTAGAAAGTATAGGTTAATGTTTAGTAGAAAGTATAGGTTAATGTTTTGTAAAAATGTAGTTTAAGGTTTTGAAATGTTTTATAAATTAAGCAAATAAATAATGCAAATCTAATTTTTCTTATTTAATATAAATTCACAAGGTCTATTTGTATTTGCTACTCGGCGTGCGACTTGGAATTTGGGATATTCGCAGGCACCGGGGGCAGATCAGCAAGTTGTTTGGTCATGTCGATGTCATGGCGTTGGTCATTGCCTTGGTCATGTCGTTGGTCATGGCATTGTACATGGCGTTGGTCATGGCGTTGGTCATTGCGACGGTAATTGCGTTAGTCATGATGTTAGTCATGGCGATGGTCATATCGTTGGTCATGGTGTTGGTCATGGCGATGGTCATTGCCTTGGATATGGCGATGGTCATGGCGTTGGTAATGGCAATGTTCATTGCATTTGTCATAGCAATGTTCATGGCGATGGTCATGGCGTTGTTCATGGCGTTGGTCATGGCGATGGTCATTGCCTTGGATATGGCGTTGTTCATGGCAATGGTTATAGCGTTGGGAACGGCATTTATCATGGCGATGTCATGGCGTTGGTCATAGCAATGTTAAGAGCGATGGTTATGGCGTTGTTCATGGCTTTGGTCATTGCGATGGTAATTACGTTGGTCATGATGTTAGTCATGGCGATGGTCATGGCGTTGGATATCGCCTTGGTCATGGCGATGGTCATGGCGTTGGTGATGACGATATCCATTGCATTGGTCATGGCAATGGTTATGGCGATGGGAACGGCATTTGACATAGCGATGTCATGACGTTGGTCATGGTGTTGGTCATGGCGATGTTCATTGCCTTGGTCATGGCAATGGTTATGGCGATGGTCATGGCATTTGTCATGGCGATGGTCATGGCATTGGTCTTGGCTATGTTCATTGCATTGGTCATGGCGATGGTCACGATTGCTAAGATAATATAAATTCATACTTTAGTCAAATTATAAAATACAAAATAATATCAGTTTAAAAATTAAAAAATTTAAAAAAAATCAGTTTAAGTCATAAATAGTTAAATGAATCACGATAAGAATATGTGAATGAGTGAATTAGTGTGTGTGTATGAATTAGTGTGTGATATTCTATATTATGATGAAAGTTATATAAAAGTGATCAAATGTACAAGAAAATATTGTCGTAATCTTGCAGATAATGTCAGTAAACACATATGTTAATAGAGAATAGTAATTAGTGGGATTATACATGTAGAGAATGTCAGAAAATATATAAGAAATATTATATAATATTAATTATTATTGTCTTAAAACTTACTTGGGGTGGTTGTGTGTATGTCTGCGTATGTTTGTGTGAACGTTTGTTTATATATTTGTGTATGTCTGTGTGTATGTATGTGTGTATGTCTGTGTGTATGTATGTGTGTATGTCTGTGTGTATATTTGTGTGTATGGCTGTGTATGTTTATGTGTATGTCTGTGTATATGTCTGTGTTTATGTCTGTGTGTATGTTTGTGTCTATGTCTGTGTATGTATGTGTATGTTTATGTGTATGTCTGTGTATGTCTGTGTATGTTTGTGTATGTTTGTATGTATATCTGTATATGTTTGTGTGTATGTGTGTATGTATGTGTATGTTTGTGTGTATGTCTGTGTACGTCTGGATATGTTTGTGTATGTTTGTGTGTAGGTTTGTGTATGTATGTGTGTATGTCTGTGTGTATGTCTGTGTATATGTCTGTGTGTATGTTTGTGTATATGTCTGTGTATGTATGTGTATGTTTATGTGTATGTCTGTGTATGTCTGTGTATGTTTGTGTATGTTTGTGTGTATGTCTGTGTATGTCTGGATATGTTTGTGTATGTTTGTGTGTATGTTTGTGTATGTCTGTGTATATGTCTGTGTCTGTGTATGTGTGTATGTATGTGTATGTTTGTGTGTATGTCTGTGTATGTCTGAGTGTATGTTTGTGTGTATGTCTGTGTATGTTTGTGTGTATGTTTGTGTGTGTCTGTGTATGTTTGTGTATGTCTGTATATGTATGTGTATGTTTGTGTATGTCTGTGTATGCCTGTGTATGTTTATATTTATGTTTGTGTGTGTGTCTGTGTATGTTTGTGTATATAGTTGTACTGTAGTTGTGTGTTTTATTAGCATCTTCAGATTGGAGATCCTAAGATATATTAAATGTGATTTCTAGTTTTTTTTATAAATGTATATTATACTCTATGATGATATATTATAGAGAGTAGGTTTATTATTAGAAGGAAATAGTTATATTATATCTATTTATATTAATGAGTGAGTAAATGAGTGAGAGATTGAGTGAGTGAGTAAGTGAGTGAGTGAGTGAGTAAGTGAGTGAGTAAGTGAGTGAGTGAGTGAGTGAGTGAGTGAGTGAGTGAGTGAGTGAGTAAGTGAGTGAATGAGTGAGTGAATGAGTGAGTGAGTGAGTAAGTGAGTGAGTGAGTGTGTGAGTAAGTGAGTGTGTGAGGGTATGAGTAAGTGAGTGTGTGAAAGAGTGAGTTAAAAGTCAGTCATGGTTAAAAGATATGCAATGGGATATATTGAACACACCTGTAGATGGGCTCTGAGCTCCAGTTAATTTTGCAATATCGACAATGTAGTCGGCTCACAATTATGTGTTCGCGTAGGCCACCTGGTGAGTAGTAGGTATTGAAAATAGTTGTTTTTAAATGAGAACAAAATAAATAGGTCAAAGGTTAACTAAGGTTAGAAATTATGTATGGATTGAATTTGTGATCAAAATTATTTAGAAAATTAAAATCTAAAAATGATAAATTGAATAGAGATAGTTATTGTTAAAATGATTGCCATTCAATTATAACCCCGTCTCCAAGAATCATCTGTATTGATGACCTCAACAGTATAAGTCAGGAGTTGATAATTTAAATTGTAAATCTGAAACTTTACTTAAATTTACACGGAAAATCGTAAATTAAGTTTCTTTATTATACATTATATAATATCTGCACTAAACTATATGTAGATCTATAACTATACTATAGATAGTAGTATAACTAGACTATATATATAAATCACATATACATCATATAAACAATAATGATCACACATTGATGAGGATTTTAGCAATGCAAAAGTTAGTTGAAATTGAATAAAGAGTAAAAATCAATTATTAAAGATTATTCGCGTATGAGATAAATAAAAGTACGATGGCATTAACTAGCCTAAAGTACGGTATGCACCTACCTTCCGCTGTACATTTCGATATCATATTAATTTTATATTATAATAATATTCATTTTATATTATTTCACTGATTTTTATAATATATTTCGCTTTATTTATATATTTTAAATATAATTGTGATATTTCAGATCAAAAAGGGCAATGACATTATATATTTTATATAGTTAATATATATAGTAAAAATATTAATAAATAATATAAAATAGTATTATTATATTCAGTATTGAATATATTTCAATTAAATATCATTTGTATTCAGATTTATTAAACCATTTAATCTACCTATAATATGATATTATTATTATAATATAATAAATACAACCAACGTTTACGGTCATATTAAAGTAACAGTCATATTTCCTTTGTAAAAGTATTCTTGCTTTCTTCTCATTAGTTATAAATTTATTTCTAATTATATTAATATTATTACCTTATTATTTGTACTGTTTGCATAATAAAGGTAAATAATCTTTCAATTGCATTTCCTCCGAATAATTACCTTCAATCACATACCGTTGTCATATATGAACCAGTATGTTCAATTTATGAGATAGTCAACTAAGATTTTGTTATATTTAGAAAATCTAAGTATTGTTAAAAGCACTTTTCAATTAAGTGACAAAGTTATAAAAAAAGCAATATTTTACGGAATGTTCGTCATGGTGTTGGTAATGGCATTGGTCATGGCGTTGGTAATGGCATTGGTCATTACGTTAGTCATTACGTTGGTCATGGCGTTTGTAATGGCATTATCAAAATTGACACAGTGTCCGCGCTGTTACTATTGTTACCAAGGTTACCACTGTCATAAACATTGAGAATTTAGGACTTCATGAACACACTAAAGAGAGTTGAAATTAAATAATACATATTAGAAATATCTATTGACTTGTATAATAGCTTAATATATATATATATATATATATATATATATATATATATATATATATATATATCGGAATACTAGTTATTCTTTCTCGATACAGATAATATGATCAGTTTTAATGAGATAAATCAACATTTGTCAAAATAAATTTCTAAAAAAAAACAGATTATATTGGATAAGTCACATTTAACATATAAAAGTTGTTGGGTTTGGAATTTGATATTATTGAACTAATTTATGTTATATTATTTGCCAACTTTTTATGTTGATTGTAGACTTTATAGCCAGGTTAAATCTCGTCTAATCGGCAAATACTCACGAGTTAATTATAATTGTACTTACATTCTTAAGTGTATACAATTTAATAATATAATAACATCTCATAATATAAAAAATCTATAATAATTAGTTTCTTTATATATTCATATGGTATATTCAATGAATATTATTCATTGCCTATACCTATGAATTCTGTTATATTAAAAAATATAAATTATATCGATAAATAAATAATAGTTAATAATCATTATTTAAAATGTGCTAAAAATGCATGATTTAAAAAATTAATATATTAGGAATTTATTATAAATTAACTTTTCAATTAAATTCAATTCAACGGATATATGAATGGATTGATAGATGTATGAATGGATTGATTGATGGATGGATGGGTGGATGGATGGATGGATGGATGGATAGATGGATGGATGGATGGATGGATGGATGTATGGATGGATGGATGGATGGATGGATGGATGGGTGGATGGATGGATGGATGGATGGATGGATGGATGGATGGATGGATGGATGGATAGATGGATGGATGGATGTATGGATATAATACATCATGTATATTGACAATTTAGATAGATAATTAATACATAGATTGACAAGTAAAAATAATATAAAATAAATTTTAACAATTTGAAAAATATAATTTTTATTAGGTAATTAAATAATTAATATTTAAATTTGCAAAAAAAATTTCTAATTAGTAAATAATAGTTGTAATCGATTTATAATATTTATAATATTTACCTGCTTTACATATTTTAATAAATCACTTACATTAAACATGTTCGCCTTCAAAGTTAGTTTATAAATATATTATGATAACCATTAAGATATAATACAGTATATATTATACAGCATACGATATATATTAAGCTATATTTTAAATATATATAATATTGTAATCGCAACAGAAAGTTGAATTAATGAAGATTGTTGAAAGGGCAGCAATTGGAATGGGGGATATTTTTGGTTTGGGCGGGGGGATGATAGGACTGGCAGTGGGGATTATGGTAGTTAGTAGGATAAAAGAAGAGGAAATGGGTATGGTCGGCGACATCGGAGATATTGGAGAGGTTATAGAAAGTAAAGGTGATAAAGATGAGGATATTGAGGAAAATGAAAAAGAGAATAGATTTGGGTTATTTGGGGGGAATAAAATTGATGTTGATGGATATATAGAACCGGAAGGAGGAGTGGAAGTTGATGGGTTGGTATTTGGGTGGGCTTATTTTAATAAAAAAGATTAGGATAGGATAGGAAGATGGGATTGTTGGGGGAGAGGGTTATTGGCAGATATAGATAGTTATTTGGGGGGAGTAGTCGATAGAGATGGGTAGCTAGTTACTGATTGGAGGAATTTATTATTATTACGGAACAGTATCTTGTAATGCCAATGAAAATAGGAAAAAGGAGATGTGACATTACAAGATAATACCGCTGCAGTGAAATTTTTGGTATGTAATATTAGTATATATATATATTAAATATTATGTGCATATTATTTATATATTATATACTATATAATATATAAGAAGATATATTATATTGCATAGAGTATGTTAGTGACCGTGTATTCTTCCATACTTGTGATGAATTCGTGTATTTTATTTATCTTTAAATAATATTCACTTACAAGAATAATTAAATACATAAAAATAATAAAACTAAAAATATGTATTAATAATAATAGTTATTATAAATATATTGACTAATATTTTGTATATTATTTAATAATTAGGTTATCATTTTATAATTTTACATTATATATTTAATGAGTATCATAACATATACTGTCATTAATGTTTAATATGAAGTGAGTATATTACTGAATAAGAATACATGTATATTAAAATAAATTTTAATTAATTGCATTATTATAACTTACATGTAATATTTATATGTACATATTGCGAAAAAACATTTAAAATTAAATAAAATAGTATGGATTAATATAATAAGACAACTAAATATTTTAAACTAAATTATAACTGACGATATCAATTAATCATTAATCTCGTCATACTTTCATCTAGTTTTACTTTAATATGCATTGAGATATATAAACTTGTATTTGGTGTGAGTGTAGTTTTGAGTAAATAAACTTGTATTTAGTGTAAGTATAGTTGTGAGTAGATTAGCTTGTAGTTGTGAGTAAGTGGATGGGGTAGGTAGGTAGTGATCAGTATTTGGTGTTTTAGTAGTATGAACCACTCAGTAGACTTATGAGTGTGTTTGAGTACACTCGAGTACTTAAATTGTATGGGAAGGTATTTCTACAGTATATACTTTACAATGTATAGCGTACATCCCTCTATGCCCTACTCGGTTAACACATTTTCCTCTCATAACCACCTCATCACCTCGTCTTCCTCATGATTATCCCTTTCCCTTTCAGATTATCTGCCTTAAAATTGAAGTGTTCCCTTATGCATGCGCTGTTGCAAGAGCATTTCCGAAATTCTCAAGAAAGTCCTATTTCGACAAATTTGGAAAGACTGAATACTGGTTAGTGGTTACTAGTTGGTGTTATTAATGCTATTGTTACCGTATTGTTTAGAACAATAGTACTATACAAATCTAACTTAATAATGATAATATATCATTGAAATTATGATTATGTTTTTAATTTATATAATTATACCCATAGTTTATATAATATTACTAAATATTGTTTAATATTACTTAATATTAATTAATATTACTTAATATCACTTAATATCACTTGATATCACATAATATCATTTAATATCACTTAATATCACTTAATATCACTTAATATCATTTAATATCATTTAATATCACTTAATATCACTTAATATCACTTAATATCACTTAATGTCTCTTATTATCACTTAATATCACTTAATATCACTTAATATCAATTAAATTACTTAATATCACTTAATATCACTTAATATCAATTAATATCACTTAATATCACTTAAATTACATAATATCACTAAATATCACATATTATCACTTAATATCACTTAATATCAATTAAATTACTTAATATCACTTAATATCACTTAACATCACTTAACATCACTTAACATCACTTAACATCACTTAATATCACTTAATATCACTTAATATCACTTAATATCACTTAATATCACTTAATATCACTTAATATCACTTAATATCACTTAATATCACTTAATATCACTTAATATCACTTAATATCACTTAATATCACTTAATATCACTTAATGTCACTTAATATCACTTAATATCGCTTAATATAAAATAATATCACTTATTATCACTTAATATCACTTAATATCACTTAATATCAATTAAATTAATTAATATCACTTAATATCACTTAATATCAATTAATATCACTTAATATCACTTAAATTACATAATATCACTAAATATCACTTATTATCACTTAATATCACTTAATATCACTTAATATCACTTAATATCACTTAATATCACTTAATATCACTTAATATCACTTAATATCACTTAATATCACTTAATATCACTTAATATCACTTAATATCACTTAATATCACTTAAAACACTTAATATCACTTAATATCACTTAATATCACTTAACATCACTTAATATCACTTAATATCACTTAATATCAAATAATATCACTTATTATCACTTAATATCACTTAATATCACTTAATATCAATTAAATTACTTAATATCACTTAATATCACTTAATATCAATTAATATCACTTAATATCACTTACATTACATAATATCACTTAATATCACTTATTATCACTTAATATCAATTAATATCAATTAAATTACTTAATATCACTTAATATCGCTTAATACACTTAATATCACTTAATATCACTTAATATCACTTAATGTCACTTAATATTACTTAATAATACTTAATATTACTTAAATTACTTTTGCCAATGATTATGACCTACTTATAGTAAACAAAGAAGTTTTATTGTTGTATTTTGGTGAGATATCTTAAAATATTCCGTAAAATATTGCTTTTTTATAAATTTGTCACTTAATTGAAAAGTGCTTTTAACAATACTTAGATTTTCTAAATATAAAAAAATATTAGTTGATTATCTCATAAATTGAACATACTGGTTCATATATGACAACAGTATGTGATTGAAAGTAATTATTCGGAGGAAATGCAATTGAAAGATTATTTACCTTTATTATGCAAACAGTACAAATAATAAGGTAATAATATTAATATAATTAGAAATAAATTTATAACTAATGAGAAGAAAGCAAGAATACTTTTACAAAGGAAATATGACTGTTACTTTAATATGACCGTAAACGTTGGTTGTATTTATTATATCATAATAATAATATCATATTATAGGTAGATTAAATTGTTTAATACATCTGAATACAAATGATATTTAATTGAAATATATTCAATACTGAATATAATAATACTATTTTATAATATTTATTAATATTTTTACTATATAAAATATATATTATCTATATAAAATAATAATATCGAAATGTACAGCGGAAGGTAGGTGCATACCGTACTTTAGGCTAGTTAATGCCATCGTATTTTTATTTATCTCATACGCGAATCTTTAATAATTGATTTTTACTCTTTATTTAATTTCAACTAACTTTTGCATTGCTAAAATCCTCATAAATGTGTGATCATTATTGTTTATATGATGTATATGTGATTTATATATATAGTCTAGTTATAATACTATCTATAGAATAGTTATAGATCTACATATAGTTTAGTGCAGATATTATATAATGTATAATAAAGAAACTTAATTTACGATTTTCCTTGTAAATTTAAGTAAAGTTTCAGATTTACAATTTTAACTATCAACTTATCACTTATACTGTTGAGG
Organism: Osedax frankpressi; assembly: GCA_964035775.1. NCBI lineage: Eukaryota > Metazoa > Annelida > Polychaeta > Sabellida > Siboglinidae > Osedax > Osedax frankpressi. The sequence goes on from OZ038317.1 coordinate 15,999,548, forward strand.
TCATCAATACAGATGTTTCTTGGAGACGGGGTTATGATTGAATGGCAATCATTTTAACAATAACTATCTCTATTCAATTTATCATTTTTAGATTTTAATTTTCTAAATAATTTTGATCACAAATTCAATCCATACGTAATTTCTAACCTTAGTTAACCTTTGACCTATTTGTTCTCATTTTAAAACAACTATTTTCAATACCTACTACTCACCAGGTGGCCTACGCGAACACATAATTGGGAGCCGACTACATAGTCGATATTGCAACATTAACTGGAGCTCAGGGCCCAACTACCGGTATGTTCAATATAACCCATCGCATATATTTTAACCATGATTGACTTTTAACTCACACCCTCACACACTCACTTACTCGCACACTCACTCACTCACTTACTCACTCACTCACTCATTCACTCCTTACTCACTCACTCACTCACTCACTCACTCACTCACTCACTCACTCACTCACTCACTTACTCACTCACTTACTCACTCACTCACTCACTTACTCACTCACTCAATCTCTCACTCATTTACTCACTCATTAATATAAATATATATAATATAACTATTTCCTTCTAATAATAAACCTACTCCCTATAATATATCATCATAGAGTATAATATATATTTATAAAAAAAACTAGAATTCATATTTAATATATCTTAGGATCTCCAATCTGAAGATGCTAATAAAACACACAACTACAGTACAACTATATACACAAACATACACAGACATACACACAAACATAAATACAAACATACACAGACATACACAGACATACACAAACATACACAGACATACACAGACATACACAAACATACACACAAACATACACAGACATACACACAAACATACAAACAAACATACACAGACATACACACAAACATACACAAACATACACACAAACATACACAAACATACACATACATACACATACCTACACACAAACATACACATACATACACAGACATATACAGATATACACACAAACATACACAAACATACACAGACATACACAGACATACACATAAACATACACATACATACACAGACATAGACACAAACATACACACATACATACACACAGACATACACACAAACATACACAGACATATGCACAAACATACACACAGACATACACACAGACATACACATATACATATACACAGACATACACAAACATATAAACAAACGTACACACAAACATACGCAGACATACACACAACCACCCCAAGTAAGTTTTAAGACAATAATAATTAATATTATATAATATTTCTTATATATTTTCTGACATTCTCCTACATGTATAATCCCACTAATTACTATCCTCTATTAACATATGTGTTTACTGACATTATCTGCAAGATTACGACAATATTTTCTTGTACATTTGATCACTTTTATATAACTTTCATCATAATATAGAATATCACACACTAATTCATGCACACACACTAATTCACTCATTCACATATTCTTATCATGATTCGTTTAACTATTTATGACTTAAACTGAATTTTTAAAAAAATTTTAATTTTTAAACTTATGTTATTTTGTATTTTATAATTTGACTAAAGTATGAATTTATATTATCTTAGCAATCGTGACCATCGCCATGACCAATGCAATGAACATAGCCAAGACCAATGCCATGACCATCGCCATGACAAATGACATGACCATCGCCATAACCATTGCCATGACCAATGCAATGAACATAGCCAAGACCAATGCCATGACCATCGCCATGACAAATGCCGTTCCCATCGCCATAACCTTTGCCATGACCAATGCAATGAATATCGCCATTACCAACGCTATGACCAAGACAATATCCAACGCCATGACCATCGCCATGACTAACATCATGACCAACGCAATTACCATCGCAATGACCAACGCCGTGACCAACGCCATAACCATCACCCTTAACATTGCTATGACCAACGCCATGACATCGCCATGACAAATGCCGTTCCCATCGCCATAACCATTGCCATGAACAACGCCATATCCAAGGCAATGACCATCGCCATGACCAACACCATGACTAACGCAATGACCATCGCCATGACTAACATCGCCATGACTAACGCAATTACCATCGCAATGACCAACGCCATGACCAACGCCGTGAACAACGGCATGACCATCGCCATGAACATTGCTATGATAAATGCAATGAACATCGCCATTACCACCGCCATGACCATCGCCATATCCAAGGCAATGACCATCGCCATGACTAACGCAATTACCGTCGCAATGACCAACGCCATGACCAAGGCCATGTACAATGCCATGACCAACGCCATGCCCAAGGCAATGACCAACGTCATGAACAACGACATGACCAAACAACTTGCTGATCTGCCCCCGGTGCCTGCGAATATCCCAAATTCCAAGTCGCACGCCGAGTAGCAAATACAAATAGACCTTGTGAATTTATATTAAATAAAAAAAATTAGATTAACATTATTTATTTGCTTAATTTATAAAACATTTCAAAACCTTAAACTACATTTTTACAAAACATTAACCTATACTTTCTACTAAACATTAACCTATACTTTCTACTAAACATTAACCTATACTTTCTACTAAATATTAACCTACACTTTCTACTAAATATTAACCTACACTTTCTACTAAACCTTAATCTACACTTTCTAATAACCGTTTACTTATATAGTATGTATTAGATGGTATAATTAGTTATATTATATCTTTAGATATTCTATATTTTGAATACTCACCGGTTTAAATTGGGTGAGTTTTACTCTTACTGAATGGGGTTGAAAGTAGTGTTCGATTTTCAGTTCATGTAGACCATTGTACAGTAATGTAGGCCTTCTGTTATGTATAATAAAAGTGACATTGCTGAATAAAATATAAAATGAATGTAAATAATTCAAATCAATGTGAATTAAATATTGAAAAACATTAACATTTATACTTCTTACTTATTATATTTTGAATATATACGTAAATGAATGTTTAACTTGAAAATAGTTATACAAAATAAAAGTTACGCAATTAATGTTTAATTATTATAATTACTAATATATGACAAGGAGATAAATAAGAGAAATATAATAAAGAAACTATTATCTACATATATTGAAATAAGTATAATACATATCAGTAATTCATAGACATAACAAACTTATAGTAAGATTGCATAATATATATATATATATATATATATATATATATATATATCTATATATATATAACTAGAGTTTAGATTATACTAAACATAATAAATAAACAGAACATAACTAACAAAAATACAAATAAAATTCGTTGCAATTCGTTACAATTGGTAATTTATATTATATTAATGTATTATAAACTATTATAATATTATATACTATTATAAACTATTATATAATACATTTATTATAAGTAATTTAGTAACATATCAATATTGATATAGGTTTATATTGCTTTTATTATATAGTATGATAATTATTATATAATGATATATTAATAATACATTATTATTATTTTATTTAGTAAATATTCATTAAATTATTATAAAAATAGTTAAAAATTTTAGAAACTAATTTTATTTTATCTTGTGACGGCATTTAAAAAATAGAAATAACACTAGATATATTGATTACTTACTTATAAGTTACAATTGAGATAACAAATGTATACAAATATAATATATAGTATTAGTTTTAAATATAAATAAATAAAGAATATTGAATTAAGTGTGTTTTATTTTATTTTAATGTTGCTTTTCAAAAAATAATGATTCTCTTCTTGAATTTTTCTTCTTGAATAATCATTGGAGTGATATTCAATTTATTGACAATCTCTGTTTTATAATAATTGTAATTAGGAAAAGGAACATTTCGAAAAACGGATAACGAGGATACATGACTTGGGTGAAACGAGAGTGGTGAGATTAGATGAAATTGGTAAGATGATAGTGGTAAGATAAGATGAGAGTGGTGAGATGAGAGTGGTAAGATAAGATGAGAATGATGAGATGAGAGTCGTAGGATTATAGTGATGATATGCGACGAAAGTGGTGATATGTGAGTGGTGAGATGAGAGAAATGTAAGATTAGAGTGGTAAGATTAGTGTGATGACAGTAAATTAATGAGATGAGAGTGGTGAGATGAGAGTGGTAAGATAAAATGGGAGCGGTGAGATGAGTTTGATGTAATTATAGAGGTAAGATTAGAGTGGTGAGAGTAAATTAATGAAATGAGACGGTAGAGTTGGGATAAACGTTCCAAAAAAGGGAGAGGGAGAAGGAGAGAGAGTAGTTGGTAGTTGGAGAGGATAGTGAGAAGGACAGGGAGAGGAAGGTGAGAGGGAGAGGGAGAGGAAGAGGGAGATAATTTGTCTATTATTATATTTAAAATAAGAACCAATCATATAATCATACTAGTTCAAAGCATTATTACATTAAGCTATATATTCTTTATGCCACTATTTAAAACAACATTTCATAATTTATTTAGGAAATAATCACTCAAATATATTTCATCATAAAATATTAAATTAGGATTTATCTAAAATAAAAAAATGGATAACTCATTTATGTTATTCATTTAAAACATTAAATTAAATAATTATAATTATACGTTTCAATTTAAATAAATCTTACCTAAGAATTATAACGGATTATAAATGTTCTTCAATTTACTTAAAATTTAATAAACACTTACTTACAAAATTATATATTACTTTCATTATTTATGTATTAATAATAGAATAATTACGAAAATTAAAAATAATAATTTAAAACTTAATTTTCTCAACAGAGATTTTAAACTTTTTTTTAACTTTTATACAATACAATAACTATAACTTTTGTGATAAAAATAACAATAGAATAGCAAATATAAACTTATTTGTTAGAATGATATCAAAATAATATAAATATAAATTTTATATTCATACATCACTCATGAAACATAAAAATCATTATCATCTGTTATGTTACTATGGCTAGAATTACTTTGTAAGTAAAAATTATTCGGAACAGCCTGTACACTGTACAGTGTACACTGTACGGTATACCAATTACAACATACACTATACTATATAGAGTATACAGTGTACACTATTCATATGTACCGTACACTGTACACTGTACGGTGTACAGTATATGTTAATAAGCGTAATTATATTTGATTGGTTCTAGTTAATTCATGTTATTATGCAAATTAATAAAAATGTTACCTATATATGAGACATACATATTTAATGGCATGGAAAGAAATTATAAATAATTATGTTCTATGTAAAGCACGAATCTATATTTCTTCATTCATTTTATTAAATATATTTATTATTATTTCTTATAAACCATGACATAAACATAATACTTATAGAAAAAGGTTCATTAATTGTTCTGTGGTAAATTTTGTAATGTGCGCATATAAAAATTACTATTCACCTTGATTCAAACTTTGTATATATATATATATGTATAAATATATATATAAATATATACACAATTATAATTGTCAGTTATATTTTGATCTATTTTCATATATGATCTTATAAACTAAATTGTAAAGTAAATATTATTGTAGGAACTTCATTTGAAAATAATATTCCTATGTTGAAGTAAATATCTCAATGCATATTAAAGTAAAACTAGATGAAAGTATGACGAGATTAACGATTAATTGATATCGTCAGTTATAATTTAGTTTAAAATATTGAGTTATCTTATTATATTAATCCATACTCTTTTATTTAATTTTAAATGTGTTTTCGCAATATGCACATATAAATATTCCATGTAAGTTATAATAATACAATTAATTAAAATTTATACCCCCGTACCTATCGCATTATATATATTATTAATATATATATATATATATATATATATATATATATATATATATATATATTATTGCAGTTTCTATACTATGATTTTTGCGATATGCACTTTGATGAATAGATTCTAATTCATTTTCTGATAAATATGTTATGAATTGTTTACTAATGACTCTTTCGAATATTTTAGATAGAAAAGGAAGTTCGGAAATAAGACGGTAATTTTTTCGTAATTTATTATTTAGATTACGGTTTTTAAGTAGGGGATTAATTATGGCATATTTAAGGAATTTTTAAAAACAGATGTATTTTTAGATTGTGATATTATGATTAGGTAAAGTTCTTAAAGAGTGGGTTTTATTAAGTCGGTAGGTTGTTTCGGCCATGAATCGTTATGAGGGTATGATGCTTTACATCTTAACTAGTATTGATATTGTATACGATGAAGGTGAAATAAAGTTTAGAAAGTATATTTTAGCAGTATTTTAAAGTGGTAGAATGTATATTGGAAATTTAAGTTTTATATCATTAATTGATTGTACTATCTTTTTATTTTATCATTAAAAAAGTTGGCATTTTTTTAGTAAGTTGGCATTTGGTAGTAATTGAATTGCGTATGTCGGATAGCTTGTTGGTATATAATTATTTGAGAGTCTATTAATCAATGAATAATTAATTAATGAATATATTTTCTAGTATTTTTCCCATATGAGTTTATTTTATTTTTAATAAAACAAGTCTTAGTATGATTTAATAATTGTCTATATTGTTTGCGAATTATATTACAATTATTATAGTTAAATTCGGAATTGGTTTTATTATATATTTTTTTCAAATTTTCTTAATTTTCTCTTCATAGCTTCAAGATCATTATTATACCATGGATAATTATCATTTACTATTTTTATATGAGAAAATATATCTAAAGTAGATGTTAGGCTGTCATTTAGCAATTGTGATGAAAATATATAATACATATATATCTAATATATAATAGTATATTATATAAATACTGGATATAAAGTATAACTTTATAATATATAAATATGCATTCATGTATATGTATATAAATATATATATAATAGATACACCAGGCTATAATACATCATGACTGCTAGAAGGTTATGTCATAGTATTGCAGCATATGTTATTCATATATGCTACATCTTGTGTATTACATCATAGTATTGAAGTCTATTGTAATTCATTCATGCTAGAGTTTATTGTAATAATATTGCAGCTTAGTAAAATTCATTTATCCTAGAATCAGTATATATCAGACCTATACAATACATATATTTACATTACGATTAACTGTTATGCTAGCATAGAATAGCCTTTACTTTCCTATATACGTATATAGGGATTGATGACTCAGAGTGATTCATCAAAATAAGTGATTTACTAGAGAATCTAGAATTTCGATTTCGAAAAACTTATAAAAATATAACTTCGATTATCTCGAAACATATTGCAAGCAATATCGTTATCGATATAAGAAAAGTAAGATACGGAAGAACTCTATAACATAGAATTTAGATATTTTCAAAAATAACTAAATTAATACCCGAAAATACATTCAAAAAATGAAAAACCTAAAAAAAAAGATTTTTCAACTTTACTACCTATTTACGGTACTAAAAATTAATTTATCGAATATAAACATATATAAGATATATATAGAATTATCAATTATATTGATATTGTATAATTGTATAGTCAATTATATAAGAGAATAACGGTGATCTATTTATAGAAAAGACGACCTCGCTCTATGAGAGAAAAACATCGACTTCGATCCATCCATTACTCCATTCATCCATCTATCCATCCATCCATCCATCCATCCATCCATCCATCCATCCATCCATCCATCCATCCATCCATACATTCATCAATACATCCATTCATCCATCCATCAATTGAATTGAATTGAATTGAAAAGTTTTTCTTATACACAAAATAACAAATAATTATGTTCTCATTTGTGTTTTAAGAGAGTAAAAATAATATTATAAGTAAATTAAATGATAAAATAAAATCAGTTAGAGGACTATGACATTCGGGCAGATACATATGTGATCGGAGTAGTCACAGAACATCAGCGCAGATGCAGAGCTCAATGTCAATCCAAGAGCTCATGTTAAGCATATTATATGATTTTGCACGGCCTTCTTAAATGTTTTGATGGAATTACATATTTACAAAAGTAGAGAAAGGTTGTTCCATAAAAAACACAAAATCTTCTTTTACCATAGGTATCAAGATTAAATTTTTGATTTGATAGTAGCAATTGTTAAATTAGTTCAATAATATAAAATTCCAAACCCAACAACTTTTATATGGTAAACTAACCAATACAATCTGTTTTTTTTTATCGAGAAAGAATAACTAGTATTCCGATATATATATATATATATATATATATATATATATATATATATATATTATATATTATGCTATTATACAAGTCAATAGATATTTATAATATTTAATTGAGATCTAAAATTGTATAATATATTATAAACAGTGTTTAACTAATGCCATGACAAACGCCATGACCAAGGCAATGACTAACGTAATGACCAATGCCGTGGCCATCACCATGCCCAACGCCATTACTAACGCAATGACCAACGCCATTACAAACGCCATGACTAACGCCATTACCAACGCCATGACCAACGCCATGAACAACGCAATGACCAGCACAATGACCATTTAAACTATAACATAAATTTCTACTAAACATTAACGTACACTTTCCTCTAAACATTAATTTATATTTTCTACTAAACATTAATCTATACTTTCTACTAAACATTAATCTACATTTTCTACTAAACATTAACCTATACTTTCTACTAAATCTTAACCTATGGTATATTCATAACATCTACCTATGAACTTTTAATATAAATAAATGTATTTAATAATCCCAAATATATTTTTAATTTTTTGCCTCGTTAAATATAAGGTTTCTATTGATATTCTGTTATATTAAAAAATATAAATGCTATCGATATAAAAATAATAGTTATTAAAATCATTATTTAAAATGTGCTAAAAATGGATGATTTCAAAAATTAACACATTTGGTATTTACTATAATTTTTTCACACCGATCATAGTAATTTAAATTTATAAATACATTGATTTTATATAAATATATATTAAATGATTAATTTGGTTGATGAAATATACATAATGAATAACACTCAACATTTTACAAATACAATTAATAAGTTAAATCGAAGATGAGTAATGACTTATAATAAATTAATAAAAAAAATTTGAAATAATTGGATATAATTTCATAAAAACATTTAAGAAGGCCGTTAAAAAAACCGTGTGACTACTTTGATCACAAATGTATCTGCCCAAATGTCAGAATCCTCTAACTAATTTGATATTATAATTTAATTCACTTATGATATTATTTGTACTCTCTTTACACAAATGATGCACTTTAAAACACAAATGAAAATATATCTATTTGTTATTTTGTGTATAAATAAACTTTTCAATTCAATGGATGGATGGATGGATTGATGGATGTTTAAAATCACTAAGATGGGTTAAAATGAAAAATTATTCAGCGTATAGAATACTATGCTTAACTTATACTCCACTCTACGCTAAACAGTATCGCTACCTTTATGATATTATTAAACTAAGGCAAAATACCCGCCGATTAAGATCTAATAACAGTTTGCTACTATCAAATCAAAAATTTAATCTTGATACCTATGTTTAAAGAAGATTTAGTGTTTTAGCGCCAATTTTATGGAACAACCTTCCTCTACCTTTGCGAAGATGTAATTCAATAAAAAAAATTATGAATGCCGTGAAAAATCATCTACTATGTTTAACATGAGTTCTTGGATTGACATTGTGCTCTGCATCTGCGCGGATGTTCTATGACTAATCCGATCATATATGTATCTGCCCGAATGTCAGAGTCCTCTAACTGATTTGATTTTATGATTTAATTCACTTATGATATTATTTTTACTCTCTTTAAAACACAAATGAGAACATAATTATTTGTTATTTTGTGTATAAATAAACTTTTCAATTCAATTAAATTCAATTCAATGGATGGATGGATGGATAGATGGTTGGATGGATGGATGTATAGATAGATGAATGGATGGATGGATGGATGGATGGATGGATTATTTTGCGAAGATATAAATCCATAAAAACATTTAAGAAGGCAGTAAAAAATTATTTACTATGCTGAACATGAGCTCTTGGATTGATCTTGTGCGAATGTTCTATGACTACTCCGATCATATATGTATCTGCCCGAATGTCAGAGTCCTCTAACTGATTTTATTTTATCATTTAATTCACTTATGATATTATTTTACTCTCTTTAAAACACAAATGAGAACATATCTATTGTGTATAAATAAACTTTTCAATTCAATTCAATTCAATTCAATGGATGGATGGATGGATGGATGGATGAATTAATGGATGGATCGATGTATTGATGGATGGATGGATGGATGTATGGATGTATGGATGGATGGATGGATGGATGGATAGATGGATGGATGGATGGATGGATGGATTCATACTTGGACCATTATTATTTTAAATTTATTTCCCCAAATTAAATTCAACATATTTGCCGACGATATTATAATTTACTAGATTCTACCACTGAAAAACAATTATAACTCATCTCACATTAATTGCACTAATAATATACGCAACTGGCTAATTAATAACAATTTACTACAAAATATCGACAAGGCACAACTGATTAACATTTCAAAAAATTTAACACAAAATAAATTTCCTATATATTTAATTGATAATTTAATTGTTGAACCTTCTAAGACCGTAAAATGCCTGGGTGTCATTATAGACGAACATATGCTTTTAGATAACCACTTACGATTTACTGCTAAAAAAGCATTTTATTATTTTAGTAAGGTAAAAAAAATAAGAAAATTAATGTCCTTTCATAATTTAAAAATGATCTCTCAGTCTTATATTATATCGCATTTAAACTATTGTAATTCTATATATTATGGTATAACTAAATCTAAAATAAATTATTTAGATCGTATATTAAGAATTATAGTAAGAATGATATATATTTTTAAGCGAAAAGTCCATAATAGTATTACCGAATGTTTAACATCACTAGGATGGCTTGAAATGAGAAATTATTCAGCGTATAGAATACTATTTTTAACTTATACTGCCCCAAACGCTAAACAGCCGTACTACCTTTATGATATATTTAAACTAAAGGAAAATACCCGCCGATTAAGATCTAGTAAAAGTTTGCTACTATCAAATCAAAAATTTAATCTTGGTACCTATGGTAAAAGAAGATTTAGTGTTGAAACAACCTTCCTCTATATTTGCGAAGATGTAATTCCATCAAAACATTTAAGAAGGCCGTGAAAAATCATCTAGTATGCTTAACATGAGTTCTTGGATTGACATTGTGCTCTGCATTTGCGCTGATGTTCTATGACTACTCCGATCATATATGTATCTGCCCGAATGTCATAGTCCTCTAACTGATTTTATATTATCATTAAATTCACTTATTATATTATTTTTACTCTCTTTAAAACATAAATGAGAACATCTATTTATTATTTTGTGTATATATAAACTTTTTATATTATTGATGGATGGATGGATGGATGGATGGATGGATGGATGAATAGGTGGATAGATGAATGGATAGATGGATGGATGGATGGATGGATAGATAGATGGATGGATATAATACATCATGTAGATTGACAATTGTATATTGACAATTCATACATCGATTGATAACTAAACATATTTAAATTTACCACAACAATATTTAAATTTTCAACAACAATTTTCTAATTAGTAAATAATAGTTTTAATTGCTTTTAATATTTACCTGTTTAAATTAAACATATTATAAATCATTTTATTTTAATATATCTGGCAATATAAGACATAATAATATTATTTTCCTATTTATTTAAATGATATTTTCATTCAAAGTTAGTTTTAAATATATTACGATAACCATTATGATATAATAAACAGTGTTATATTATACAGCATATGATATATATTAAGCTAAAATTAAATATATATAATATTGTATTCGCAACAGAATTTATCAAGCTTGTTACCAGCGAGGTAGATCAGAATCTGGTAAGAGATAGTAATAAAAATGAGGATATTGAAATTAGAATTGAGAACAAGTGTAGGTTATTTGGTGGGAATGCAATAGATTTGAATGCATATATAGAACCTGAATTAGGAGTTGATGGATTGGTATTTGGGTGGGCTTATTTTAACAAGAAAGATTAGAGTAGGATAGGAATATGGGATTGTTGGTATTATTGTCCTGAATATTATCTTCATTCCTATCCACACCTTTATATACTTTATCTAATTTATATATTTAATCGCTATCTTTAATTACTATATTATTTCCTAACGCCTGTATAAACTGTTTCCTCATCTTTAATTCTACTAACTACCATCATCCCCACAGCCAGTCCTATCATCCCCCCGCTCAAACCAAAAATATCCCCATGTCAATTGCTGCACTGGCAACAATCTGCTGCAATACCAACCCATCAACTTCCACTCCTCCTTACGGTTCAATATATCCATCCAAATCTATTTTATTCCTCCCAAATAACCCAAACCTGTTCTCTATTTTGTTGTCCTCAATATCCACATCTTTATCATCTTTACTATCTTTCACCTCTCCGATATCTTCGATGTCTCCGACAATACCCGTTTCCTCTTCTTTTATTCTACTAACTACCATCATCCCCACTGCCAGTCCTATCATCCCCCCGCCCAAACCAAAAATATCCCCCATTCCAATTGCTGCACTGGCAACAATCTTCATTAATTCAACTTTCTGTTGCGAATACAATATTATATATATTTAAAATATAGCTTAATATATATCGTATGCTGTATAATATATACTGTATTATATCTTAATGGTTATCGTAATATATTCATAAACTAACTTTGAATGCGAACATGTTTAATAAATATAAGTAAGTAAGTGATTTATTTAAAAATATAAAGCAGGGAAATATTAAAAATCAATTACAACTATTATTTATTAATAAGAAAATTTTGAATATAAGATGTAAGAAAGTGCTTTATTTGTTAAATATAAACCAGGGAATTTCACTACAGCGGTATCATCTCGTAATGTCACATCTCCTTTTTCTTATTTGCATTGGCATTAATTAACATTAATTAACAAGGTACTGTTCCGTAATTAAATTCCTCCAGTCAATAACTAGATACATACCCATCTCTATCGAATACCCCCTCCCTTAATCAAGCTGGTTCCAGCGCGGCAATTGGCATGGGAGATATTTTTGGTATGTAATATTAGTATATATATATATTAAATATTATGTGCTTATTATTTATATATTATATACTATAATAAGAAGATATATTATATTGCATAGAGTATGTTAGTGACCATGTATTCTTCCATACTTGTGATGAATTCGTGTATTTTATTTATCTTTAAATAATATTCACTTACAAGAATAATTAAATACATAAAAATAGTAAAACTAAAAATATGTATTAATAATAATAGTTATTATAAATATATTGACTAATATTTTGTATATTATTTAATAATTAGGTTATCATTTTATAATTATACATTATATACTTAATGAGTATCATAACATATACTGTTATTAATGTTTAATATGAAGTGAGTTATTACTGAATATGAATACATGTATATTAAAATACATTTGAATTAATTGCATTATTATAACTTACATGTAATATTTATATGTGCATATTGCGAAAAAACATTTAAAATAAAATAAAATAGTATGGATTAATATAATAAGATAACTCAATATTTTAAACTAAATTATAACTGACGATATCAATTAATCATTAATCTCGTCATACTTTCATCTAGTTTTACTTTAATATGCATTGAGATATTTACTTCAACATAGGAATATTATTTTCAAATGAAGTTCCTACAATAATATTTACTTTACAATTAGTTTATAAGATCATATATGAAAATAGATCAAAATATAACTGACAATTATAATTGTATATATATTTATATATATATTTATACATATATATATATATATATATATATATATATATATATACAAAGTTTGAATCAAGGTGAATATCAATCTTTTATATGTGCACATTAAAAAATTTACCACAGAACAATTAATGAACCTTTTTCTATAAGTATTATGTTTATGTCATGGTTTATAAGAAATAATAATAAATATATTTATTAAAGTGAATGAAGAAATATAGATTCGTGCTTTAAATAGAACATAATTATATAACGCTTATTAACATATACTGTACACCGTACAGTGTACACTGTATAGTGTACGGTACATATGAATAGTGTACACTGTATACTCTATATAGTATAGTGTATGTTGTAATTGGTATACCGTACAGTGTACACTGTACACTGTACACTGTACACTGTACACTGTACAGTATACAGGGTGTTCCGAATAATGTTTACTTACAAAGTAATTCTAGCCATAGTAACATAACATATGATAATGCTTTTTATGTTTCATGAGTGATGCATGAATATAAAAATTATATTTATATTATTTTGATATCATTCTAACAAAGAAGTTTATATTTGATATTCTATTGTTATTTTTATCACAAAAGTTATAGTTATTGTGTAAAAGTTAATAAAAAGTTTAAAATCTCTGTTGAGAAACTCTGTTTTAAATTATTATTTTAAATTTTCGTAATTATTCTATTATTAATACATAAATAATGAAAGTAATATATAATTTTGTAAGTAAGTGTTTATTAAATTTTAAGTAAATTGAAGAACATTTATAATCGTTATAGTTCTTAGATAAGATTAATTAAAATTGAAACGTATAATTATAATTATTTAATTTAATAGTTTAAATGAATAACTGAATAAATGAGTTATCCATGGATGTCGGATATTTGTCAGTATATAAAGTAAGTAGGCGTGATCTCATAGGAGGCCTGCAATTAAACTATAACCTTTTTTAATATGTAACTTTTAGTGTAACTTTAAGTATAGTTGTGAGTAGATAAGCTAGTATTTAGTATAAGTTAGTTGTGAGTTGATAAGCTTGTATTTGGTATAAGTATAATTGTGAGTAAGTGGATGGGGTAGGTAGGTAGTGATCAGTATTTGGTGTGTTTAGTAGTATGAACCACTCAGTAGGCTTAAGAGTGTATTTGAGTACACTCGAGTACCTAAATTGTATGGGAAAGTATTTGTACAGTATATACTTTACAATGTACAGTTTACATCCCTCTATGCCCTACTCGGTTAACACCTTTTCCTCTCATAACCACCTCTTCAACTCGTCCTACTCATGATTATCCCTTTCCCTTTCAGATTATCTGCCTTAAACTTGAAGTGTTCCCTTATGCATGCGCTGCTGCAAGAGCATTTCCGAAATTCTCAAGAAAATCATATTTCGACAAATTTGGAAAGACTGAATACTGGTTAGTAGTTACTAGTTAGTGTTATCAATGCTATTGTTACCGTATTGTTTAGAACAATAATACTATACAAATCTAACTTAGTAATTATACCCATAGTTTATATAATATTACTAAATATTGCTTAATATTACTTAATATTAATTAATATTAATTAATATCACTTAATATCACTTCAATTACTCAATATCACTTAATATCACTTAATATCACTTAATATCACTTAATATTACTTAATATCACTTAATATCACTTAATATCACTTAATATCACTTAATATCACTTAATATCACTTAATATCACTTAATATCACTTAATATCACTTAATTTCACTTAATATCACTTAATATCACTTAATATCACTTAATATCACTTAATATTACTTAATATTACTCAATATTACTTAAAATGACATAATATTAAATAATATTCTGGAATATCAAGGCAAGTTATAATGTAAACAAATATTAAAGAATTTGAATTTTTTTTTATTTTAGAAAAATCCTAATTTAATATTTTATGATGAAATATATTTGAGTGATTATTTCCTAAATAAATTATGAAATGTTGTTTTAAATAGTGGAATAAAGAATATATAGATTAATGTAATAATGCTCTGAACTAGTATGATTATAACATAGATTCTTATTTTAAATATAATAATAGACAAATTATCTCCCTCTCCCTCTCCCTCTCCCTTTTTTGGAACGTTTATCCCAACTCCACCGTCTCATTTCATTAATTTACTCTTATCACACTAATATTACCTCTCTCATCTCACGACTCACATCTCACCACTATCATCTCATCTCACACTCTATTTACACCAAACTCATCTCATCACTCACATCTCACCACTTTCGTCGCATCTCACCACTCTAATATTACCACTCTCATCTCACCACTCTCATCTTATCTTACCACTCTCATCTTACCACTTTCATCTAATCTTACGACTATCATCCCATCACTCACATCTATTCTCACCACTCTAATTACACCAACCTCATCTCACCAATCACATCTCACCACTCTAATATTACCACTCTCATCTCACCACTTTCATCTAATCTTACGACTATCATCCCATCACTCACATCTATTCTCACCACACTAATTACACCAACCTCATCTCACCAATCACATCTCACCACTCTAATATTACCACTCTCATCTCACCACTTTTATCTTATCTTACCACTCTCATCTCACCATTCTCATCTTATCTTACCACTCTCATCTTACCACTTTCATCTAATCTCACCACTCTCGTTTCACTCAAGTCATGTATCCTCGTTATCCGTTTTTCGAAATGTTCCTTTTCCTAATTACAATTATTATAAAACAGAGATTGTCAATAAATTGAATATCACTCCAATGATTATTCAAGAAGAAAAATTCAAGAAGAGAATCGTTATTTTTTGAAAAGCAACATTAAAATAAAATAAAACACACTTAATTAAATATTCTGTATTTATTTATATTTAAAACTAATACTATATATTATATTTGTATACATTTGTTATCTCAATTGTAACTTATAAGTAGGTAATCAATATATCTAGTGTTATTTCTATTTTTTAAATGCCGTCACAAGATAAAATAAAATTAGTTTCTAAAAATGTTAACTATTTTTATAATAATTTAATGAATATTTACTAAATAAAATAATAATAATTTATTATTAATATATCATTATATAATAATTATCATACTATATAATAAAAGCAATAAAATCAATATTGATATGTTACTAAATTACTTATAATAAATGTATTATATATTTTATAATAAATTAATATAATATAAATTACCAATTGTAAGTAAGTTTAGAATGAAATAAACAACGAATTTTATTTGTATTTTTGCTAGTTATGTTCTGTTTATTGATTATGTTTAGTATAATCTAAACTAAGTTTAGAATGAAATAAACAACGAATTTTATTTGTATTTTTGCTAGTTATGTTCTGTTTATTGCTTATGTTTAGTATAATCTAAACTCTAGTTATATATATAGATATATATATATATAAACTCTAGTTATATATATAGATATATATATATATATATATATATATATATATATATATATATATATATATATATTATGCAATCTTACTATAAGTTTGTTATGTCTATGAATTACTGATATGTATTATACTTATTTCAATATATGTAGATAATAGTTTCTTTATTATATTTATTATATAATAATTAAACATTAATTGCGTAACTATTATTTTTTATAACTATTTTCAAGTGAAACATTCATTAACGTATATATTCAAAATATAATAAGTAAGAAGTATAAATGTTAATGTTTTTCAATATTTAATTCACATTGATTTGAATTATTTATATTCATTTTATATTTTATTCAGTAATGTCACTTTTATTATACATAACAGAGGCCTACATTACTGTACGATGGTCTACATGATGTCTACATGATCTGTAAATCGAACACTACTTTCAGCCCCATTCATTAAGAGTAAAACTCACCCAATTTAAACCGGTGAGTATTTAAAATATAGAATATCTAAAGATATAATATAACTAATTATACCATATAATACATACTATATAAGTAAACGATTATTAGAAAGTGTAGATTAAGGTTTAGTAGAAAGTGTAGGTTAATGTTTAGTAGAAAGTGTAGGTTAATATTTAGTAGAAAGTGTAGGTTAATATTTAGTAGAAAGTGTAGGTTAATGTTTAGTAGAAAGTATAGGTTAATGTTTAGTAGAAAGTATAGGTTAATGTTTTGTAAAAATGTAGTTTAAGGTTTTGAAATGTTTTATAAATTAAGCAAATAAATAATGCAAATCTAATTTTTCTTATTTAATATAAATTCACAAGGTCTATTTGTATTTGCTACTCGGCGTGCGACTTAGAATTTGGGATATTCGCAGGCACCGGGGGCAGATCAGCAAGTTGTTTGGTCATGTCGTTGTTCATGACGTTGGTCATTGCCTTGGTCATGGCGTTGGTCATGACATTTTACATGGCGTTGGTCATGGCGTTGTACATAGCGTTGGTCATTGCGACGGTAATTGCGTTAGTCATGATGTTAGTCATGGCGTTGGTAATGGCGATGTTCATTGCATTTGTCATAGCAATGTTCATGGCGATGGTCATGGCATTGTACATGGCGTTGGTCATGGCGTTGGTCATTGCGACGGTAATTGCGTTAGTCATGATGTTAGTCATGGCGATGGTCATTGCGTTGGTCATGGTGTTGGTCATGGCGATGGTCATTGCCTTGGATATGGCGTTGTTCATGGCAATGGTTATAGCGATGGGAACGGCATTTATCATGGCGATGTCATGGCGTTGGTCATAGCAATGTTAAGAGCGATGGTTATGGCGTTGTTCATGGCTTTGGTCATTGCGATGGTAATTACGTTGGTCATGATGTTAGTCATGGCGATGGTCATGGCGTTGGATATCGCCTTGGTCATGGCGATGGTCATGGCGTTGGTGATGACGATATCCATTGCATTGGTCATGGCAATGGTTATGGCGATGGGAACGGCATTTGACATAGCGATGTCATGACGTTGGTCATGGTGTTGGTCATGGCGATGTTCATTGCCTTGGTCATGGCAATGGTTATGGCGATGGTCATGGCATTTGTCATGGCGATGGTCATGGCATTGGTCTTGGCTATGTTCATTGCATTGGTCATGGCGATGGTCACGATTGCTAAGATAATATAAATTCATACTTTAGTCAAATTATAAAATACAAAATAATATCAGTTTAAAAATTAAAAAATTTTAAAAAAATCAGTTTAAGTCATAAATAGTTAAATGAATCACGATAAGAATATGTGAATGAGTGAATTAGTGTGTGTGTATGAATTAGTGTGTGATATTCTATATTATGATGAAAGTTATATAAAAGTGATCAAATGTACAAGAAAATATTGTCGTAATCTTGCAGATAATGTCAGTAAACACATATGTTAATAGAGAATAGTAATTAGTGGGATTATACATGTAGGAGAATGTCAGAAAATATATAAGAAATATTATATAATATTAATTATTATTGTCTTAAAACTTACTTGGGGTGGTTGTGTGTATGTCTGCGTATGTTTGTGTGAACGTTTGTTTATATATTTGTGTATGTCTGTGTGTATGTATGTGTGTATGTCTGTGTGTATGTATGTGTGTATGTCTGTGTGTATATTTGTGTGTATGGCTGTGTATGTTTATGTGTATGTCTGTGTATATGTCTGTGTTTATGTCTGTGTGTATGTTTGTGTCTATGTCTGTGTATGTATGTGTATGTTTATGTGTATGTCTGTGTATGTCTGTGTATGTTTGTGTATGTTTGTATGTATATCTGTATATGTTTGTGTGTATGTGTGTATGTATGTGTATGTTTGTGTGTATGTCTGTGTACGTCTGGATATGTTTGTGTATGTTTGTGTGTAGGTTTGTGTATGTATGTGTGTATGTCTGTGTGTATGTCTGTGTATATGTCTGTGTGTATGTTTGTGTATATGTCTGTGTATGTATGTGTATGTTTATGTGTATGTCTGTGTATGTCTGTGTATGTTTGTGTATGTTTGTGTGTATGTCTGTGTATATCTGGATATGTTTGTGTATGTGTGTGTGTATGTTTGTGTATGTCTGTGTATATGTCTGTGTCTGTGTATGTGTGTATGTATGTGTATGTTTGTGTGTATGTCTGTGTATGTCTGAGTGTATGTTTGTGTGTATGTCTGTGTATGTTTGTGTGTATGTTTGTGTGTGTCTGTGTATGTTTGTGTATGTCTGTATATGTATGTGTATGTTTGTGTATGTCTGTGTATGCCTGTGTATGTTTATATTTATGTTTGTGTGTGTGTCTGTGTATGTTTGTGTATATAGTTGTACTGTAGTTGTGTGTTTTATTAGCATCTTCAGATTGGAGATCCTAAGATATATTAAATGTGATTTCTAGTTTTTTTTATAAATGTATATTATACTCTATGATGATATATTATAGAGAGTAGGTTTATTATTAGAAGGAAATAGTTATATTATATCTATTTATATTAATGAGTGAGTAAATGAGTGAGAGATTGAGTGAGTGAGTAAGTGAGTGAGTGAGTGAGTAAGTGAGTGAGTAAGTGAGTGAGTGAGTGAGTGAGTGAGTGAGTGAGTGAGTGAGTGAGTGAGTGAGTGAGTAAGTGAGTGAATGAGTGAGTGAATGAGTGAGTGAGTGAGTAAGTGAGTGAGTGAGTGTGTGAGTAAGTGAGTGTGTGAGGGTATGAGTAAGTGAGTGTGTGAAAGAGTGAGTTAAAAGTCAGTCATGGTTAAAAGATATGCAATGGGATATATTGAACATACCGGTAGTTGGGCCCTGAGCTCCAGTTAATTTTGCAATATCGACAATGTAGTCGGCTCACAATTATGTGTTCGCGTAGGCCACCTGGTGAGTAGTAGGTATTGAAAATAGTTGTTTTTAAATGAGAACAAAATAAATAGGTCAAAGGTTAACTAAGGTTAGAAATTATGTATGGATTGAATTTGTGATCAAAATTATTTAGAAAATTAAAATCTAAAAATGATAAATTGAATAGAGATAGTTATTGTTAAAATGATTGCCATTCAATTATAACCCCGTCTCCAAGAATCATCTGTATTGATGACCTCAACAGTATAAGTCAGGAGTTGATAATTTAAATTGTAAATCTGAAACTTTACTTAAATTTACACGGAAAATCGTAAATTAAGTTTCTTTATTATACATTATATAATATCTGCACTAAACTATATGTAGATCTATAACTATACTATAGATAGTAGTATAACTAGACTATATATATAAATCACATATACATCATATAAACAATAATGATCATACATTGATGAGGATTTTAGCAATGCAAAAGTTAGTTGAAATTGAATAAAGAGTAAAAATCAATTATTAAAGATTATTCGCGTATGAGATAAATAAAAGTACGATGGCATTAACTAGCCTAAAGTACGGTATGCACCTACCTTCCGCTGTACATTTCGATATCATATTAATTTTATATTATAATAATATTCATTTTATATTATTTCACTGATTTTTATAATATATTTCGCTTTATTTATATATTTTAAATATAATTGTGATATTTCAGATCAAAAAGGGCAATGACATTATATATTTTATATAGGTAATATATATAGTAAAAATATTAATAAATAATATAAAATAGTATTATTATATTCAGTATTGAATATATTTCAATTAAATATCATTTGTATTCAGATTTATTAAACCATTTAATCTACCTATAATATGATATTATTATTATAATATAATAAATACAACCAACGTTTACGGTCATATTAAAGTAACAGTCATATTTCCTTTGTAAAAGTATTCTTGCTTTCTTCTCATTAGTTATAAATTTATTTCTAATTATATTAATATTATTACCTTATTATTTGTACTGTTTGCATAATAAAGGTAAATAATCTTTCAATTGCATTTCCTCCGAATAATTACCTTCAATCACATACCCTTGTCATATATGAACCAGTATGTTCAATTTATGAGATAGTCAACTAAGATTTTGTTATATTTAGAAAATCTAAGTATTGTTAAAAGCACTTTTCAATTAAGTGACAAAGTTATAAAAAAAGCAATATTTTACGGAATGTTCGTCATGGTGTTGGTAATGGCATTGGTCATTACGTTAGTCATTACGTTGGTCATGGCGTTTGTAATGGCATTATCAAAATTGACACAGTGTCCGCGCTGTTACTATTGTTACCAAGGTTACCACTGTCATAAACATTGAGAATTTAGGACTTCATGAACACACTAAAGAGAGTTGAAATTAAATAATACATATTAGAAATATCTATTGACTTGTATAATAGCTTAATATATATATATATATATATATATATATATATATATATATCGGAATACTAGTTATTCTTTCTCGATACAGATAATATGATCAGTTTTAATGAGATAAATCAACATTTGTCAAAATAAATTTCTAAAAAAAACAGATTATATTGGATAAGTCACATTTAACATATAAAAGTTGTTGGGTTTGGAATTTGATATTATTGAACTAATTTATGTTATATTATTTGCCAACTTTTTATGTTGATTGTAGACTTTATAGCCAGGTTAAATCTCGTCTAATCGGCAAATACTCACGAGTTAATTATAATTGTACTTACATTCTTAAGTGTATACAATTTAATAATATAATAACATCTCATAATATAAAAAATCTATAATAATTAGTTTCTTTATATATTCATATGGTATATTCAATGAATATTATTCATTGCCTATACCTATGAATTCTGTTATATTAAAAAATATAAATTATATCGATAAATAAATAATAGTTAATAATCATTATTTAAAATGTGCTAAAAATGCATGATTTAAAAAATTAATATATTAGGAATTTATTATAAATTAACTTTTCAATTAAATTCAATTCAACGGATATATGAATGGATTGATAGATGTATGAATGGATTGATTGATGGATGGATGGGTGGATGGATGGATGGATGGATGGATAGATGGATGGATGGATGGATGGATGGATGTATGGATGGATGGATGGATGGATGGATGGATGGATGGATGGATGGATGGATGGATGGATGGATGGATGGATGGATGGATGGATGGATGGATAGATGGATGGATGGATGTATGGATATAATACATCATGTATATTGACAATTTAGATAGATAATTAATACATAGATTGACAAGTAAAAATAATATAAAATAAATTTTAACAATTTGAAAAATATAATTTTTATTAGGTAATTAAATAATTAATATTTAAATTTGCAAAAAAAATTTCTAATTAGTAAATAATAGTTGTAATCGATTTATAATATTTATAATATTTACCTGCTTTACATATTTTAATAAATCACTTACATTAAACATGTTCGCCTTCAAAGTTAGTTTATAAATATATTATGATAACCATTAAGATATAATACAGTATATATTATACAGCATACGATATATATTAAGCTATATTTTAAATATATATAATATTGTAATCGCAACAGAAAGTTGAATTAATGAAGATTGTTGAAAGGGCAGCAATTGGAATGGGGGATATTTTTGGTTTGGGCGGGGGGATGATAGGACTGGCAGTGGGGATTATGGTAGTTAGTAGGATAAAAGAAGAGGAAATGGGTATGGTCGACGACATCGGAGATATTGGAGAGGTTATAGAAAGTAAAGGTGATAAAGATGAGGATATTGAGGAAAATGAAAAAGAGAATAGATTTGGGTTATTTGGGGGGAATAAAATTGATGTTGATGGATATATAGAACCGGAAGGAGGAGTGGAATTTGATGGGTTGGTATTTGGGTGGGCTTATTTTAATAAAAAAGATTAGGATAGGATAGGAAGATGGGATTGTTGGGGGAGAGGGTTATTGGCAGATATAGATAGTTATTTGGGGGGAGTAGTCGATAGAGATGGGTAGCTAGTTACTGATTGGAGGAATTTATTATTATTACGGAACAGTATCTTGTAATGCCAATGAAAATAGGAAAAAGGAGATGTGACATTACAAGATAATACCGCTGCAGTGAAATTTTTGGTATGTAATATTAGTATATATATATATTAAATATTATGTGCATATTATTTATATATTATATACTATATAATATATAAGAAGATATATTATATTGCATAGAGTATGTTAGTGACCGTGTATTCTTCCATACTTGTGATGAATTCGTGTATTTTATTTATCTTTAAATAATATTCACTTACAAGAATAATTAAATACATAAAAATAATAAAACTAAAAATATGTATTAATAATAATAGTTATTATAAATATATTGACTAATATTTTGTATATTATTTAATAATTAGGTTATCATTTTATAATTTTACATTATATATTTAATGAGTATCATAACATATACTGTCATTAATGTTTAATATGAAGTGAGTATATTACTGAATAAGAATACATGTATATTAAAATAAATTTTAATTAATTGCATTATTATAACTTACATGTAATATTTATATGTACATATTGCGAAAAAACATTTAAAATTAAATAAAATAGTATGGATTAATATAATAAGACAACTAAATATTTTAAACTAAATTATAACTGACGATATCAATTAATCATTAATCTCGTCATACTTTCATCTAGTTTTACTTTAATATGCATTGAGATATATAAACTTGTATTTGGTGTGAGTGTAGTTTTGAGTAAATAAACTTGTATTTAGTGTAAGTATAGTTGTGAGTAGATTAGCTTGTAGTTGTGAGTAAGTGGATGGGGTAGGTAGGTAGTGATCAGTATTTGGTGTTTTAGTAGTATGAACCACTCAGTAGACGTATGAGTGTGTTTGAGTACACTCGAGTACTTAAATTGTATGGGAAGGTATTTCTACAGTATATACTTTACAATGTATAGCGTACATCCCTCTATGCCCTACTCGGTTAACACATTTTCCTCTCATAACCACCTCATCACCTCGTCTTCCTCATGATTATACCTTTCCCTTTCAGATTATCTGCCTTAAAATTGAAGTGTTCCCTTATGCATGCGCTGTTGCAAGAGCATTTCCGAAATTCTCAAGAAAGTCCTATTTCGACAAATTTGGAAAGACTGAATACTGGTTAGTGGTTACTAGTTGGTGTTATTAATGCTATTGTTACCGTATTGTTTAGAACAATAGTACTATACAAATCTAACTTAATAATGATAATATATCATTGAAATTATGATTATGTTTTTAATTTATATAATTATACCCATAGTTTATATAATATTACTAAATATTGTTTAATATTACTTAATATTAATTAATATCACTTAATATCACTTAATATCACTTGATATCACATAATATCATTTAATATCACTTAATATCACTTAATATCACTTAATATCATTTAATATCATTTAATATCACTTAATATCACTTAATATCACTTAATATCACTTAATGTCTCTTATTATCACTTAATATCACTTAATATCACTTAATATCAATTAAATTACTTAATATCACTTAATATCACTTAATATCAATTAATATCACTTAATATCACTTAAATTACATAATATCACTAAATATCACATATTATCACTTAATATCACTTAATATCAATTAAATTACTTAATATCACTTAATATCACTTAACATCACTTAACATCACTTAACATCACTTAACATCACTTAATATCACTTAATATCACTTAATATCACTTAATATCACTTAATATCACTTAATATCACTTAATATCACTTAATATCACTTAATATCACTTAATATCACTTAATATCACTTAATATCACTTAATATCACTTAATGTCACTTAATATCACTTAATATCGCTTAATATAAAATAATATCACTTATTATCACTTAATATCACTTAATATCACTTAATATCAATTAAATTAATTAATATCACTTAATATCACTTAATATCAATTAATATCACTTAATATCACTTAAATTACATAATATCACTAAATATCACTTATTATCACTTAATATCACTTAATATCACTTAATATCACTTAATATCACTTAATATCACTTAATATCACTTAATATCACTTAATATCACTTAATATCACTTAATATCACTTAACATCACTTAACATCACTTAACATCACTTAATATCACTTAATATCACTTAATATCACTTAATATCACTTAATATCACTTAATATCACTTAATATCACTTAATATCACTTAAAACACTTAATATCACTTACTATCACTTAATATCACTTTACATCACTTAATATCAAATAATATCACTTATTATCACTTAATATCACTTAATATCACTTAATATCAATTAAATTACTTAATATCACTTAATATCACTTAATATCAATTAATATCACTTAATATCACTTAAATTACATAATATCACTAAATATCACATATTATCACTTAATATCACTTAATATAAATTAAATTACTTAATATCACTTAATATCACTTAACATCACTTAACATCACTTAACATCACTTAACATCACTTAATATCACTTAATATCACTTAATATCACTTAATATCACTTAATATCACTTAATATCACTTAATATCACTTAATATCACTTAATATCACTTAATATCACTTAATATCACTTAATATCACTTAATATCACTTAATATCACTTAATATCACTTAATATCACTTAATATCGCTTAATATAAAATAATATCACTTATTATCACTTAATATCACTTAATATCACTTAATATCAATTAAATTAATTAATATCACTTAATATCACTTAATATCAATTAATATCACTTAATATCACTTAAATTACATAATATCACTAAATATCACTTATTATCACTTAATATCACTTAATATCACTTAATATCACTTAATATCACTTAATATCACTTAATATCACTTAATATCACTTAATATCACTTAATATCACTTAATATCACTTAATATCACTTAATATCACTTAAAACACTTAATATCACTTAATATCACTTAATATCACTTAACATCACTTAATATCACTTAATATCACTTAATATCAAATAATATCACTTATTATCACTTAATATCACTTAATATCACTTAATATCAATTAAATTACTTAATATCACTTAATATCAATTAATATCACTTAGTATCACTTACATTACATAATATCACTTAATATCACTTATTATCACTTAATATCAATTAATATCAATTAAATTACTTAATATCACTTAATATCACTTAATACACTTAATATCACTTAATATCACTTAATATCACTTAATGTCACTTAATATTACTTAATAATACTTAATATTACTTAAATTACTTTTGCCAATGATTATGACCTACTTATAGTAAACAAAGAAGTTTTATTGTTGTATTTTGGTGAGATATCTTAAAATATTCCGTAAAATATTGCTTTTTTATAAATTTGTCACTTAATTGAAAAGTGCTTTTAACAATACTTAGATTTTCTAAATATAAAAAAATATTAGTTGATTATCTCATAAATTGAACATACTGGTTCATATATGACAACAGTATGTGATTGAAAGTAATTATTCGGAGGAAATGCAATTGAAAGATTATTTACCTTTATTATGCAAACAGTACAAATAATAAGGTAATAATATTAATATAATTAGAAATAAATTTATAACTAATGAGAAGAAAGCAAGAATACTTTTACAAAGGAAATATGACTGTTACTTTAATATGACCGTAAACGTTGGTTGTATTTATTATATCATAATAATAATATCATATTATAGGTAGATTAAATTGTTTAATACATCTGAATACAAATGATATTTAATTGAAATATATTCAATACTGAATATAATAATACTATTTTATAATATTTATTAATATTTTTACTATATAAAATATATATTATCTATATAAAATAATAATATCGAAATGTACAGCGGAAGGTAGGTGCATACCGTACTTTAGGCTAGTTAATGCCATCGTATTTTTATTTATCTCATACGCGAATCTTTAATAATTGATTTTTACTCTTTATTTAATTTCAACTAACTTTTGCATTGCTAAAATCCTCATAAATGTGTGATCATTATTGTTTATATGATGTATATGTGATTTATATATATAGTCTAGTTATAATACTATCTATAGAATAGTTATAGATCTACATATAGTTTAGTGCAGATATTATATAATGTATAATAAAGAAACTTAATTTACGATTTTCCTTGTAAATTTAAGTAAAGTTTCAGATTTACAATTTTAACTATCAACTTATCACTTATACTGTTGAGGTCATCAATACAGATGTTTCTTGGAGACGGGGTTATGATTGAATGGCAATCATTTTAACAATAACTATCTCTATTCAATTTATCATTTTTAGATTTTAATTTTCTAAATAATTTTGATCACAAATTCAATCCATACGTAATTTCTAACCTTAGTTAACCTTTGACCTATTTATTTTGTTCTCATTTTAAAACAACTATTTTCAATACTTACTACTCACCAGGTGGCCTACGCGAACACATAATTGGGAGCCGACTACATTGTCGATATTGCAACATTAACTGGAGCTCAGGGCCCAACTACCGGTATGTTCAATATAACCCATCGCATATATTTTAACCATGACTGCCTTTTAACTCACTCTTTCACTCTTTCACACACTCACTTACTCACACACTCACTCACTCACTTACTCACTCACTCATTCATTCACTCACTCATTCACTCCTTACTCACTCACTCACTCACTCATTCACTCCTTACTCACTCACTCACTCACTCACTCACTCACTCACTCACTCACTCACTTACTCACTCACTTACTCACTCACTCACTCACTTACTCACTCACTCAATCTCTCACTTACTCACTCACTCATTCATTCACTCACTCATTCACTCCTTACTCACTCACTCACTCACTCACTCACTCACTCACTCACTCACTCACTCACTCACTTACTCACTCACTTACTCACTCACTCACTCACTTACTCAATCACTCAATCTCTCACTCATTTACTCACTAATTAATATAAATATATATAATATAACTATTTCCTTCTAATAATAAACCTACTCCCTATAATATATCATCATAGAGTATAATATATATTTATAAAAAAAACTAGAATTCATATTTAATATATCTTAGGATCTCCAATCTGAAGATGCTAATAAAACACACAACTACAGTACAACTATATACACAAACATACACAGACATACACACAAACATAAATACAAACATACACAGACATACACAGACATACACAAACATACACAGACATACACAGACATACACAGACATACACAAACATACACACAAACATACACAGACATACACACAAACATACAAACAAACATACACAGACATACACACAAACATACACAAACATACACACAAACATACACAAACATACACATACATACACATACCTACACACAAACATACACATACATACACAGACATATACAGATATACACACAAACATACACAAACATACACAGACATACACAGACATACACATAAACATACACATACACATACATACATAGACACAAACATACACACATACATACACACAGACATACACACAAACATACACAGACATATGCACAAACATACACACAGACTTACACACAGACTTACACATATACATACACACATACATACACAAACATATAAACAAACGTACACACAAACATACGCAGACATACACACAACCACCCCAAGTAAGTTTTAAGACAATAATAATTAATATTATATAATATTTCTTATATATTTTCTGACATTCTCCTACATGTATAATCCCACTAATTACTATCCTCTATTAACATATGTGTTTACTGACATTATCTGCAAGATTACGACAATATTTTCTTGTACATTTGATCACTTTTATATAACTTTCATCATAATATAGAATATCACACACTAATTCATGCACACACACTAATTCACTCATTCACATATTCTTATCATGATTCGTTTAACTATTTATGACTTAAACTGAATTTTTAAAAAAATTTTAATTTTTAAACTTATGTTATTTTGTATTTTATAATTTGACTAAAGTATGAATTTATATTATCTTAGCAATCGTGACCATCGCCATGACCAATGCAATGAACATAGCCAAGACCAATGCCATGACCATCGCCATGACAAATGACATGACCATCGCCATAACCATTGCCATGACCAAGGCAATGAACATCGCCATGACCAACGCCATGACATCGCTATCGCAAATGCCGTTCCCATCGCCATAACCTTTGCCATGACCAATGCAATGAATATCGCCATTACCAACGCTATGACCAAGACAATATTCAACGCCATGACCATCGCCATGACTAACATCATGACTAACGCAATTATCGTCGCAATGACCAACGCCATGACCATCGCCATGACCAACGCCATGACCATCGCCAAGACTAACATCATGACTAACGCAATTATCGTCGCAATGACCAACGCCATGACCAACGCCATGTACAATGCCATGACCAACGCCATGACAACGACATGACCAAACAACTTGCTGATCTGCCCCCAGTGCCTGTGAATATCCCAAATTCCAAGTATCACGCCGAGTAGCAAATACAAATAGACCTTGTGAATTTATATTAAATAAGAAAAATTAGATTTACATTATTTATTTGCTTAATTTATAAAACATTTCAAAACCATAAACTACATTTTTACAAAACATTAACCTATACTTTCTACTAAACATTAACCTATACTTTCTACTAAACATTAACCTACACTTTCTACTAAACATTAACCTACACTTTCTACTAAACCTTAATCTACACTTTCTAATAACCGTTTACTTATATAGTATGTATTAGATGGTATAATTAGTTGTATTATATCTTTAGATATTCTATATTTTGAATACTCACCGGTTTAATTTGGGTGAGTTTTACTCTTAATGAATGGGGCTGAAAGTAGTGTTCGATTTGCAGATCATGTAGACCATCGTACAGTAATGTAGGCCTCTGTTATGTATAATAAAAGTGACATTACTGAATAAAATATAAAATCAATGTGAATTAAATATTGAAAAACATTAACATTTATACTTCTTACTTATTATATTTTGAATATATACGTAAATGAATGTTTCACTTGAAAATAGTTATACAAAATAAAAGTTACGCAATTAATGTTTAATTATTATAATTACTAATATCTGACAAGGAGATCAATGAGAGAAATATAATAAAGAAACTATTATCTACATATATTGAAATAATTAAAATACATATCAGTAATTCATAACAAACTTATAGTAAGATTGCATAATATATATTATATATATATATATATATATATAACTAGAGTTTAGATTATACTAAACATAATAAATAAACAGAATATAACTAACAAAAATACTAATAAAATTCGTTGTTTATTTCATTCTAAATTTACTTACAATTGGTAATTTATATTATATTAATTTATTATAAACTATATAATACATTTATTATAAGTAATTTAGTAACATATCAATATTGATATAGGGTTATATTGCTTTTATTATATAGTATGATAATTATTATATAATGATATATTAATAATAAATTATTATTATTTTATTTAGTAAATATTCATTAAATTATTATAAAAATAGTTAAAATTTGTAGAAACTAATTTTATTTTATCTTGTGACGGCATTTAAAAAATAGAAATAACACTAAATATATTGATTACTTACTTATAAGTTACAATTGAGATAACAAATGTATACAAATATAATATATAGTATTAGTTTTAAATATAAATAAATAAAGAATATTGAATTAAGCGTGTTTTATTTTATTTTAATGTTGCTTTTCAAAAAATAACGATTCTCTTCCATTTCGACAATTTTTCTTCTTGAAAAATCATTGGAGTGATATTCAATTTATTGTCAATCTCTGTTTTATAATAATTGTAATTAGGAACAGGAACATTTCGAAAAACGGATAACGAGGATTCATGACTTGGGTGAAACGAGAGTGGTGAGATTAGATGAAATTGGTAAGATGAGAGTGGTAATATAAGATGAGAGTGGTAAGATGAGAGTGGTAAGATAAGATGAGAGTGGTGAGATGAGAGGGGTAAGATTAGATGAGAATGGTGAGACGAGAGTCGTAAGATTATAGGTCCATTAATTGTTCTGTGGTAAATTTTGTAATGTGCACATATAAAAGATTGCTATTCACCTTGATTCAAACTTTGTATATATATAT
Source organism: Osedax frankpressi (assembly GCA_964035775.1). Taxonomy (NCBI): domain Eukaryota; kingdom Metazoa; phylum Annelida; class Polychaeta; order Sabellida; family Siboglinidae; genus Osedax; species Osedax frankpressi. The sequence goes on from OZ038317.1 coordinate 16,031,660, forward strand.
ATATATATATATATATATATATATATGTATAAATATATATATAAATATATATACAATTATAATTGTCAGTTATATTTTGATCTATTTTCATATATGATCTTATAAACTAAATTGTAAAGTAAATATTATTGTAGGAACTTCATTTGAAAATAATATTCCTATGTTGAAGTAAATATCTCAATATTAAATTTAAACTAGATGAAAGTATGACGAGATTAATGATTAATTGATATCGTCAGTTATAATTTAGTTTAAAATATTGAGTTATCTTATTATATTAATCCATACTCTTTTATTTAATTTTAAATGTTTTTTTCGCAATATGCACATATAAATATTCCATGTAAGTTATAATAATGCAATTAATTAAAATTTATTTTAATATACATGTATTCATATTCAGTAATAACTCACTTCATATTAAACATTAATGACAGTATATGTTATGATACTCATTAAATAAATAATGTAAAATTATAAAATGATAACCTAATTATTAAATAATATACAAAATATTAGTCAATATATTTATAATAACTATTATTATTAAATACATATTTTTAATATATATTTAATACATATTTTTAGTTTTATTATTTTTATGTATTTAATTATTCTTGTAAGTGAATATTATTTAAAGATAAATAAAATACACGAATTCATCACAAGTATGGAAGAATACACGGTCACTAACATACTCTATGCAATATAATATATCTTCTTATTATAGTTTATAATATATAAATAATATGCACATAATATTTAATATATATATATACTAATAATAATATTACATACCAAAAATATCTCCCATGCCAATTGCCGCGCTGGAAACCAGCTTGATGAAAGGAGGGTTATTCGATAGAGATGGGTATGTATCTAGTGATTTACGGAGGAATTTAATTTCGGAACAGTACCTTGTAATGCCAATGCAAATAGGAAAAAGGAGATGTGACATTACGAGATGATACCGCTGTAGTGAAATTCCCTGGTTTATATTTAACAAATAAAGCACTTTCTTACATCTTATATTCAAAATTTTCTAATTAGTAAATAATAGTTGTAATTGATTTTTAATATTTCCCTGCTTTATATTTTTAAATAAATCACTTACTTACTTATATTTATTAAACATGTTCGCATTCAAAGTTAGTTCATAAATATATTACGATAACCATTAAGATATAATACAGTATATATTATACAGCATACGATATATATTAAGCTATATTTTAAATATATATAATATTGTATTCGCAACAGAAAGTTGAATTAATGAAGATTGTTGCCAGTGCAGCAATTGGAATGGGGGATATTTTTGGTTTGGGCGGGGGGGTGATAGGACTGCCAGTGGGGATGATGGTAGTTAGAGTAATTAAAGAAGAGGAAACGGATATGGTCGGAGACATCGAAGATATCGGAGAGGTGAAAGATAGTAAAGATGATAAAGATGTGGATATTGAGGACAACAAAATAGAGAACAGGTTTGGGTTATTTGGGAGGAATAAAATAGATTTGGATGGATATATTGAACCGTAAGGAGGAGTGGAAGTTGATGGGTTGGTATTACAGCAGATTGTTGCCAGTGCAGCAATTGACATGGGGATATTTTTGGTTTGGGCGGGGGGATGATAGGACTGGCGGTGGGGATGATGGTAGTTAGTAGAATTAAAGACGAGGAAACAGTTTATACAGGCGTTAGGAAATAATATAGTAATTAAAGATAGCGATTAAATATATAAATTAGATAAAGTATATAAAGGTGTGGATAGGAATGAAGATAATATTCAGGACAATAATACCAACACTCCCATATTTCTATCCTACTTTAATCTTTCTTGTTAAAATAAGCCCACCCAAATACCAATCCATCAACTTCCTCTCCTAATTCAGGTTCTATATATGCATTCAAATCTATTGCATTCCCCCCAAATAACCTACACTTGTTCTCAATTCTAATTTCCTCAACATCCTCATTTTTATTACTATCTCTTACCAGATTCTCATCTTGTAATATACCTCATCCTCTATTATATGTTCATAATCTAGCATTAATCATAATCTTCATTAAAATATTCCATTTCAACCTCTCCGGCAATTTTTTCTTTATGTATATTGTCCTGAATATTATCTTCATTCCCATTCACGCCTTTGTATACTTTATCTAATTTATTATCTTTAATTACTCTTATTTATTATATTTAACTGATATCATCCTCACTGCCAATTCTATCACACTCCGCCCAAACCAAAAATATATCCCATGCCAATTGCCGCACTGGTAAACAGCTTAATAAATTCATATTTCTGTTGCGAATACAATATTATATATATTTAATTTTAGCTTAATATATATCATATGTTATATAATATAAAGCTGTTTATTATATCCTAATGGTTATCGTAATATATTTAAAACTAACTTTGAATGAAAATATCTTTTAAATAAATAGGGAAATAATAATAGTATGTCTTATATTACCAGATATTAAAATAAAATGATTTATAATTTGTTTAATTTAAACAGGGAAATATTAAAAGCAATTAAAACCATTATTTACTAATTAGAAAATTGTTGTTGTAAATTTAAATATTTTTGTGGTAAATTTAAATATTTTTAGTTATCAATCTATGTATGAATTGTCAATATACAATTGTCAATCTACATGATGTATTATATCCATCCATCCATCTATCCATCCATATATCCATCCATCTATCAACCTATTCATCCATCCAGCCATCCATCCATCCATCAATAATATAAAAAAGTTTATGTATACACAAAATAACAAATAGATGTTCTCATTTGTGTTCTCATTTGTGTAAAGAGAATACAATATTATCACAAGTGAATTAAATGATAATATAACATCAGTTAGAGGTATCTAACATTTGGGCAGATATATATGTGATCGGAGTAGTCACAAAACATCAGCGCAGATACAGAGGAAAATTTCAATCACATTTTGAGTTTAGTAGATGATTTTTCACAACCTTCTTAAATGTTTAGATGGAATCTCAAAAGTAAAGGCAGTTTGTTCCATAAAATTGAAGCTAAAACACTAAATCTTCTTTTACTATAGATATCAAGATTATATTTTTGATAATAACTTTTACTAATCTTAATCTGCGGGTGTTTTCCTTCAGTTTAAAAATATCATAGCACTACGTTTAGCCCATAGTTCAGTATAAGTTAAACATATAATTATATACGCTGAATAATTTCTCATTTCATGCAAACCTAGTGATTTTAAACATTCGGTAATACTATTATGGTATAACTAAATTTAAATAAATTATTTATTTCGTATATTAAGAATTATAGTAAGAATGATATAATGTTTTAAAATAATAAACTAATAGAACAAATAGTTTAAATGTGATATAATATAAGACAGAGAGATCATTTTAAAATTATGAAATGACATTAATTTTCTTATTTTTTAGATTTTACTAAAATAATAAAATGCTTTTTTAGCAGTAATTCGTAAATGATTATCTAAAAGAACCTTATGGAATTCAATATTTTAGTTGGAATTCGTCTGATTTTATATCATTTATCAATGTTCGATATGTTCTATTTGTAATATATGATAAGTCTTATCAGTGCCTTATCCGTTATACCTATTTCCTCTAATCTATCTAATAAAATGTTATGAGAGACAGTATCAAATGCTGCTGACATATCTATTAACAAGATGAACCCTATTTCCCGTACCCATTGCATTATATATATTATTAATATATATATATATATATATATATATATATATATATATATATATTATTGCAGTTTCTATACTATGATTTTTGCGATATGCACTTTGATGAATAGATTCTAATTCATTTTCTGATAAATATTTTATGAATTGTTTACTAATGACTCTTTCGAATATTTTAGATAGAAAAGGAAGTTCGGAAATAAGACGGTAATTTTTTCGTAATTTATTATTTAGATTACGGTTTTTAAGTAGGGGATTAATTATGGCATATTTAAGGAATTTTTAAAAACAGATGTATTTTTAGATTGTGATATTATGATTAAGTAAAGTTCTTAAAGAGTGGGTTTTATTAAGTCGGTAGGTTGTTTCGGCCATGAATCGTTATGAGGGTATGATGCTTTACATATTAACTAGTATTGATATTGTATACGATGAAGGTGAAATAAAGTTTAGAAAGTATGTTTTAGCAGTATTTTAAAGTGGTAGAATGTATATTGGAAATTTAAGTTTTATATCATTAATTGATTGTACTATCTTTTTATTTTATCATTAAAAAAGTTGGCATTTTTTTAGTAAGTTGGCATTTGGTAGTAATTGAATTGCGTATGTCGGATAGCTTGTTGGTCTATAATTATTTGAGAGTCTATTAATCAATGAATAATTAATTAATGAATATATTTTCTAGTATTTTTCCCATATGAGTTTATTTTATTTTTAATAAAACAAGTCTTAGTATGATTTAATAATTGTCTATATTGTTTGCGAATTGTATTACAATTATTATAGTTAAATTCGGAATTGGTTTTATTATATATTTTTTTCAAATTTTCTTAATTTACTCTTCATAGCTTCAAGATCATTATTATACCATGGATAATTATCATTTACTATTTTTATATGAGAAAATATATCTAAAGTAGATGTTAGGCTGTCATTTAGCAATTGTGATGAAAATATATAATACATATATATCTAATATATAATAGTATATTATATAAATACTGGATATAAAGTATAACTTTATAATATATAAATATGCATTCATGTATATGTATATAAATATATATATAATAGATACAGCAGGCTATAATACATCCTGACTGCTAGAAGGTTATGTCATAGTATTGCAGCATATGTTATTCATATATGCTACATCTTGTGTATTACATCATAGTATTGAAGTCTATTGTAATTCATTCATGCTACGTTCTAGAGTTTATTGTAATAATATTGCAGCTTAGTAAAATTCATTTATCCTAATATCAGTATATATCAGACCTATACAATACATATATTTACATTACGATTAACTGTTATGCTAGCATAGAATAGCCTTTACTTTCCTATATACGTCTATAGGGATTGATGACTCAGAGTGATTCATCAAAATAAGTGATTTACTCGAGAATCTAGAATTTCGATTTCGAAAAACTTATAAAAATATAACTTCGATTATCTCGAAACATATTGCAAGCAATATCGTTATCGATATAAGAAAAGTAAGATACGGAAGAACTCTATAACATAGAATTTAGATATTTTCAAAAATAACTAAATTAATACCCGAAAATACATTCAAAAAATGAAAAACCTAAAAAAAAAGATTTTTCAACTTTACTACCTATTTACGGTACTAAAAATTAATTTATCGAATATAAACATATATAAGATATATATAGAATTATCAATTATATTGATATTGTATAATTGTATAGTCAATTATATAAGAGAATAACGGTGATCTATTTATAGAAAAGACGACCTCGCTCTAAGAGAGAAAAACATCGACTTCGATCCATCCATTACTCCATTCATCCATCTATCCATCCATCCATCCTTCCATCCATCCATCATCCATCCATCCATCCATCCATACATTCATCAATCCATCCATTCATCCATCCATCAATTGAATTGAATTGAATTGAAAAGTTTTTCTTATACACAAAATAACAAATAATTATGTTCTCATTTGTGTTTTAAGAGAGTAAAAATAATATTATAAGTAAATTAAATGATAAAATAAAATCAGTTAGAGGACTATGACATTCGGGCAGATACATATGTGATCGGAGTAGTCACAGAACATCAGCGCAGATGCAGAGCTCAAGGTCAATCCAAGAGCTCATGTTAAGCATATTATATGACTTTGCACGGCCTTCTTAAATGTTTTGATGGAATTACATATTTACAAAAGTAGAGGAAGGTTGTTCCATAAAAAACACAAAATCTTCTTTTACCATAGGTATCAAGATTAAATTTTTGATTTGATAGTAGCAATTGTTAAATTAGTTCAATAATATAAAATTCCAAACCCAACAACTTTTATATGGTAAATTAACCAATACAATCTGTTTTTTTTTAGAAATTTAATTCGACAAATGTTGATTTATCTCATTAAAACTTATCATATTATCTGTATCGAGAAAGAATAACTAGTATTCCGATATATATATATATATATATATATATATATATATATATATATATATATTATATATTATGCTATTATACAAGTCAATAGATATTTATAATATTTAATTGAGATCTAAAATTGTATAATATATTATAAACAGTGTTTAACTAATGCCATGACAAACGCCATGACCAACGCAATGACTAACGTAATGACCAATGCCGTGGCCATCACCATGCCCAACGCCATTACTAACGCCATAACCAACGCCATTACAAACGCCATGACTAACGCCATTACCAACGCCATGACCAACGCCATGAACAACGCAATGACCAGCACAATGACCATCTAAACTATAACCTAAATTCTACTAAACATTAATGTACACTTTCTACTAAACATTAATTTATACTTTCTACTAAACATTAACCTATACTTTCTACTAAACATTAATCTACACTTTCTACTAAACATTAACCTATACTTTCTACTAAACATTAACATACAATTTCTACTAAATATTACCTATACTTTCTACTAAATCTTAACCTATGGTATATTCATAACATCTACCTATGAACTTTTAATATAAATAAATGTATTTAATAATCCCAAATATATTTTTAATTTTTTGCCTCGTTAAATATAAGGCTTCTATTGATATTCTGTTATATTAAAAAATATAAATTCTATCGATAAATAAATAATAGTTATTAAAATCATTATTTAAAATGTGCTAAAAATGCATGATTAATTCGGTTGATGAAATATACATAATGAATAACTCTCAACATTTTACAAATACAATTAATAAGTTAAATCGAAGATGAGTAATGACTTATAATAAATTAATAAAAAAAATTTGAAATAATTGGATATAATTCCATAAAAACATTTAAGAAGGCCGTTAAAAAAACCGTGCGACTACTTTGATCACAAATGTATCTGCCCAAATGTCAGAATCCTCTAACTAATTTGATATTATAATTTAATTCACTTATGATATTATTTGTAATCTCTTTACACAAATGATGCACTTTAAAACACAAATGAAAATATATCTATTTGTTATTTTGTGTATAAATAAACTTTTCAATTCAATGGATGGATGGATGGATTGATTAATGTTTAAAATCACTAAGATGGGTTAAATGTGACTACTCCGATCACGTATGTATCTGCCCGAATGTCAGAGTCCTCTAACTGATTTGATTTTATGATTTAATTCACTTATGATATTATTTTTACTCTCTTTAAAACACAAATGAGAACATATCTATTTGTTATTTTGTGTATAAATAAACTTTTCAATTCAATTCAATTCAATTCAATGGATGGATGGATGGATGGATGGATGAATTAATGGAGGGATCGATGTATTGATGGATGGATGGATGGATGGATGGATGTATGGATGTATGGATGGATGGATGAATGGATGGATAGATGGATGGATGGATGGATGGATGGATGGATTCATACTTGGACCATTATTATTTTTAATTTATTTCCCCAAATTAAATTCAACATATTTGCCGACGATATTATAATTTACCAGATTCTACCACTGAAAAACAATGATAACTCATCTCACATTAATTGCACTAATAATATACGCAACTGGCTAATTAATAACAATTTACTACAAAATATCGACAAGGCACAACTGATTAACATTTCAAAAAATTTAACACAAAATAAATTTCCTATATATTTAATTGATAATTTAATTGTTGAACCTTCTAAGACCGTAAAATGCCTGGGTGTCATTATAGACGAACATATGCTTTTAGATAACCACTTACGATTTACTGCTAAAAAAGCATTTTATTATTTTAGTAAGGTAAAAAAAATAAGAAAATTAATGTCCTTTCATAATTTAAAAATGATCTCTCAGTCTTATATTATATCGCATTTAAACTATTGTAATTCTATATATTAGGGTATAACTAAATCTAAAATAAATTATTTAGATCGTATATTAAGAATTATAGTAAGAATGATATATATTTTTAAGCGAAAAGTCCATAATAGTATTACCGAATGTTTAACATCACTAGGATGGCTTGAAATGAGAAATTATTCAGCGTATAGAATACTATGTTTAACTTATACTGCCCCAAACGCTAAACAGCCGTACTACCTTTATGATATATTTAAACTAAAGGAAAATACCCGCCGATTAAGATCTAGTAAAAGTTTGCTACTATCAAATCAAAAATTTAATCTTGGTACCTATGGTAAAAGAAGATTTAGTGTTGAAACAACCTTCCTCTACATTTTCGAAGATGTAATTCCATCAAAACATTTAAGAAGGCCGTGAAAAATCATCTAGTATGCTTAACATGAGTTCTTGGATTGACATTGTGCTCTGCATCTGCGCTGATGTTCTATGACTACTCCGATCATATATGTATCTGCCCGAATATCATGGTCCTCTAACTGATTTTATATTATCATTAAATTCACTTATGATATTATTTTTACTCTCTTTAAAACATAAATGAGAACATCTATTTATTATTTTGTGTATATATATAAACTTTTTATATTATTGATGGATGGATGGATGGATGGATGGATGGATGGATGAATAGGTGGATAGATGAATGGATAGATGGATGGATGGATGGATGGATAGATAGATGGATGGATATAATACATCATGTAGATTGACAATTGTATATTGACAATTCATACATCGATTGATAACTAAAAATATTTAAATTTACCACAACAATATTTAAATTTTCAACAACAATTTTCTAATTAGTAAATAATGGTTTTAATTGCTTTTAATATTTACCTGTTTAAATTAAACATATTATAAATCATTTTATTTTAATATTTGGCAATATAAGACATAATAATATTATTTTCCTATTTATTTAAAAGATATTTTCATTCAAAGTTAGTTTTAAATATATTACGCTAACCATTATGATATAATAAACAGTGTTATATTATACAGCATATGATATATATTAAGCTAAAATTAAATATATATAATATTGTATTCGCAACAGAATTTATCAAGCTTGTTACCAGCGAGGTAGATCATAATCTGGTAAGAGATAGTAATAAAAATGAGGATATTGAAATTAGAATTGAGAACAAGTGTAGGTTATTTGGTGGGAATGCAATAGATTTGAATGCATATATAGAACCTGAATTAGGAGTTGATGGATTGGTATTTGGGTGGGCTTATTTTAACAAGAAAGATTAGAGTAGGATAGGAATATGGGAGTGTTGGTATTATTGTCCTGAATATTATCTTCATTCCTATCCACACCTTTATATACTTTATCTAATTTATATATTTAATCGCTATCTTTAATTACTATATTATTTCCTAACGCCTGTATAAACTGTTTCCTCATCTTTAATTCTACTAACTACCATCATCCCCACAGCCAGTCCTATCATCCCCCCGCCCAAACCAAAAATATCCCCATGTCAATTGCTGCACTGGCAACAATCTGCTGCAATACCAACCCATCAACTTCCACTCCTCCTTACGGTTCAATATATCCATCCAAATCTATTTTATTCCCCCCAAATAACCCAAACCTGTTCTCTATTTTGTTGTCCTCAATATCCACATCTTTATCATCTTTACTATCTTTCACCTCTCCGATATCTTCGATGTCTCCGACCATACCCGTTTCCTCTTCTTTTATTCTACTAACTACCATCATCCCCACTGCCAGTCCTATCATCCCCCCGCACAAACCAAAAATATCCCCCATTCCAATTGCTGCACTTGCAACAATCTTCATTAATTCAACTTTCTGTTGCGAATACAATATTATATATATTTAAAATATAGCTTAATATATATCGTATGCTGTATAATATATACTGTATTATATCTTAATGGTTATCGTAATATATTCATAAACTAACTTTGAATGCGAACATGTTTAATAAATATAAGTAAGTAAGTGATTTATTTAAAAATATAAAGCAGGGAAATATTAAAAATCAATTACAACTATTATTTATTAATTAGAAAATTTTGAATATAATATGTAAGAAAGTGCTTTATTTGTTAAATATAAACCAGGGAATTTCACTACAGCGGTATCATCTCGTAATGTCACATCTCCTTTTTCTTATTTGCATTGGCATTAATTAACATTAATTAACAAGGTACTGTTCCGTAATTAAATTCCTCCAGTCAATAACTAGATACATACCCATCTCTATCGAATACCCCCTCCCTTAATCAAGCTGGTTCCAGCGCGGCAATTGGCATGGGAGATATTTTTGGTATGTAATATTAGTATATATATATATTAAATATTATGTGCATATTATTTATATATTATATACTATAATAAGAAGATATATTATATTGCATAGAGTATGTTAGTGACCATGTATTCTTCCATACTTGTGATGAATTCGTGTATTTTATTTATCTTTAAATAATATTCACTTACAAGAATAATTAAATACATAAAAATAGTAAAACTAAAAATATGTATTAATAATAGTAATATGTATTAATAATAATAAATATGTATTAATAATAATAGTTATTATAAATATATTGACTAATATTTTGTATATTATTTAATAATTAGGTTATCATTTTATAATTATACATTATATACTTAATGAGTATCATAACATATACTGTTATTAATGTTTAATATGAAGTGAGTTATTACTGAATATGAATACATGTATATTAAAATACATTTGAATTAATTGCATTATTATAACTTACATGTAATATTTATATGTGCATATTGCGAAAAAACATTTAAAATAAAATAAAATAGTATGGATTAATATAATAAGATAACTCAATATTTTAAACTAAATTATAACTGACGATATCAATTAATCATTAATCTCGTCATACTTTCATCTAGTTTTACTTTAATATGCATTGAGATATTTACTTCAACATAGGAATATTATTTTCAAATGAAGTTCCTACAATAATATTTACTTTACAATTAGTTTATAAGATCATATATGAAAATAGATCAAAATATAACTGACAATTATAATTGTATATATATTTATATATATATTTATACATATATATATATATATATATATATATATACAAAGTTTGAATCAAGGTGAATATCAATCTTTTATATGTGCACATTAAAAAATTTACCACAGAACAATTAATGAACCTTTTTCTATAAGTATTATGTTTATGTCATGGTTTATAAGAAATAATAATAAATATATTTATTAAAGTGAATGAAGAAATATAGATTCGTGCTTTAAATAGAACATAATTATATAACGCTTATTAACATATACTGTACACCGTACAGTGTACACTGTATAGTGTACGGTACATATGAATAGTGTACACTGTATACTCTATATAGTATAGTGTATGTTGTAATTGGTATACCGTACAGTGTACACTGTACACTTTACACTGTACACTGTACAGTATACAGGGTGTGTTACATAATGTTTACTTACAAAGTAATTCTAGCCATAGTAACATAACAGATGATAATGCTTTTTATGTTTCATGAGTGATGCATGAATATAAAAATTATATTTATATTATTTTGATATCATTCTAACAAAGAAGTTTATATTTGATATTCTATTGTTATTTTTATCACAAAAGTTATAGTTATTGTGTAAAAGTTAATAAAAAGTTTAAAATCTCTGTTGAGAAACTCTGTTTTAAATTATTATTTTAAATTTTCGTAATTATTCTATTATTAATACATAAATAATGAAAGTAATATATAATTTTGTAAGTAAGTGTTTATTAAATTTTAAGTAAATTGAAGAACATTTATAATCGTTATAGTTCTTAGATAAGATTAATTAAAATTGAAACGAATAATTATAATTATTTAATTTAATAGTTTAAATGAATAACTGAATAAATGAGTTATCCATGGATGTCGGATATTTGTCAGTATATAAAGTAAGTAGGTGTGATCTCATAGGAGGCCTGCAATTAAACTATAACCTTTTTTAATATGTAACTTTTAGTGTAACTTTAAGTATAGTTGTGAGTAGATAAGCTAGTATTTAGTATAAGTTAGTTGTGAGTTGATAAGCTTGTATTTGGTATAAGTATAATTTTGAGTAAGTGGATGGGGTAGGTAGGTAGTGATCAGTATTTGGTGTTTTTAGTAGTATGAACCACTCAGTAGGCTTAAGAGTGTATTTGAGTACACTCGAGTACCTAAATTGTATGGGAAAGTATTTGTACAGTATATACTTTACAATGTACAGTTTACATCCCTCTATGCCCTACTCGGTTAACACCTTTTCCTCTCATAACCACCTCTTCAACTCGTCCTACTCATGATTATCCCTTTCCCTTTCAGATTATCTGCCTTAAACTTGAAGTGTTCCCTTATGCATGCGCTGTTGCAAGAGCATTTCCGAAATTCTCAAGAAAATCATATTTCGACAAATTTGGAAAGACTGAATACTGGTTAGTAGTTACTAGTTAGTGTTATCAATGCTATTGTTACCGTATTGTTTAGAACAATAATACTATACAAATCTAACTTAGTAATTATACCCATAGTTTATATAATATTACTAAATATTGCTTAATATTACTTAATATTAATGTTACTTAATATCACTTAAATTACTTAATATTACTTAATATTACTCAATATTACTTAAAATGACATAATATTAAATAATATTCTGGAATATCAAGGCAAGTTATAATGTAGACAAATATTAAACAATTTGAATTTTTTTTGATTTTAGAAAAATCCTAATTTAATATTTTATGATGAAATATATTTGAGTGATTATTTCCTAAATAAATTATGAAATGTTGTTTTAAATAGTGGCATAAAGAATATATAGCTTAATGCAATAATGCTTTGAACTAGTATGATTATAACATAGGTTCTTATTTTAAATATAATAATAGATAAATTATCTCCCTCTCCCTCTCCCTCTCCCTTTTTTGGAACGTTTATCCCAACTCCACAGTCTCATTTCATTAATTTACTCTTATCACACTAATATTACCTCTTTCATCTCACGACTCTCATCTCACCACTATCATCTCATCTCACACTCTAATTACACCAAACTCATCTCATCACTCACATCTCACCACTTTCGTCGCATCTCACCACTCTAATCTTACCCCTCTCATCTCAACACTCACATCTAATCTCACTACTCTAATTACACCAACCTCATCTCACCACGCACATCTCACCACTCTAATATTACAACTCTCATCTCACCATTCTCATCTTATCTTACGACTCTCATCTTACCACTTTCATCTTATCTTACGACTCTCATCTCATCACTCATATCTAATCTCACCACTCTAATTACACCAACCTCATCTCACCACGCACATCTAATCTCACCATTCTAATTACACCAACCTGATCTCACCAATCACATATCACCACTCTAATATTACCACTCTCATCTCACCACTTTCATAATATCTTACCACTCTCATCTAAACACTCACATCTAATCTCACCACTCTAATTACACCAACCTCATCTCACCACTCACATCTCACCACTATAATATTACCACTCTCATCTCACCACTTTCATCTTATCTTACCACTCTCATCTCACCATTCTCATCTTATCTTACCACTTTCATCTAATCTCACCACTCTCGTTTCACTCAAGTCATGTATCCTCGTTATCCGTTTTTCGAAATGTTCCTTTTCCTAATTACAATTATTATAAAACAGAGATTGACAATAAATTGAATATCAATCCAATGATTATTCAAGAAGAAAAATTGTCGAAATGGAAGAGAATCGTAATTTTTTGAAAAGCAACATTAAAATAAAATAAAACACACTTAATTAAATATTCTTTATTTATTTATTATATTTGTATACATTTGTTATCTCAATTGTAACTTATAAGTAAGTAATCAATATATCTAGTGTTATTTCTATTTTTTAAATGCCGTCACAAGATAAAATAAAATTAGTTTCTAAAAATTTTAACTATTTTTATAATAATTTAATGAATATTTACTAAATAAAATAATAATAATTTATTATTAATATATCATTATATAATAATTATCATACTATATAATAAAAGCAATATAACCCTATATCAATATTTATATGTTACTAAATTACTTATAATAAATGTATTATATAGTTTATAATAAATTAATATAATATAAATTACCAATTGTAAGTTTAGAATGAAATAAACAACGAATTTTATTTGTATTTTTGCTAGTTATGTTCTGTTTATTGATTATGTTTAGTATAATCTAAACTATAGTTATATATAGATATATATATATATATATATATATATGTATATATATTATGCAATCTTACTATAAGTTTGTTATGTCTATGAATTACTGATATGTATTATACTTATTTCAATATATGTAGATAATAGTTTCTTTATTATATTTATTATATAATAATTAAACATTAATTGCGTAACTATTATTTTTTATAACTATTTTCAAGTGAAACATTCATTTACGTATATATTCAAAATATAATAAGTAAGAAGTATAAATGTTAATGTTTTTCAATATTTAATTCACATTGATTTTATATTTTATTCAGTAATGTCACTTTTATTATACATAACAGAGGCCTACATTACTGTACGATGTCTACATGATCTGCAAATCGAACACTACTTTCAGCCCCATTCATTAAGAGTAAAACTCACCCAATTTAAACCGGTGAGTATTCAAAATATAGAATATCTAAAGATATAATATAACTAATTATACCATCTAATACATACTATATAAGTAAACGGTTATTAGAAAGTGTAGATTAAGGTTTAGTAGAAAGTGTAGGTTAATGTATAGTAGAAAGTGTAGGTTAATATTTAGTAGAAAGTGTAGGTTAATATTTAGTAGAAAGTATAGGTTAATGTTTAGTAGAAAGTATAGGTTAATGTTTAGTAGAAAGTATAGGTTAATGTTTTGTAAAAATGTAGTTTAAGGTTTTGAAATGTTTTATAAATTAAGCAAATAAATAATGTAAATCTAATTTTTCTTATTTAATATAAATTCACAAGGTCTATTTGTATTTGCTACTCGGCGTGCGACTTGGAATTTGGGATATTCGCAGGCACCGGGGGCAGATCAGCAAGTTGTTTGGTCATGTCGTTGTCATGGCGTTGGTCATTGCCTTGGTCATGTCGTTGGTCATGGCATTGTACATGGCGTTGGTCATGGCGTTGGTCATTGCGACGGTAATTGCGTTAGTCATGATGTTAGTCATGGCGATGGTCATATCGTTGGTCATGGTGTTGGTCATGGCGATGGTCATTGCCTTGGATATGGCGATGGTCATGGCGTTGATAATGGCAATGTTCATTGCATTTGTCATAGCAATGTTCATGGCGATGGTCATGGCGTTGTTCATGGCGTTGGTCATGGCGTTGGTCATTGCGATGGTAATTGCGTTAGTCATGATGTTAGTCATGGCGATGGTCATTGCGTTGGTCATGGTGTTGGTCATGGCGATGGTCATTGCCTTGGATATGGCGTTGTTCATGGCAATGGTTATAGCGATGGGAACGGCATTTATCATGGCGATGTCATGGCGTTGGTCATAGCAATGTTAAGAGCGATGGTTATGGCGTTGTTCATGGCTTTGGTCATTGCGATGGTAATTACGTTGGTCATGATGTTAGTCATGGCGATGGTCATGGCGTTGGATATCGCCTTGGTCATGGCGATGGTCATGGCGTTGGTGATGACGATATCTATTGCATTGGTCATGGCAATGGTTATGGCGATGGGAACGGCATTTGACATAGCGATGTCATGACGTTGGTCATGGTGTTGGTCATGGCGATGTTCATTGCCTTGGTCATGGCAATGGTTATGGCGATGGTCATGGCATTTGTCATGGCGATGGTCATGGCATTGGTCTTGGCTATGTTCATTGCATTGGTCATGGCGATGGTCACGATTGCTAAGATAATATAAATTCATACTTTAGTCAAATTATAAAATACAAAATAATATCAGTTTAAAAATTAAAAAATTTAAAAAAAATCAGTTTAAGTCATAAATAGTTAAATGAATCACGATAAGAATATGTGAATGAGTGAATTAGTGTGTGTGTATGAATTAGTGTGTGATATTCTATATTATGATGAAAGTTATATAAAAGTGATCAAATGTACAAGAAAATATTGTCGTAATCTTGCAGATAATGTCAGTAAACACATATGTTAATAGAGAATAGTAATTAGTGGGATTATACATGTAGGAGAATGTCAGAAAATATATAAGAAATATTATATAATATTAATTATTATTGTCTTAAAACTTACTTGGGGTGGTTGTGTGTATGTCTGCGTATGTTTGTGTGAACGTTTGTTTATATATTTGTGTATGTCTGTGTGTATGTATGTGTGTATGTCTGTGTGTATGTATGTGTGTATGTCTGTGTGTATATTTGTGTGTATGGCTGTGTATGTTTATGTGTATGTCTGTGTATATGTCTGTGTTTATGTCTGTGTGTATGTTTGTGTCTATGTCTGTGTATGTATGTGTATGTTTATGTGTATGTCTGTGTATGTCTGTGTATGTTTGTGTATGTTTGTATGTATATCTGTATATGTTTGTGTGTATGTGTGTATGTATGTGTATGTTTGTGTGTATGTCTGTGTACGTCTGGATATGTTTGTGTATGTTTGTGTGTAGGTTTGTGTATGTATGTGTGTATGTCTGTGTGTATGTCTGTGTATATGTCTGTGTGTATGTTTGTGTATATGTCTGTGTATGTATGTGTATGTTTATGTGTATGTCTGTGTATGTCTGTGTATGTTTGTGTATGTTTGTGTGTATGTCTGTGTATGTCTGGATATGTTTGTGTATGTTTGTGTGTATGTTTGTGTATGTCTGTGTATATGTCTGTGTCTGTGTATGTGTGTATGTATGTGTATGTTTGTGTGTATGTCTGTGTATGTCTGAGTGTATGTTTGTGTGTATGTCTGTGTATGTTTGTGTGTATGTTTGTGTGTGTCTGTGTATGTTTGTGTATGTCTGTATATGTATGTGTATGTTTGTGTATGTCTGTGTATGCCTGTGTATGTTTATATTTATGTTTGTGTGTGTGTCTGTGTATGTTTGTGTATATAGTTGTACTGTAGTTGTGTGTTTTATTAGCATCTTCAGATTGGAGATCCTAAGATATATTAAATGTGATTTCTAGTTTTTTTTATAAATGTATATTATACTCTATGATGATATATTATAGAGAGTAGGTTTATTATTAGAAGGAAATAGTTATATTATATCTATTTATATTAATGAGTGAGGAAATGAGTGAGAGATTGAGTGAGTGAGTAAGTGAGTGAGTGAGTGAGTAAGTGAGTGAGTAAGTGAGTGAGTGAGTGAGTGAGTGAGTGAGTGAGTGAGTGAGTGAGTGAGTAAGTGAGTGAATGAGTGAGTGAATGAGTGAGTGAGTGAGTAAGTGAGTGAGTGAGTGTGTGAGTAAGTGAGTGTGTGAGGGTATGAGTAAGTGAGTGTGTGAAAGAGTGAGTTAAAAGTCAGTCATGGTTAAAAGATATGCAATGGGATATATTGAACACACCTGTAGATGGGCTCTGAGCTCCAGTTAATTTTGCAATATCGACAATGTAGTCGGCTCACAATTATGTGTTCGCGTAGGCCACCTGGTGAGTAGTAGGTATTGAAAATAGTTGTTTTTAAATGAGAACAAAATAAATAGGTCAAAGGTTAACTAAGGTTAGAAATTATGTATGGATTGAATTTGTGATCAAAATTATTTAGAAAATTAAAATCTAAAAATGATAAATTGAATAGAGATAGTTATTGTTAAAATGATTGCCATTCAATTATAACCCCGTCTCCAAGAATCATCTGTATTGATGACCTCAACAGTATAAGTCAGGAGTTGATAATTTAAATTGTAAATCTGAAACTTTACTTAAATTTACACGGAAAATCGTAAATTAAGTTTCTTTATTATACATTATATAATATCTGCACTAAACTATATGTAGATCTATAACTATACTATAGATAGTAGTATAACTAGACTATATATATAAATCACATATACATCATATAAACAATAATGATCACACATTGATGAGGATTTTAGCAATGCAAAAGTTAGTTGAAATTGAATAAAGAGTAAAAATCAATTATTAAAGATTATTCGCGTATGAGATAAATAAAAGTACGATGGCATTAACTAGCCTAAAGTACGGTATGCACCTACCTTCCGCTGTACATTTCGATATCATATTAATTTTATATTATAATAATATTCATTTTATATTATTTCACTGATTTTTATAATATATTTCGCTTTATTTATATATTTTAAATATAATTGTGATATTTCAGATCAAAAAGGGCAATGACATTATATATTTTATATAGGTAATATATTATAGTAAAAATATTAATAAATAATATAAAATAGTATTATTATATTCAGTATTGAATATATTTCAATTAAATATCATTTGTATTCAGATTTATTAAACCATTTAATCTACCTATAATATGATATTATTATTATAATATAATAAATACAACCAACGTTTACGGTCATATTAAAGTAACAGTCATATTTCCTTTGTAAAAGTATTCTTGCTTTCTTCTCATTAGTTATAAATTTATTTCTAATTATATTAATATTATTACCTTATTATTTGTACTGTTTGCATAATAAAGGTAAATAATCTTTCAATTGCATTTCCTCCGAATAATTACCTTCAATCACATACCGTTGTCATATATGAACCAGTATGTTCAATTTATGAGATAGTCAACTAAGATTTTGTTATATTTAGAAAATCTAAGTATTGTTAAAAGCACTTTTCAATTAAGTGACAAAGTTATAAAAAAAGCAATATTTTACGGAATGTTCGTCATGGTGTTGGTAATGGCATTGGTCATTACGTTAGTCATTACGTTGGTCATGGCGTTTGTAATGGCATTATCAAAATTGACACAGTGTCCGCGCTGTTACTATTGTTACCAAGGTTACCACTGTCATAAACATTGAGAATTTAGGACTTCATGAACACACTAAAGAGAGTTGAAATTAAATAATACATATTAGAAATATCTATTGAC
This sequence comes from Osedax frankpressi, assembly GCA_964035775.1. Lineage (NCBI taxonomy): Eukaryota > Metazoa > Annelida > Polychaeta > Sabellida > Siboglinidae > Osedax > Osedax frankpressi. The sequence continues at coordinate 16,050,890 of OZ038317.1, forward strand.
TTGTATAATAGCTTAATATATATATATATATATATATATATATATATATATATATATATCGGAATACTAGTTATTCTTTCTCGATACAGATAATATGATCAGTTTTAATGAGATAAATCAACATTTGTCAAAATAAATTTCTAAAAAAAAACAGATTATATTGGATAAGTCACATTTAACATATAAAAGTTGTTGGGTTTGGAATTTGATATTATTGAACTAATTTATGTTATATTATTTGCCAACTTTTTATGTTGATTGTAGACTTTATAGCCAGGTTAAATCTCGTCTAATCGGCAAATACTCACGAGTTAATTATAATTGTACTTACATTCTTAAGTGTATACAATTTAATAATATAATAACATCTCATAATATAAAAAATCTATAATAATTAGTTTCTTTATATATTCATATGGTATATTCAATGAATATTATTCATTGCCTATACCTATGAATTCTGTTATATTAAAAAATATAAATTATATCGATAAATAAATAATAGTTAATAATCATTATTTAAAATGTGCTAAAAATGCATGATTTAAAAAATTAATATATTAGGAATTTATTATAAATTAACTTTTCAATTAAATTCAATTCAACGGATATATGAATGGATTGATAGATGTATGAATGGATTGATTGATGGATGGATGGGTGGATGGATGGATGGATGGATGGATAGATGGATGGATGGATGGATGGATGGATGTATGGATGGATGGATGGATGGATGGATGGATGGATGGATGGATGGATGGATGGATGGATGGATGGATGGATGGATGGATGGATGGATAGATGGATGGATGGATGTATGGATATAATACATCATGTATATTGACAATTTAGATAGATAATTAATACATAGATTGACAAGTAAAAATAATATAAAATAAATTTTAACAATTTGAAAAATATAATTTTTATTAGGTAATTAAATAATTAATATTTAAATTTGCAAAAAAAATTTCTAATTAGTAAATAATAGTTGTAATCGATTTATAATATTTATAATATTTACCTGCTTTACATATTTTAATAAATCACTTACATTAAACATGTTCGCCTTCAAAGTTAGTTTATAAATATATTATGATAACCATTAAGATATAATACAGTATATATTATACAGCATACGATATATATTAAGCTATATTTTAAATATATATAATATTGTAATCGCAACAGAAAGTTGAATTAATGAAGATTGTTGAAAGGGCAGCAATTGGAATGGGGGATATTTTTGGTTTGGGCGGGGGGATAGGACTGGCAGTGGGGATTATGGTAGTTAGTAGGATAAAAGAAGAGGAAATGGGTATGGTCGGCGACATCGGAGATATTGGAGAGGTTATAGAAAGTAAAGGTGATAAAGATGAGGATATTGAGGAAAATGAAAAAGAGAATAGATTTGGGTTATTTGGGGGGAATAAAATTGATGTTGATGGATATATAGAACCGGAAGGAGGAGTGGAAGTTGATGGGTTGGTATTTGGGTGGGCTTATTTTAATAAAAAAGATTAGGATAGGATAGGAAGATGGGATTGTTGGGGGAGAGGGTTATTGGCAGATATAGATAGTTATTTGGGGGGAGTAGTCGATAGAGATGGGTAGCTAGTTACTGATTGGAGGAATTTATTATTATTACGGAACAGTATCTTGTAATGCCAATGAAAATAGGAAAAAGGAGATGTGACATTACAAGATAATACCGCTGCAGTTAAATTTTTGGTATGTAATATTAGTATATATATATATTAAATATTATGTGCATATTATTTATATATTATATACTATATAATATATAAGAAGATATATTATATTGCATAGAGTATGTTAGTGGCCGTGTATTCTTCCATACTTGTGATGAATTCGTGTATTTTATTTATCTTTAAATAATATTCACTTACAAGAATAATTAAATACATAAAAATAATAAAACTAAAAATATGTATTAATAATAATAGTTATTATAAATATATTGACTAATATTTTGTATATTATTTAATAATTAGGTTATCATTTTATAATTTTACATTATATATTTAATGAGTATCATAACATATACTGTCATTAATGTTTAATATGAAGTGAGTATATTACTGAATAAGAATACATGTATATTAAAATAAATTTTAATTAATTGCATTATTATAACTTACATGTAATATTTATATGTACATATTGCGAAAAAACATTTAAAATTAAATAAAATAGTATGGATTAATATAATAAGACAACTAAATATTTTAAACTAAATTATAACTGACGATATCAATTAATCATTAATCTCGTCATACTTTCATCTAGTTTTACTTTAATATGCATTGAGATATATAAACTTGTATTTGGTGTGAGTGTAGTTTTGAGTAAATAAACTTGTATTTAGTGTAAGTATAGTTGTGAGTAGATTAGCTTGTAGTTGTGAGTAAGTGGATGGGGTAGGTAGGTAGTGATCAGTATTTGGTGTTTTAGTAGTATGAACCACTCAGTAGACTTATGAGTGTGTTTGAGTACACTCGAGTACTTAAATTGTATGGGAAGGTATTTCTACAGTATATACTTTACAATGTATAGCGTACATCCCTCTATGCCCTACTCGGTTAACACATTTTCCTCTCATAACCACCTCATCACCTCGTCTTCCTCATGATTATCCCTTTCCCTTTCAGATTATCTGCCTTAAAATTGAAGTGTTCCCTTATGCATGCGCTGTTGCAAGAGCATTTCCGAAATTCTCAAGAAAGTCCTATTTCGACAAATTTGGAAAGACTGAATACTGGTTAGTGGTTACTAGTTGGTGTTATTAATGCTATTGTTACCGTATTGTTTAGAACAATAGTACTATACAAATCTAACTTAATAATGATAATATATCATTGAAATTATGATTATGTTTTTAATTTATATAATTATACCCATAGTTTATATAATATTACTAAATATTGTTTAATATTACTTAATATTAATTAATATCACTTAATATCACTTAATATCACTTGATATCACATAATATCATTTAATATCACTTAATATCACTTAATATCACTTAATATCATTTAATATCATTTAATATCACTTAATATCACTTAATATCACTTAATATCACTTAATGTCTCTTATTATCACTTAATATCACTTAATATCACTTAATATCAATTAAATTACTTAATATCACTTAATATCACTTAATATCAATTAATATCACTTAATATCACTTAAATTACATAATATCACTAAATATCACATATTATCACTTAATATCACTTAATATCAATTAAATTACTTAATATCACTTAATATCACTTAACATCACTTAACATCACTTAACATCACTTAACATCACTTAACATCACTTAATATCACTTAATATCACTTAATATCACTTAATATCACTTAATATCACTTAATATCACTTAATATCACTTAATATCACTTAATATCACTTAATATCACTTAATATCACTTAATATCACTTAATATCACTTAATATCACTTAATATCAATTAATATCACTTAATGTCACTTAATATCACTTAATATCGCTTAATATAAAATAATATCACTTATTATCACTTAATATCACTTAATATCACTTAATATCAATTAAATTAATTAATATCACTTAATATCACTTAATATCAATTAATATCACTTAATATCACTTAAATTACATAATATCACTAAATATCACTTATTATCACTTAATATCACTTAATATCACTTAATATCACTTAATATCACTTAATATCACTTAATATCACTTAATATCACTTAATATCATTTAATATCATTTAATATCACTTAATATCACTTAATATCACTTAATATCACTTAATGTCTCTTATTATCACTTAATATCACTTAATATCACTTAATATCAATTAAATTACTTAATATCACTTAATATCACTTAATATCAATTAATATCACTTAATATCACTTAAATTACATAATATCACTAAATATCACATATTATCACTTAATATCACTTAATATCAATTAAATTACTTAATATCACTTAATATCACTTAACATCACTTAACATCACTTAACATCACTTGACATCACTTAACATCACTTAATATCACTTAATATCACTTAATATCACTTAATATCACTTAATATCACTTAATATCACTTAATATCACTTAATATCACTTAATATCACTTAATATCACTTAATATCACTTAATATCACTTAATATCACTTAATATCACTTAATATCACTTAATATCACTTAATGTCACTTAATATCACTTAATATCGCTTAATATAAAATAATATCACTTATTATCACTTAATATCACTTAATATCACTTAATATCAATTAAATTAATTAATATCACTTAATATCACTTAATATCAATTAATATCACTTAATATCACTTAAATTACATAATATCACTAAATATCACTTATTATCACTTAATATCACTTAATATCACTTAATATCACTTAATATCACTTAATATCACTTAATATCACTTAATATCACTTAATATCACTTAATATCACTTAATATCACTTAACATCACTTAACATCACTTAACATCACTTAATATCACTTAATATCACTTAATATCACTTAATATCACTTAATATCACTTAATATCACTTAATATCACTTAATATCACTTAATATCACTTAAAACACTTAATATCACTTAATATCACTTAATATCACTTAATATCACTTAACATCACTTAATATCAAATAATATCACTTATTATCACTTAATATCACTTAATATCACTTAATATCACTTAATATCAATTAAATTACTTAATATCACTTAATATCACTTAATATCAATTAATATCACTTAATATCACTTAAATTACATAATATCACTAAATATCACATATTATCACTTAATATCACTTAATATCAATTAAATTACTTAATATCACTTAATATCACTTAACATCACTTAACATCACTTAACATCACTTAACATCACTTAACATCACTTAATATCACTTAATATCACTTAATATCACTTAATATCACTTAATATCACTTAATATCACTTAATATCACTTAATATCACTTAATATCACTTAATATCACTTAATATCACTTAATATCACTTAATATCACTTAATGTCACTTAATATCACTTAATATCGCTTAATATAAAATAATATCACTTATTATCACTTAATATCACTTAATATCACTTAATATCAATTAAATTAATTAATATCACTTAATATCACTTAATATCAATTAATATCACTTAATATCACTTAAATTACATAATATCACTAAATATCACTTATTATCACTTAATATCACTTAATATCACTTAATATCACTTAATATCACTTAATATCACTTAATATCACTTAATATCACTTAATATCACTTAATATCACTTAATATCACTTAATATCACTTAATATCACTTAATATCACTTAAAACACTTAATATCACTTAATATCACTTAATATCACTTAACATCACTTAATATCACTTAATATTACTTTATATCTCTTAATATCTCTTAATGTCACTTAATATCACTTAACATCACTTAATATCACTTAATATCACTTAATATCAAATAATATCACTTATTATCACTTAATATCACTTAATATCACTTAATATCACTTAATATCAATTAAATTACTTAATATCACTTAATATCACTTAATATCAATTAATATCACTTAATATCACTTACATTACATAATATCACTTAATATCACTTATTATCACTTATTATCACTTAATATCAATTAATATCAATTAAATTACTTAATATCACTTAATATCACTTAATACACTTAATATCACTTAATATCACTTAATATCACTTAATGTCACTTAATATTACTTAATAATACTTAATATTACTTAAATTACTTTTGCCAATGATTATGACCTACTTATAGTAAACATAGAAGTTTTATTGTTGTATTTTGGTGAGATATCTTAAAATATTCCGTAAAATATTGCTTTTTTATAAATTTGTCACTTAATTGAAAAGTGCTTTTAACAATACTTAGATTTTCTAAATATAAAAAAATATTAGTTGATTATCTCATAAATTGAACATACTGGTTCATATATGACAACAGTATGTGATTGAAAGTAATTATTCGGAGGAAATGCAATTGAAAGATTATTTACCTTTATTATGCAAACAGTACAAATAATAAGGTAATAATATTAATATAATTAGAAATAAATTTATAACTAATGAGAAGAAAGCAAGAATACTTTTACAAAGGAAATATGACTGTTACTTTAATATGACCGTAAACGTTGGTTGTATTTATTATATCATAATAATAATATCATATTATAGGTAGATTAAATTGTTTAATACATCTGAATACAAATGATATTTAATTGAAATATATTCAATACTGAATATAATAATACTATTTTATAATATTTATTAATATTTTTACTATATAAAATATATATTATCTATATAAAATAATAATATCGAAATGTACAGCGGAAGGTAGGTGCATACCGTACTTTAGGCTAGTTAATGCCATCGTATTTTTATTTATCTCATACGCGAATCTTTAATAATTGATTTTTACTCTTTATTTAATTTCAACTAACTTTTGCATTGCTAAAATCCTCATAAATGTGTGATCATTATTGTTTATATGATGTATATGTGATTTATATATATAGTCTAGTTATAATACTATCTATAGTCTAGTTATAGATCTACATATAGTTTAGTGCATATATTATATAATGTATAATAAAGAAACTTCATTTACGATTTTCCGTGAAAATTTAAGTAAAGTTTCAGATTTACAATTTAAATTATCAACTCCTCACTTATACTGTTGAGGTCATCAATACAGATGATTCTTGGAGACGGGGTTAGAATTTAATGGCAATCATTTTAACAATAACTATCTCTATTCAATTTATCATTTTTAGATTTTAATTTTCTAAATAATTTTGATCACAAATTCAATCCATACGTAATTTCTAACCTTAGTTAACATTTGACCTATTTATTTTGTTCTCATTTTAAAACAACTATTTTCAATACCTACTACTCACCAGGTGGCCTACGCGAACACATAATTGGGAGCCGACTACATTGTCGATATTGCAAACATTAACTGGAGCTCAGGGCCCAACTACCGGTATGTTCAATATAACCCATCGCATATATTTTAACCATGACTGCCTTTTAACTCACTCTTTCACTCTTTCACACACTCACTTACTCACACACTCACTCACTCACTTACTCACTCACTCATTCATTCACTCACTCATTCACTCCTTACTCACTCACTCACTCACTCACTCACTCACTCACTCACTCACTTACTCACTCACTTACTCACTCACTCACTCAATTACTCACTCACTCAATCTCTCACTCATTTACTCACTAATTAATATAAATATATATAATATAACTATTTCCTTCTAATAATAAACCTACTCCCTATAATATATCATCATAGAGTATAATATATATTTATAAAAAAAACTAGAATTCATATTTAATATATCTTAGGATCTCCAATCTGAAGATGCTAATAAAACACACAACTACAGTGCAACTATATACACAAACATACACAGACATACACACTAACATAAATACAAACATACACAGACATACACAGACATACACAAACATACACAGACATACACAGACATACACAAACATACACACAAACATACACAGACATACACACAAACATACAAACAAACATACACAGACATACACACAAACATACACAAACATACACACAAACATACACAAACATACACATACATACACATACCTACACACAAACATACACATACATACACAGACATATACAGATATACACACAAACATACACAAACATACACAGACATACACAGACATACACATAAACATACACATACATACACAGACATAGACACAAACATACACACATACATACACACAGACATACACACAAACATACACAGACATATGCACAAACATACACACAGACATACACACAGACATACACATATACATATACACAGACATACACAAACATATAAACAAACGTACACACAAACATACGCAGACATACACACAACCACCCCAAGTAAGTTTTAAGACAATAATAATTAATATTATATAATATTTCTTATATATTTTCTGACATTCTCCTACATGTATAATCCCACTAATTACTATCCTCTATTAACATATGTGTTTACTGACATTATCTGCAAGATTACGACAATATTTTCTTGTACATTTGATCACTTTTATATAACTTTCATCATAATATAGAATATCACACACTAATTCATGCACACACACTAATTCACTCATTCACATATTCTTATCATGATTCGTTTAACTATTTATGACTTAAACTGAATTTTAAAAAAAATTTTAATTTTTAAACTTATGTTATTTTGTATTTTATAATTTGACTAAAGTATGAATTTATATTATCTTAGCAATCGTGACCATCGCCATGACCAATGAACATAGCCAAGACCAATGCCATGACCATCGCCATGACAAATGACATGACCATCGCCATAACCATTGCCATGACCAAGGCAATGAACATCGCCATGACCAACGCCATGACATCGCTATCGCAAATGCCGTTCCCATCGCCATAACCTTTGCCATGACCAAGGCAATGAATATCGCCATTACCAACGCTATGACCAAGACAATATCCAACGCCATGACCATCGCCATGACTAACATCATGACCAACGCAATTACCATCGCAATGACCAACGCCATGACCAACGCCATAACCATCGCCCTTAACATTGCTATGACCAACGCCATGACATCGCCATGACAAATGCCGTTCCCATCGCCATAACCATTGCCATGAACAACGCCATATCCAAGGCAATGACCATCGCCATGACCAACACCATGACCAACGCAATGACCATCGCCATGACTAACATCGCCATGACTAACGCAATTACCATCGTAATGACCAACGCCGTGACCAACGCCCTGAACAACGGCATGACCATCGCCATGAACATTGCTATGATAAATGCAATGAACATCGCCATTACCACCGTCATGACCATCGCCATATCCAAGGCAATGACCATCGCCATGACTAACGCAATTACCGTCGCAATGACCAACGCCATGACCAACACCATGTAAAATGCCATGACCAACGACATGACCAAGGCAATGACCAACGTCATGGACAACGACATGACCAAACAACTTGCTGATCTGCCCCCGGTGCCTGCGAATATCCCAAATTCCAAGTCGCACGCCGAGTAGCAAATACAAATAGACCTTGTGAATTTATATTAAATAAGAAAAATTAGATTTGCATTATTTATTTGCTTAATTTATAAAACATTTCAAAACCTTAAACTACATTTTTACAAAACATTAACCTATACTTTCTACTAAACATTAACCTATACTTTCTACTAAACATTAACCTACACTTTCTACTAAACATTAACCTACACTTTCTACTAAACCTTAATCTACACTTTCTAATAACCGTTTACTTATATAGTATGTATTAGATGGTATATTTAGTTATATTATATCTTTAGATATTCTATATTTTGAATACTTACCGGTTTAAATTGGGTGAGTTTTACTCTTACTGAATGGGGTTGAAAGTAGTGTTTGATTGGTAGATCATGTAGACCATCGTACAGTAATGTAGGCCTCTGTTATGTATAATAAAAGTGACATTACTGAATAAAATATAAAATGAATGTAAATAATTCATATCAATGTGAATTAAATATTGAAAAACATTAACATTTATACTTCTTACTTATTATATTTTGAATATATACGTAAATGAATGTTTCACTTGAAAATAGTTATACAAAATAATAGTTACGCAATTAATGTTTAATTATTATATAATAAATATAATAAAGAAACTATTAACTACATATATTGAAATAAGTATAATACATATCAGTAATTCATAGACATAACAAACTTATAGTAAGATTGCATAATATATATATATATAACTAGAGTTTAGATTATACTAAACATAATCAATAAACAGAACATAACTAGCAAAAATACAAATAAAATTCGTTATTTATTTCATTCTAAACTTACTTACAAACTATATAATACATTTATTATAAGTAATTTAGTAACATATCAATATTGATATAGGGTTATATTGTTTTTATTATATAGTATGATAATTATTATATAATGATATATTAATAATAAATTATTATTATTTTATTTAGTAAATATTCATTAAATTATTATAAAAATAGTTAAAATTTTTAGAAACTAATTTTATTTTATCTTGTGACGGCATTTAAAAAATAGAAATAACACTAGATATATTGATTACCTACTTATAAGTTACAATTGAGATAACAAATGTATACAAATATAATATATAGTATTAGTTTTAAATATAAATAAATAAAGAATATTTAATTAAGTGTGTTTTATTTTATTTTAATGTTGCTTTTCAAAAATTTCGATTCTCTTCCATTTTGAAAATTTTTCGTCTTGAATAATCATTGGCGTGATATTCAATTTATTGCCAATCTCTGTTTTATAATAATTGTAATTAGGAAAAGGAACATTTCGAAAAACGGATAACGAGAATACATGACTTGAGTGAAACGAGAGTGGTGAGATTAGATGAAAGTGGTAAGATGAGAGTGGTAAGATAAGATGAGAATGGTGAGATGAGAGTGGTAAGATAAGATGAAAGTGGTGAGATGAGAGTGGTAATATTAGAGTGGTGAGATGTGAGTGGTGAGATGAGGTTGGTGTAATTAGAGTGGTGAGATTAGATGTGAGTGTTGAGATGAGAGTGGTAAGATAAGATGAAAGTGGTGAGATGAGAGTGGTAATATTAAAGTGGTGAGATGTGATTGGTGAGATGAGGTTGGTGTAATTAGAGTGGTGAGATTAGATGTGAGTGATGAGATGAGAGTCGTAAGATAAGATGAAAGTGGTAAGATGAGAGTGGTAAGATGAGAGTCGTTAGATTAGATGAGAGTGGTGAGATGAGAGTGGTAATATTAGAGTGGTGAGATGTGAGTGGTGAGATGAGGTTGGTGTAATTAGAGTGGTGAGATTAGATGTGAGTGTTGAGATGAGAGGGGTAAGATTAGAGTGGTGAGATGCGAATGAAAGTGGTGATATGTGAGTGATGAGATGAGTTTGGTGTAATTAGAGTGTGAGATGAGATGATAGTGGTGAGATGAGAGTCGTGAGATGAGAGAGGTAATATTAGTGTGATAAGAGTAAATTAATGAAATGAGACTAGTTCAAAGCATTATTACATTAAGCTATATATTCTTTATGCCACTATTTAAAACAACATTTCATAATTTATTTAGGAAATAATCACTCTAATATATTTCATCATAAAATATTAAATTAGGATTGATCTAAAATCAAAAAAATTCAAATTGTTTAATATTTGTTTACATTATAACTTGCCTTGATATTCCATAATATTATTATGTCATTTTAAGTAATATTGAGTAATATTAAGTAATATTAAGTAATTTAAGTGATATTAAGTAACATTAAGTAATATTAAGTAATTTTAAGTAATTTAAGTGACATTAAGCTATATTAATTGATATTAAGTGATATTAAGTGATATTAAGTGATATTAAGTGATATTAAGTGATATTAAGTGATATTAAGTGATATTAAGTGATATTAAGTGATATTAAGTGATATTAAGTGATATTAAGTGATATTAAGTGATATTAAGTGATATTAAGTGATATTAAGTGATATTAAGTGATATTAAGTGATATTAAGTGATATTAAGTGATATTAAGTGATATTAAGTGATATTAAGTGATATTAAGTGATATTAAGTGATATTAAGTGATATTAAGTGATATTAAGTGATATTAAGTGATATTAAGTGATATTAAGTGATATTAAGTGATATTAAGTGATATTAAGTGACATTAAGTGATATTAAGTGACATTAAGTGATATTAAGTGATATTAAGTGATATTAAGTGATATTAAGTGATATTAAGTGATATTAAGTGATATTAAGTGATATTAAGTGATATTAAGTGATATTAAGTTATATTAAGTGATATTAAGTGATATTAAGTGATATTAAGTGATATTAAGTGATATTAAGTGATATTAAGTGATATTAAGTGATATTAAGTGATATTAAGTGATATTAAGTGATATTAAGTGATATTAAGTGATATTAAGTGATATTAAGTGATATTAAGTGATATTAAGTGATATTAAGTGATATTAAGTGATATTAAGTGATATTAAGTGATATTAAGTGATATTAAGTGATATTAAGTGATATTAAGTGATATTAAGTGATATTAAGTGATATGAAGTGATATGAAGTGATATGAAGTGATATGAAGTGATATTAAGTGATATTAAGTGATATTAAGTGATATTAAGTGATATTAAGTGATATTAAGTGATATTAAGTGATATTAAGTGATATTAAGTGATATTAAGTGATATTAAGTGATATTAAGTGATATTAAGTGATATTAAGTGATATTAAGTGATATTAAGTGATATTAAGTGATATTAAGTGATATTAAGTGATATTAAGTGATATTAAGTGATATTAAGTGATATTAAGTGATATTAAGTGATATTAAGTGATATTAAGTGATATTAAGTGATATTAAGTGATATTAAGTGATATTAAGTGATATTAAGTGATATTAAGTGATATTAAGTGATATTAAGTGATATTAAGTGATATTAAGTGATATTAAGTGATATTAAGTGATATTAAGTGATATTAAGTGATATTAAGTGATATTAAGTGATATTAAGTGATATTAAGTGATATTAAGTGATATTAAGTGATATTAAGTGATATTAATTAATATTAATTAATATTAATTAATATTAAGTAATATTAAGCAATATTTATTAATATTATATAAACTATGGGTATAATTACTAAGTTAGATTTGTATAGTATTATTGTTCTAAACAATACGGTAACAATAGCATCAATAACACCAACTAGTAACCACTAACCAGTATTCAGTTTTTCCAAATTTGTCGAAATAGGATTTTCTTAATAATTTCGGAAATGTTCTTGCAACAGCGCACCCATAAGGGAACACTTCAAGTTTAAGGCAGATAATCTGAAAGGGAAAGGGATAATCATGAGGAAGACGAGGTGATGAGGTGGTTATGAGAGGAAAAGGTGTTAACCGAGTAGGGCATAGAGGGATGTAAACTGTACATTGTAAAGTATATACTGTAGAAATACCTTCTCATACAATTTAGGTACTCGAGTGAACTCAAATACACTCTTAAGCCTACTGAGTGGTTCATACTACTAAGAACACCAAATACTGATCACTACCTACCCCATCCACTTACTCACAATTATACTTATACCAAATACAAGCTTATCAACTCACAACTAACTTATACTAAATACAAGCTTATCTACTCACAACTATAATTAAAGTTACACTAAAAGTTACATATTAAAAAAGGTTATAGTTTAATTGCAGGCCTCCTATGAGATCACGCCTACTTACTTTATAAACTGACAAATATTCGACATCCATGGATAATTCATTTATGTTATTCATTTAAACTATTAAATTAAATAATTATAATTATACGTTTCAATTTAAATTAATCTTATCTAAGAACTTTAACGATTATAAATGTTCTTCAATTTACTTAAAATTTAATAAACACTTACTTACAAAATTATATATTACTTTCATTATTTATGTATTAATAATAGAATAATTACGAAAATTTAAATAATAATTTAAAACTTAAGTTTCTCAAAAGAGATTTTAAACTTTTTATTAACTTTTATACAATACAATAACTATAACTTTTGTGATAAAAATAACAATAGAATATCAAATATAAACTTCTTTTTTAGAATGATATCAAAATAATATAAATATAATTTTTATATTCATGCATCACTCATGAAACATAAAAAGCATTATCATCTGTTATGTTACTATGGCTAGAATTACTTTGTAAGTAAACATTATTCGGAACACCCTGTATACTGTACAGTGTACAGTGTACAGTGTACAGTGTACACTGTACGGTATACCAATTACAACATACACTATACTATATAGAGTATACAGTGTACACTATTCTAAGTACTAAGTACAAATTATTCGGAACACCCTGTACTATGCACACTGTACTGTGTACACGGTACTGTATATCAATTATAACATACAATATACTATATATTGTATACAGTGTACACTATACATATGTACACTGTACAGTATATATTAATAAGCGTTATTATATTTGATTGGTTCTAGTTAATTCATGTTATTATTCAAATTAATAAAAATGTTACCTATATATGAGACATACATATTTAATGGCAGGGAAAGAAATTATAAATAATTATGTTCTATGTAAAGCACGAAACTATATTTCTTCATTCATTTTAATAAATATATTTATTATTATTTCTTATCAACTATGACATAAACATAATACTTATAGAAAAAGGTTCATTAATTGTTCTGTGGTAAATTTTTTAATGTGCACATTGCTATTCACCTTGATTCAAACTTTGTATATATATATATATATATATATATATATATATATGTATAAATATATATATAAATATATATATACAATTATAATTGTCAGTTATATTTTGATCTATTTTCATATATGATCTTATAAACTAATTGTAAAGTAAATATTATTGTAGGAACTTCATTTGAAAATAATATTCCTATGTTGAAGTAAATATCTCAATGAATATTAAAGTAAAACTAGATGAAAGTATGACGAGATTAATGATTAATTGATATCGTCAGTTATAATTTAGTTTAAAATATTGAGTTATCTTATTATATTAATCCATACTATTTTATTTAATTTTAAATGTTTTTTCGCAATATGCACATATAAATATTCCATGTAAGTTATAATAATGCAATTAATTAAAATTTATTTTAATATACATGTATTCATATTCAGTAATAACTCACTTCATATTAAACATTAATGACAGTATATGTTATGATACTCATTAAATATATAATGTATAATTATAAAATGATAACCTAATTATTAAATAATATACAAAATATTAGTCAGTATATTTATAATAACTATTATTATTAATACATATTTTTAGTTATATTATTTTTATGTATTTAATTATTCTTGTAAGTGAATATTATTTAAAGATAAATAAAATACACGAATTCATCACAAGTATGGAAGAATACATGGTCACTAACATACTCTATGCAATATAATATATCTTCTTATTATAGTATATAATATATAAATAATATGCACATAATATTTTATATATATATATACTAATAATAATATTACATACCAAAAATATCTCCCATGCCAATTGCCGCGCTGGAAACCAGCTTGATGAAAGAAGGGGTATTCGATAGAGATGGGTATGTATCTAGTGATTGACTGGAGGAATTTAATTTCGGATCAGTACCTTGTAATGCCAATGCAAATAGGAAAAAGGAGATGTGACATTACGAGATGATACCGCTGTAGTGAAATTCCCTGGTTTATATTTAACAAATAAAGCACTTTCTTACATCTTATATTCAAAATTTTCTAATTAATAAATAATAGTTGTAATTGATTTTTAATATTTCCCTGCTTTATATTTTTAAATAAATCACTTACTTACTTATATTTATTAAACATGTTCGCATTCAAAGTTAGTTTATGAATATATTACGATAACCATTAAGATATAATACAGTATATATTATACAGCATACGATACACATTAAGCTATATTTTAAATATATATAATATTGTATTCGCAACAGAAAGTTGAATTAATGAAGATTGTAGCAAGTGCAGCAATTGGAATGGGAGATATTTTTGGTTTGGGCGGGGGGATGATAGGACTGGCAGTGGGGATGATGGTAGTTAGTAGAATTAAAGAAGAGGAAACGGGTATGGTCGGAGACATCGAAGATATCGGAGAGATGAGTAGTAGAGGTGATAAATATGAGGATATTGAGGAAAATAAAATAGATAACAGGTTTGGGTTATTTGGGGGGAATAAAATAGATTTGGATGGATATATTGAACCGTAAGGAGGAGTGGAAGTTGATGGGTTGGTATTGCAGCAGATTGTTGCCAGTGCAGCAATTGACATGGGGATATTTTTGGTTTGGGCGAGGGGATGATAGGACTGGCAGTGGGGATGATGGTAGTTAGTAGAATTAAAGATGAGGAAACAGTTTACACAGGCGTTAGGAAATAATATAGTAATTAAATATAACGAGTAAATATATAAATTAGATAAAGTATATAAAGGTGTGGATAGGAATGAAGATAATATTCAGGACAATAATACCAACACTCCCATATTTCTATCCTACTTTAATCTTTCTTGTTAAAATAAGCCCACCCAAATACCAATCCATCAACTCCTAATTCAGGTTCTATATATGCATTCAAATCTATTGCATTCCCCCCAAATAACCTACACTTGTTCTCAATTCTAATTTCCTCAACATCCTCATATTTATTACTATCTCTTACCAAATTCTGATCTTGTAATACGCCTCATCCTCTATTATATGTTCATAATCTACCCCAAACAAACTTTTCGTCATCCTTCCATCCATATGGCAGTAGGGGATTGGCAGTAGGGGATGATGGCAGTTAGAATTATTAAATATGAGGAGGAAACGAACACAGTTTACAAAGGCGTTAGGAAAGAACATAGTAGTCAGGATAATTTAAATAATAAATAAATGGTCGGAGAGGTCGGAGAGGTTGAAACGTGTTATGTTAATGATATTTTAATGAAGTTATCTTCATTAACCTATTCCATTTCAACCTCTCCGGCAATTTTTTCTTTATGTATATTGTCCTGAATATTATCTTCATTCCTATCCACGCCTTTATATACTTTATCTAATTTATTATATTTAACTGATATCATCCTCACTGCCAATTCTATCACCCTCCGCCCAAACCAAATATATATCCCATGCCAATTGCCGCACTGGTAAACAGCTTAATAAATTCATATTTCTGTTGCGAATACAATATTATATATATTTAATTTTAGCTTAATATATATCATATGCTATATAATATAAAGCTGTTTATTATATCCTAATGGTTATCGTAATATACTTAAAACTAACTTTGAATGAAAATATCTTTTAAATAAATAGGGAAATAATAATATTATGTCTTATATTACCAGATATTAAAATAAAATGATTTATAATTTGTTTAATTTAAACAGGGAAATATTAAAAGCAATTAAACCATTATTTACTAATTAGAAAATTGTTGTTGTAAATTTAAATATTTTTGTGGTAAATTTAAATATTTTTAGTTATCAATCTATGTATGAATTGTCAATATACAATTGTCAATCTACATGATGTATTATATCCATCCATCCATCTATCCATCCATATATCCATCCATCTATCAACCTATTCATCCATCCAGCCATCCATCCATCCATCAATAATATTAAAAAGTTTATGTATACACAAAATAACAAATAGATGTTCTCATTTGTGTTCTCATTTGTGTAAAGAGAATAAAATATTATCACAAGTGAATTAAATGATAATATAACATCAGTTAGAGGTCTCTAACATTTGGGCAGATATATATGTGATCGGAGTAGTCACAAAACATCAGCGCAGATACAGAGGAAAAGTTCAATCACATTTTGAGTTTAGTAGATGATTTTTCACAACCTTCTTAAATGTTTAGATGGAATCTCAAAAGTAGAGGCAGTTTGTTCCATAAAATTGAAGCTAAAACACTAAATCTTCTTTTACTATAGATATCAAGATTATATTTTTGATAATAACTTTTACTAATCTTAATCTGCGGGTGTTTTCCTTCAGTTTAAAAATATCATAGCACTACGTTTAGCCCATAGTTCAGTATAAGTTAAACATATAATTATATACGCTGAATAATTTCTCATTTCATGCAAACCTAGTGATTTTAAACATTCGGTAATACTATTATGGTATAACTAAATTTAAATAAATTATTTATTTCGTATATTAAGAATTATAGTAAGAATGATATAATGTTTTAAAATAATAAACTAATAGAACAAATAGTTTAAATGTGATATAATATAAGACAGAGAGATCATTTTAAAATTATGAAATGACATTAATTTTCTTATTTTTTATACTTTACTAAAATAATAAAATGCTTTTTTAGCAGTAATTCGTAAATGATTATCTAAAAGAACCTTATGGAATTCAATATTTTAGTTGGAATTCGTCTGATTTTATATCATTTATCAATGTTCGATATGTTCTATTTGTAATATATGATAAGTCTTATCAGTGCCTTATCCGTTATACCTATTTCCTCTAATCTATCTAATAAAATGTTATGAGAGACAGTATCAAATGCTGCTGACATATCTATTAACAAGATGAACCCTATTTCCCGTACCTATCGCATTATATATATTATTAATATATATATATATATATATATATATATATATATTATTGCAGTTTCTATACTATGATTTTTGCGATATGCACTTTGATGAATAGATTCTAATTCATTTTCTGATAAATATTTTATGAATTGTTTACTAATGACTCTTTCGAATATTTTAGATAGAAAAGGAAGTTCGGAAATAAGACGGTAATTTTTTCGTAATTTATTATTTAGATTACGGTTTTTAAGTAGGGGATTAATTATGGCATATTTAAGGAATTTTTAAAAACAGATGTATTTTTAGATTGTGATATTATGATTAGGTAAAGTTCTTAAAGAGTGGGTTTTATTAAGTCGGTAGGTTGTTTCGGCCATGAATCGTTATGAGGGTATGATGCTTTACATCTTAACTAGTCTTAATACATCTTAACCATCTTACTGGCACTAAAACACTAACTCTTCTTTTACCATAGGTATCAAGATTACATTTTTGATTTGATAGTAGCAACTGTTAAATTAGTTCAATAATATCAAATTCCAAACCCAACAACTTTTATATGGTAAATGTGACTTTTCCAATATAATCTGTTTTTTTTTAGAAATTTAATTCGACAAATGTTGATTTATCTCATTAAAACTTATCATATTATCTGTATCGAGAAAGAATAACTAGTATTCCGATATATATATATATATATATATATTATGTTATTATACAAGTCAATTGATATTTATAATATGTATTATTTAATTTCAACTCTCTTTAGTGTGTTTATGAAATTCTCGATGTTTATTTTAGCCTAATTTATATGATCTAAAATATACTTATGAACATTAAAAATCGACAATACCATATATATACCATTACTGATTTTAATGAGATCTAAAATTGTATAATATATTATAAACAGTTTTTATCTATGAAGCATATAAATAAATCACTATCATAATAATACAAACATTTTATATAGTAATATACCCATCAATAGTAAATAAGATTTAAATATAGGTTAAAATATTTAATTAAAATAATTCACGTCTGTAAATTATGAGTTTATTATATTTTAACTTGTACACTGTATAATGAACAGTGTATACTGTACAGTGTACAGTGTATACTATACAGTGTCCAGTTTACACTATACAGTGTACAGTATATACTGTAAATTGTACGATGTACACTCATCTATTATATTATATTTACCTACATATAATCAAGCTATATCGTGGTTGTTTCAGAATTATCCGGAAGGGCCGATATATATGGTAAATACTTTTATATGGTAAATTAACCAATACAATCTGTTTTTTTTTAGAAATTTAATTCGACAAATGTTGATTTATCTCATTAAAACTTATCATATTATCTGTATCGAGAAAGAATAACTAGTATTCCGATATATATATATATATATATATATATATATATATATTATATATTATGCTATTATACAAGTCAATAGATATTTATAATATTTAATTGAGATCTAAAATTGTATAATATATTATAAACAGTGTTTAACTAATGCCATGACAAACGCCATGACCAACGCAATGACTAACGTAATGACCAATGCCGTGGCCATCACCATGCCCAACGCCATTACTAACGCCATGACCAACGCCATTACAAACGCCATGACTAACGCCATTACCAACGCCATGACCAACGCCATGAACAACGCAATGACCAGCACAATGACCATCTAAACTATAACCTAAATTCTACTAAACATTAACGTACACTTTCTACTAAACATTAATTTATACTTTCTACTAAACATTAACCTATACTTTCTACTAAACATTAATCTACACTTTCTACTAGACATTAACCTATACTTTCTACTAAACATTAACATACAATTTCTACTAAATATTACCTATACTTTCTACTAAATCTTAACCTATGGTATATTCATAACATCTACCTATGAACTTTTAATATAAATAAATGTATTTAATAATCCCAAATATATTTTTAATTTTTTGCCTCGTTAAATATAAGGCTTCTATTGATATTCTGTTATATTAAAAAATATAAATTCTATCGATAAATAAATAATAGTTATTAAAATCATTATTTAAAATGTGCTAAAAATGCATGATTAATTCGGTTGATGAAATATACATAATGAATAACTCTCAACATTTTACAAATACAATTAAGAAGTTAAATCGAAGATGAGTAATGACTTATAATAAATTAATAAAAAAAATTTGAAATAATTGGATATAATTTCATAAAAACATTTAAGAAGGCCGTTAAAAAAACCGTGCGACTACTTTGATCACAAATGTATCTGCCCAAATGTCAGAATCCTCTAACTAATTTGATATTATAATTTAATTCACTTATGATATTATTTGTACTCTCTTTACACAAATGATGCACTTTAAAACACAAATGAAAATATATCTATTTGTTATTTTGTGTATAAATAAACATTTCAATTCAATGGATGGATGGATGGATTGATTAATGTTTAAAATCACTAAGATGGGTTAAAATGAAAAATTATTCAGCGTATAGAATACTATGTTTAACTTATACTCCACTCTACGCTAAACAGTAGCGCTACCTTTATGATATTATTAAACTAAAGCAAAATACCCGCCGATTAAGATCTAATAACAGTTTGCTACTATCAAATCAAAAATTTAATCTTGATACCTATGTTTAAAGAAGATTTAGTGTTATAGCGCCAATTTTATGGAACAACCTTCCTCTACCTTTGCGAAGATGTAATTCAATAAAAAAAATTATGAATGCCGTGAAAAATCATCTACTATGTTTAACATGAGCTCTTGGATTGATCTTGTGCGGATTTTCTATGACTACTCCGATCACATATGTATCTGCCCGAATGTCAGAGTCCTCTAACTGATTTGATTTTATGATTTAATTCACTTATGATATTATTTTTACTCTCTTTAAAACACAAATGAGAACATATCTATTTGTTATTTTGTGTATAAATAAACTTTTCAATTCAATTCAATTCAATTCAATGGATGGATGGATGGATGGATGGATGAATTAATGGATGGATCGATGTATTGATGGATGGATGGATGGATGGATGTATGGATGTATGGATGTATGGATGGATGTATGGATGGATGGATAGATGGATGGATGGATGGATGGATGGATGGATGGATGGATGGATTCATACTTGGACCATTATTATTTTTAATTTATTTCCCCAAATTAAATTCAACATATTTGCCGACGATATTATAATTTACCAGATTCTACCACTGAAAAACAATGATAACTCATCTCACATTAATTGCACTAATAATATACGCAACTGGCTAATTAATAACAATTTACTACAAAATATCGACAAGGCACAACTGATTAACATTTCAAAAAATTTAACACAAAATAAATTTCCTATATATTTAATTGATAATTTAATTGTTGAACCTTCTAAGAACGTAAAATGCCTGGGTGTCATTATAGACGAACATATGCTTTTAGATAACCACTTACGATTTACTGCTAAAAAAGCATTTTATTATTTTAGTAAGGTAAAAAAAATAAGAAAATTTATGTCCTTTCATAATTTAAAAATGATCTCTCAGTCTTATATTATATCGCATTTAAACTATTGTAATTCTATATATTATGGTATAACTAAATCTAAAATAAATTATTTAGATCGTATATTAAGAATTATAGTAAGAATGATATATATTTTTAAGCGAAAAGTCCATAATAGTATTACCGAATGTTTAACATCACTAGGATGGCTTGAAATGAGAAATTATTCAACGTATAAAATACTATGTTTAACTTATACTGCCCCAAACGCTAAACAGCCGTACTACCTTTATGATATATTTAAACTAAAGGAAAATACCCGCCGATTAAGATCTAGTAAAAGTTTGCTACTATCAAATCAAAAATTTAATCTTGGTACCTATGGTAAAAGAAGATTTAGTGTTGAAACAACCTTCCTCTACATTTGCGAAGATGTAATTCCATCAAAACATTTAAGAAGGCCGTGAAAAATCATCTAGTATGCTTAACACGAGTTCTTGGATTGACATTGTGCTCTGCATCTGCGCTGATGTTCTATGACTACTCCGATCATATATGTATCTGCCCGAATGTCATAGTCCTCTAACTGATTTTATATTATCATTAAATTCACTTATGATATTATTTTTACTCTCTTTAAAACATAAATGAGAACATCTATTTATTATTTTGTGTATATATAAACTTTTTATATTATTGATGGATGGATGGATGGATGGATGGATGGATGGATGAATAGGTGGGTAGATGAATGGATAGATGGATGGATGGATGGATGGATAGATAGATGGATGGATATAATACATCATGTAGATTGACAATTGTATATTGACAATTCATACATCGATTGATAACTAAAAATATTTAAATTTACCACAACAATATTTAAATTTTCAACAACAATTTTCTAATTAGTAAATAATGGTTTTAATTACTTTTAATATTTACCTGTTTAAATTAAACATATTATAAATCATTTTATTTTAATATCTGGCAATATAAGACATAATAATATTATTTTCCTATTTATTTAAAAGATATTTTCATTCAAAGTTAGTTTTAAATATATTACGATAACCATTATGATATAATAAACAGTGTTATATTATACAGCATATGATATATATTAAGCTAAAATTAAATATATATAATATTGTATTCGCAACAGAATTTATCAAGCTTGTTACCAGCGAGGTAGATCAGAATCTGTTAAGAGATAGTAATAAAAATGAGGATATTGAAATTATAATTGAGAACAAGTGTAGGTTATTTGGTGGGAATACAATAGATTTGAATGCATATATAGAACCTGAATTAGGAGTTGATGGATTGGTATTTGGGTGGGCTTATTTTGACAAGAAAGATTAGAGTAGGATAGGAATATGGGATTGTTGGTATTATTGTCCTGAATATTATCTTCATTCCTATCCACACCTTTATATACTTTATCTAATTTATATATTTAATCGTTATCTTTAGTTACTATATTATTTCCTAATCTATTTTATTCCCCCCAAATAACCCAAACCTGTTCTCTATTTTGTTGTCCTCAATATCCACATCTTTATCATCTTTACTATCTTTCACCTCTCCGATATCTTCGATGTCTCCGACCATACCCGTTTCCTCTTCTTTTATTCTACTAACTACCATAATCCCCACTGCCAGTCCTATCATCCCCCCGCACAAACCAAAAATATCCCCCATTCCAATTGCTGCCCTTTCAACAATCTTCATTAATTCAACTTTCTGTTGCGATTACAATATTATATATATTTAAAATATAGCTTAATATATATCGTATGCTGTATAATATATACTGTATTATATCTTAATGGTTATCATAATATATTTATAAACTAACTTTGAAGGCGAACATGTTTAATGTAAGTGATTTATTAAAATATGTAAAGCAGGTAAATATTATAAATATTATAAATCGATTACAACTATTATTTACTAATTAGAAATTTTTTTTGCAAATTTAAATATTAATTATTTAATTACCTAATAAAAATTATATTTTTCAAATTGTTAAAATTTATTTTATATTATTTTTACTTGTCAATCTATGTATTAATTATCTATCTAAATTGTCAATATACATGATGTATTATATCCATACATCCATCCATCCATCTATCCATCCATCCATCCATCCATCCATCCATCCATCCATCCATCCATCCATCCATCCATCCATCCATCCATCCATCCATCCATACATCCATCCATCCATCCATCCATCCATCTATCCATCCATCCATCCATCCATCCACCCATCCATCCATCAATCAATCCATTCATACATCTATCAATCCATTCATATATCCGTTGAATTGAATTTAATTGAAAAGTTAATTTATAATAAATTCCTAATATATTAATTTTTTAAATCATGCATTTTTAGCACATTTTAAATAATGATTATTAACTATTATTTATTTATCGATATAATTTATATTTTTTAATATAACAGAATTCATAGGTATAGGCAATGAATAATATTCATTGAATATACCATATGAATATATAAAGAAACTAATTATTATAGATTTTTTATATTATGAGATGTTATTATATTATTAAATTGTATACACTTAAGAATGTAAGTACAATTATAATTAACTCGTGAGTATTTGCCGATTAGACGAGATTTAACCTGGCTATAAAGTCTACAATCAACATAAAAAGTTGGCAAATAATATAACATAAATTAGTTCAATAATATCAAATTCCAAACCCAACAACTTTTATATGTTAAATGTGACTTATCCAATATAATCTGTTTTTTTTTAGAAATTTATTTTGACAAATGTTGATTTATCTCATTAAAACTGATCATATTATCTGTATCGAGAAAGAATAACTAGTATTCCGATATATATATATATATATATATATATATATATATATATATATTAAGCTATTATACAAGTCAATAGATATTTCTAATATGTATTATTTAATTTCAACTCTCTTTAGTGTGTTCATGAAGTCCTAAATTCTCAATGTTTATGACAGTGGTAACCTTGGTAACAATAGTAACAGCGCGGACACTGTGTCAATTTTGATAATGCCATTACAAACGCCATGACCAACGTAATGACTAACGTAATGACCAATGCCATTACCAACACCATGACGAACATTCCGTAAAATATTGCTTTTTTTATAACTTTGTCACTTAATTGAAAAGTGCTTTTAACAATACTTAGATTTTCTAAATATAACAAAATCTTAGTTGACTATCTCATAAATTGAACATACTGGTTCATATATGACAACGGTATGTGATTGAAGGTAATTATTCGGAGGAAATGCAATTGAAAGATTATTTACCTTTATTATGCAAACAGTACAAATAATAAGGTAATAATATTAATATAATTAGAAATAAATTTATAACTAATGAGAAGAAAGCAAGAATACTTTTACAAAGGAAATATGACTGTTACTTTAATATGACCGTAAACGTTGGTTGTATTTATTATATTATAATAATAATATCATATTATAGGTAGATTAAATGGTTTAATAAATCTGAATACAAATGATATTTAATTGAAATATATTCAATACTGAATATAATAATACTATTTTATATTATTTATTAATATTTTTACTATAATATATTACCTATATAAAATATATAATGTCATTGCCCTTTTTGATCTGAAATATCACAATTATATTTAAAATATATAAATAAAGCGAAATATATTATAAAAATCAGTGAAATAATATAAAATGAATATTATTATAATATAAAATTAATATGATATCGAAATGTACAGCGGAAGGTAGGTGCATACCGTACTTTAGGCTAGTTAATGCCATCGTACTTTTATTTATCTCATACGCGAATAATCTTTAATAATTGATTTTTACTCTTTATTCAATTTCAACTAACTTTTGCATTGCTAAAATCCTCATCAATGTGTGATCATTATTGTTTATATGATGTATATGTGATTTATATATATAGTCTAGTTATACTACTATCTATAGTATAGTTATAGATCTACATATAGTTTAGTGCAGATATTATATAATGTATAATAAAGAAACTTAATTTACGATTTTCCGTGTAAATTTAAGTAAAGTTTCAGATTTACAATTTAAATTATCAACTCCTGACTTATACTGTTGAGGTCATCAATACAGATGATTCTTGGAGACGGGGTTATAATTGAATGGCAATCATTTTAACAATAACTATCTCTATTCAATTTATCATTTTTAGATTTTAATTTTCTAAATAATTTTGATCACAAATTCAATCCATACATAATTTCTAACCTTAGTTAACCTTTGACCTATTTATTTTGTTCTCATTTAAAAACAACTATTTTCAATACCTACTACTCACCAGGTGGCCTACGCGAACACATAATTGTGAGCCGACTACATTGTCGATATTGCAAAATTAACTGGGGCTCAGAGCCCATCTACAGGTGTGTTCAATATATCCCATTGCATATCTTTTAACCATGACTGACTTTTAACTCACTCTTTCACACACTCACTTACTCATACCCTCACACACTCACTTACTCACACACTCACTCACTCACTTACTCACTCACTCACTCATTCACTCACTCATTCACTCACTTACTCACTCACTCACTCACTCACTCACTCACTCACTCACTCACTCACTCACTTACTCACTCACTTACTCACTCACTCACTCACTTACTCACTCACTCAATCTCTCACTCATTTCCTCACTCATTAATATAAATAGATATAATATAACTATTTCCTTCTAATAATAAACCTACTCTCTATAATATATCATCATAGAGTATAATATACATTTATAAAAAAAACTAGAAATCACATTTAATATATCTTAGGATCTCCAATCTGAAGATGCTAATAAAACACACAACTACAGTACAACTATATACACAAACATACACAGACACACACACAAACATAAATATAAACATACACAGGCATACACAGACATACACAAACATACACATACATATACAGACATACACAAACATACACAGACACACACAAACATACACACAAACATACACAGACATACACACAAACATACACTCAGACATACACAGACATACACACAAACATACACATACATACACACATACACAGACACAGACATATACACAGACATACACAAACATACACACAAACATACACAAACATATCCAGACATACACAGACATACACACAAACATACACAAACATACACAGACATACACAGACATACACATAAACATACACATACATACACAGACATATACACAAACATACACACAGACATATACACAGACATACACACAGACATACACACATACATACACAAACCTACACACAAACATACACAAACATATCCAGACGTACACAGACATACACACAAACATACACATACATACACACATACACACAAACATATACAGATATACATACAAACATACACAAACATACACAGACATACACAGACATACACATAAACATACACATACATACACAGACATAGACACAAACATACACACAGACATAAACACAGACATATACACAGACATACACATAAACATACACAGCCATACACACAAATATACACACAGACATACACACATACATACACACAGACATACACACATACATACACACAGACATACACAAATATATAAACAAACGTTCACACAAACATACGCAGACATACACACAACCACCCCAAGTAAGTTTTAAGACAATAATAATTAATATTATATAATATTTCTTATATATTTTCTGACATTCTCCTACATGTATAATCCCACTAATTACTATTCTCTATTAACATATGTGTTTACTGACATTATCTGCAAGATTACGACAATATTTTCTTGTACATTTGATCACTTTTATATAACTTTCATCATAATATAGAATATCACACACTAATTCATACACACACACTAATTCACTCATTCACATATTCTTATCGTGATTCATTTAACTATTTATGACTTAAACTGATTTTTTTTAAATTTTTTAATTTTTAAACTGATATTATTTTGTATTTTATAATTTGACTAAAGTATGAATTTATATTATCTTAGCAATCGTGACCATCGCCATGACCAATGCAATGAACATAGCCAAGACCAATGCCATGACCATCGCCATGACAAATGCCATGACCA
Organism: Osedax frankpressi; assembly: GCA_964035775.1. Taxonomy (NCBI): domain Eukaryota; kingdom Metazoa; phylum Annelida; class Polychaeta; order Sabellida; family Siboglinidae; genus Osedax; species Osedax frankpressi. The sequence goes on from OZ038317.1 coordinate 16,079,058, forward strand.
TCGCCATAACCATTGCCATGACCAAGGCAATGAACATCGCCATGACCAACACCATGACCAACGTCATGACATCGCTATGTCAAATGCCGTTCCCATCGCCATAACCATTGCCATGACCAATGCAATAGATATCGTCATCACCAACGCCATGACCATCGCCATGACCAAGGCGATATCCAACGCCATGACCATCGCCATGACTAACATCATGACCAACGTAATTACCATCGCAATGACCAAAGCCATGAACAACGCCATAACCATCGCTCTTAACATTGCTATGACCAACGCCATGACATCGCCATGATAAATGCCGTTCCCATCGCTATAACCATTGCCATGAACAACGCCATATCCAAGGCAATGACCATCGCCATGACCAACACCATGACCAACGCAATGACCATCGCCATGACTAACATCATGACTAACGCAATTACCATCGCAATGACCAACGCCATGACCAACGCCATGAACAACGCCATGACCATCGCCATGAACATTGCTATGACAAATGCAATGAACATTGCCATTATCAACGCCATGACCATCGCCATATCCAAGGCAATGACCATCGCCATGACCAACACCATGACCAACGATATGACCATCGCCATGACTAACATCATGACTAACGCAATTACCGTCGCAATGACCAACGCCATGACCAACGCCATGTACAATGCCATGACCAACGACATGACCAAGGCAATGACCAACGCCATGACAACGACATGACCAAACAACTTGCTGATCTGCCCCCGGTGCCTGCGAATATCCCAAATTCCAAGTCGCACGCCGAGTAGCAAATACAAATAGACCTTGTGAATTTATATTAAATAAGAAAAATTAGATTTACATTATTTATTTGCTTAATTTATAAAACATTTCAAAACCTTAAACTACATTTTTACAAAACATTAACCTATACTTTCTACTAAACATTAACCTATACTTTCTACTAAACATTAACCTATACTTTCTACTAAATATTAACCTACACTTTCTACTAAATATTAACCTACACTTTCTACTATACATTAACCTACACTTTCTACTAAACCTTAATCTACACTTTCTAATAACCGTTTACTTATATAGTATGTATTAGATGGTATAATTAGTTATATTATATCTTTAGATATTCTATATTTTGAATACTCACCGGTTTAAATTGGGTGAGTTTTACTCTTAATGAATGGGGCTGAAAGTAGTGTTCGATTTGCAGATCATGTAGACATCGTACAGTAATGTAGGCCTCTGTTATGTATAATAAAAGTGACATTACTGAATAAAATATAAAATCAATGTGAATTAAATATTGAAAAACATTAACATTTATACTTCTTACTTATTATATTTTGAATATATACGTAAATGAATGTTTCACTTGAAAATAGTTATAAAAAATAATAGTTACGCAATTAATGTTTAATTATTATATAATAAATATAATAAAGAAACTATTATCTACATATATTGAAATAAGTATAATACATATCAGTAATTCATAGACATAACAAACTTATAGTAAGATTGCATAATATATATACATATATATATATATATATATATATATATCTATATATAACTATAGTTTAGATTATACTAAACATAATCAATAAACAGAACATAACTAGCAAAAATACAAATAAAATTCGTTGTTTATTTCATTCTAAACTTACAATTGGTAATTTATATTATATTAATTTATTATAAACTATATAATACATTTATTATAAGTAATTTAGTAACATATAAATATTGATATAGGGTTATATTGCTTTTATTATATAGTATGATAATTATTATATAATGATATATTAATAATAAATTATTATTATTTTATTTAGTAAATATTCATTAAATTATTATAAAAATAGTTAAAATTTTTAGAAACTAATTTTATTTTATCTTGTGACGGCATTTAAAAAATAGAAATAACACTAGATATATTGATTACTTACTTATAAGTTACAATTGAGATAACAAATGTATACAAATATAATAAATAAATAAAGAATATTTAATTAAGTGTGTTTTATTTTATTTTAATGTTGCTTTTCAAAAAATTACGATTCTCTTCCATTTCGACAATTTTTCTTCTTGAATAATCATTGGATTGATATTCAATTTATTGTCAATCTCTGTTTTATAATAATTGTAATTAGGAAAAGGAACATTTCGAAAAACGGATAACGAGGATACATGACTTGAGTGAAACGAGAGTGGTGAGATTAGATGAAAGTGGTAAGATAAGATGAGAATGGTGAGATGAGAGTGGTAAGATAAGATGAAAGTGGTGAGATGAGAGTGGTAATATTATAGTGGTGAGATGTGAGTGGTGAGATGAGGTTGGTGTAATTAGAGTGGTGAGATTAGATGTGAGTGTTTAGATGAGAGTGGTAAGATATTATGAAAGTGGTGAGATGAGAGTGGTAATATTAGAGTGGTGATATGTGATTGGTGAGATCAGGTTGGTGTAATTAGAATGGTGAGATTAGATGTGCGTGGTGAGATGAGGTTGGTGTAATTAGAGTGGTGAGATTAGATATGAGTGATGAGATGAGAGTCGTAAGATAAGATGAAAGTGGTAAGATGAGAGTCGTAAGATAAGATGAGAATGGTGAGATGAGAGTTGTAATATTAGAGTGGTGAGATGTGCGTGGTGAGATGAGGTTGGTGTAATTAGAGTAGTGAGATTAGATGTGAGTGTTGAGATGAGAGGGGTAAGATTAGAGTGGTGAGATGCGACGAAAGTGGTGAGATGTGAGTGATGAGATGAGTTTGGTGTAATTAGAGTGTGAGATGAGATGATAGTGGTGAGATGAGAGTCGTGAGATGAAAGAGGTAATATTAGTGTGATAAGAGTAAATTAATGAAATGAGACTGTGGAGTTGGGATAAACGTTCCAAAAAAGGGAGAGGGAGAGGGAGAGGGAGATAATTTATCTATTATTATATTTAAAATAAGAACCTATGTTATAATCATACTAGTTCAAAGCATTATTGCATTAAGCTATATATTCTTTATGCCACTATTTAAAACAACATTTCATAATTTATTTAGGAAATAATCACTCAAATATATTTCATCATAAAATATTAAATTAGGATTTTTCTAAAATCAAAAAAAATTCAAATTGTTTAATATTTGTCTACATTATAACTTGCCTTGATATTCCAGAATATTATTTAATATTATGTCATTTTAAGTAATATTGAGTAATATTAAGTAATATTAAGTAATTTAAGTGATATTAAGTAACATTAATATTAAGTAATATTAAGCAATATTTAGTAATATTATATAAACTATGGGTATAATTACTAAGTTAGATTTGTATAGTATTATTGTTCTAAACAATACGGTAACAATAGCATTGATAACACTAACTAGTAACTACTAACCAGTATTCAGTCTTTCCAAATTTGTCGAAATATGATTTTCTTGAGAATTTCGGAAATGCTCTTGCAACAGCGCATGCATAAGGGAACACTTCAAGTTTAAGGCAGATAATCTGAAAGGGAAAGGGATAATCATGAGTAGGACGAGTTGAAGAGGTGGTTATGAGAGGAAAAGGTGTTAACCGAGTAGGGCATAGAGGGATGTAAACTGTACATTGTAAAGTATATACTGTACAAATACTTTCCCATACAATTTAGGTACTCGAGTGTACTCAAATACACTCTTAAGCCTACTGAGTGGTTCATACTACTAAAAACACCAAATACTGATCACTACCTACCTACCCCATCCACTTACTCAAAATTATACTTATACCAAATACAAGCTTATCAACTCACAACTAACTTATACTAAATACTAGCTTATCTACTCACAACTATACTTAAAGTTACACTAAAAGTTACATATTAAAAAAGGTTATAGTTTAATTGCAGGCCTCCTATGAGATCACACCTACTTACTTTATATACTGACAAATATCCGACATCCATGGATAACTCATTTATTCAGTTATTCATTTAAACTATTAAATTAAATAATTATAATTATTCGTTTCAATTTTAATTAATCTTATCTAAGAACTATAACGATTATAAATGTTCTTCAATTTACTTAAAATTTAATAAACACTTACTTACAAAATTATATATTACTTTCATTATTTATGTATTAATAATAGAATAATTACGAAAATTTAAAATAATAATTTAAAACAGAGTTTCTCAACAGAGATTTTAAACTTTTTATTAACTTTTACACAATAACTATAACTTTTGTGATAAAAATAACAATAGAATATCAAATATAAACTTCTTTGTTAGAATGATATCAAAATAATATAAATATAATTTTTATATTCATGCATCACTCATGAAACATAAAAAGCATTATCATCTGTTATGTTACTATGGCTAGAATTACTTTGTAAGTAAACATTATGTAACACACCCTGTATACTGTACAGTGTACAGTGTAAAGTGTACAGTGTACACTGTACGGTATACCAATTACAACATACACTATACTATATAGAGTATACAGTGTACACTATTCATATGTACCGTACACTATACAGTGTACACTGTACGGTGTACAGTATATGTTAATAAGCGTTATATAATTATGTTCTATTTAAAGCACGAATCTATATTTCTTCATTCACTTTAATAAATATATTTATTATTATTTCTTATAAACCATGACATAAACATAATACTTATAGAAAAAGGTTCATTAATTGTTCTGTGGTAAATTTTTTAATGTGCACATATAAAAGATTGATATTCACCTTGATTCAAACTTTGTATATATATATATATATATATATATATATATGTATAAATATATATATAAATATATATACAATTATAATTGTCAGTTATATTTTGATCTATTTTCATATATGATCTTATAAACTAATTGTAAAGTAAATATTATTGTAGGAACTTCATTTGAAAATAATATTCCTATGTTGAAGTAAATATCTCAATGCATATTAAAGTAAAACTAGATGAAAGTATGACGAGATTAATGATTAATTGATATCGTCAGTTATAATTTAGTTTAAAATATTGAGTTATCTTATTATATTAATCCATACTATTTTATTTTATTTTAAATGTTTTTTCGCAATATGCACATATAAATATTACATGTAAGTTATAATAATGCAATTAATTCAAATGTATTTTAATATACATGTATTCATATTCAGTAATAACTCACTTCATATTAAACATTAATAACAGTATATGTTATGATACTCATTAAGTATATAATGTATAATTATAAAATGATAACCTAATTATTAAATAATATACAAAATATTAGTCAATATATTTATAATAACTATTATTATTAATACATATTTATTATTATTAATACATATTACTATTATTAATACATATTTTTAGTTTTACTATTTTTATGTATTTAATTATTCTTGTAAGTGAATATTATTTAAAGATAAATAAAATACACGAATTCATCACAAGTATGGAAGAATACATGGTCACTAACATACTCTATGCAATATAATATATCTTCTTATTATAGTATATAATATATAAATAATATGCACATAATATTTAATATATATATATACTAATATTACATACCAAAAATATCTCCCATGCCAATTGCCGCGCTGGAACCAGCTTGATTAAGGGAGGGGGTATTCGATAGAGATGGGTATGTATCTAGTTATTGACTGGAGGAATTTAATTACGGAACAGTACCTTGTTAATTAATGTTAATTAATGCCAATGCAAATAAGAAAAAGGAGATGTGACATTACGAGATGATACCGCTGTAGTGAAATTCCCTGGTTTATATTTAACAAATAAAGCACTTTCTTACATATTATATTCAAAATTTTCTAATTAATAAATAATAGTTGTAATTGATTTTTAATATTTCCCTGCTTTATATTTTTAAATAAATCACTTACTTACTTATATTTATTAAACATGTTCGCATTCAAAGTTAGTTTATGAATATATTACGATAACCATTAAGATATAATACAGTATATATTATACAGCATACGATATATATTAAGCTATATTTTAAATATATATAATATTGTATTCGCAACAGAAAGTTGAATTAATGAAGATTGTTGCAAGTGCAGCAATTGGAATGGGGGATATTTTTGGTTTGTGCGGGGGGATGATAGGACTGGCAGTGGGGATGATGGTAGTTAGTAGAATAAAAGAAGAGGAAACGGGTATGGTCGGAGACATCGAAGATATCGGAGAGGTGAAAGATAGTAAAGATGATAAAGATGTGGATATTGAGGACAACAAAATAGAGAACAGGTTTGGGTTATTTGGGAGGAATAAAATAGATTTGGATGGATATATTGAACCGTAAGGAGGAGTGGAAGTTGATGGGTTGGTATTGCAGCAGATTGTTGCCAGTGCAGCAATTGACATGGGGATATTTTTGGTTTGGGCGGGGGGATGATAGGTCTGGCTGTGGGGATGATGGTAGTTAGTAGAATTAAAGATGAGGAAACAGTTTATACAGGCGTTAGGAAATAATATAGTAATTAAAGATAGCGATTAAATATATAAATTAGATAAAGTATATAAAGGTGTGGATAGGAATGAAGATAATATTCAGGACAATAATACCAACACTCCCATATTCCTATCCTACTCTAATCTTTCTTGTTAAAATAAGCCCACCCAAATACCAATCCATCAACTCCTAATTCAGGTTCTATATATACATTCAAATCTATTGCATTCCCACCAAATAACCTACACTTGTTCTCAATTCTAATTTCAATATCCTCATTTTTATTACTATCTCTTACCAGATTATGATCTACCTCGCTGGTAACAAGCTTGATAAATTCTGTTGCGAATACAATATTATATATATTTAATTTTAGCTTAATATATATCATATGCTGTATAATATAACACTGTTTATTATATCATAATGGTTATCGTAATATATTTAAAACTAACTTTGAATGAAAATATCTTTTAAATAAATAGGAAAATAATATTATTATGTCTTATATTGCCAGATATTAAAATAAAATGATTTATAATATGATTAATTTAAACAGGGAAATATTAAAAGCAATTAAAACCATTATTTACTAATTAGAAAATTGTTGTTGAAAATTTAAATATTGTTGTGGTAAATTTAAATATTTTTAGTTATCAATCGATGTATGAATTGTCAATATACAATTGTCAATCTACATGATGTATTATATCCATCCATCTATCTAGCCATCCATCCATCCATCCATCTATCCATTCATCTACCCACCTATTCATCCATCCATCCATCCATCCATCCATCCATCCATCAATAATATAAAAAGTTTATATATACACAAAATAATAAATAGATGTTCTCATTTATGTTTTAAAGAGAGTAAAAATAATATCATAAGTGAATTTAATGATAATATAAAATCAGTTAGAGGACTATGACATTCGGGCAGATACATATATGATCGGAGTAGTCATAGAACATCAGCGCAGATGCAGAGCACAATGTCAATCCAAGAACTCGTGTTAAGCATACTAGATGATTTTTCACGGCCTTCTTAAATGTTTTGATGGAATTACATCTTCGCAAATGTAGAGGAAGGTTGTTTCAACACTAAATCTTCTTTTACCATAGGTACCAAGATTAAATTTTTGATTTGATAGTAGCAAACTTTTACTAGATCTTAATCGGCTGGTATTTTCCTTTAGTTTAAATATATCATAAAGGTAGTACGGCTGTTTAGCATTTGGGGCAGTATAAGTTAAACATAGTATTCTATACGCTGAATAATTTCTCATTTCAAGCCATCCTAGTGATGTTAAACATTCGGTAATACTATTATGGACTTTTCGCTTAAAAATATATATCATTCTTACTATAATTCTTAATATACGATCTAAATAATTTATTTTAGATTTAGTTATACCATAATATATAGAATTACAATAGTTTAAATGCGATATAATATAAGACTGAGAGATCATTTTTAAATTATGAAAGGACATTAATTTTCTTATTTTTTTTACCTTACTAAAATAATAAAATGCTTTTTTAGCAGTAAATCGTAAGTGGTTATCTAAAAGCATATGTTCGTCTATAATGACACCCAGGCATTTTACGGTCTTAGAAGGTTCAACAATTACATTATCAATTAAATATCTAGGAAATTTATTTTGTGTTAAATTTTTTGAAATGTTAATCAGTTGTGCCTTGTCGATATTTTGTAGTAAATTGTTGTTAATTAGCCAGTTGCGTATATTATTAGTGCAATTAATGTGAGATGAGTTATCATTGTTTTTCAGTGGTAGAATCTGGTAAATTATAATATCGTCGGCAAATATGTTGAATTTAATTTGGAAATAAATTAAAAATAATAATGGTCCAAGTATGAATCCATCCATCCATCCATCCATCCATCCATCCATCCATCTATCCATCCATCCATCCATCCATCCATACATCCATACATCCATACATCCATCCATTCATCAATACATCGATCCATCCATTAATTCATCCATCCATCCATCCATCCATCCATCCATTGAATTGAATTGAATTGAATTGAAAAGTTTATTTATACACAAAATAACAAATAGATATGTTCTCATTTGTGTTTTAAAGAGAGTAAAAATAATATCATAAGTGAATTAAATCATAAAATCAAATCAGTTAGAGGACTCTGACATTCGGGCAGATACATATGTGATCGGAGTAGTCATAGAACATCCGCACAAGATCAATCCAAGAGCTCATGTTAAACATAGTAGATGATTTTTCACGGCATTCATAATTTTTTTTATTGAATTACATCTTCGCAAAGGTAGAGGAAGGTTGTTCCATAAAATTGGCGCTATAACACTAAATCTTCTTTAAACATAGGTATCAAGATTAAATTTTTGATTTGATAGTAGCAAACTGTTATTAGATCTTAATCGGCGGGTATTTTGCTTTAGTTTAATAATATCATAAAGGTAGCGCTACTGTTTAGCGTAGAGTGGAGTATAAGTTAAACATAGTATTCTATACGCTGAATAATTTTTCATTTTAACCCATCTTAGTGATTTTAAACATTAATCAATCCATCCATCCATCCATTGAATTGAAAAGTTTATTTATACACAAAATAACAAATAGATATATTTTCATTTGTGTTTTAAAGTGCATCATTTGTGTAAAGAGAGTACAAATAATATCATAAGTGAATTAAATTATAATATCAAATTAGTTAGAGGATTCTGATATTTGGGCAGATACATTTGTGATCAAAGTAGTCGCACGGTTTTTTTAACGGCATTCTTAAATGTTTTTATGGAATTATATCCAATTATTTCAAATTTTTTTTATTAATTTATTATAAGTCATTACTCATCTTCGATTTAACTTATTAATTGTATTTGTAAAATGTTGAGAGTTATTCATTATGTATATTTCATCAACCGAATTAATCATGCATTTTTAGCACATTTTAAATAATGATTTTAATAACTATTATTTATTTATCGATAGAATTTATATTTTTTAATATAACATAATATCAATAGAAGCCTTATATTTAACGAGGCAAAAAATTAAAAATATATTTGGGATTATTAAATACATTTATTTATATTAAAAGTTCATAGGTAGATGTTATGAATATACCATAGGTTAATATTTAGTAGAAAGTATAGGTAATATTTAGTAGAAATTGTATGTTAATGTTTAGTAGAAAGTATAGGTTAATGTTTAGTAGAAAGTGTAGATTAATGTTTAGTAGAAAGTATAGGTTAATGTTTAGTAGAAAGTATAAATTAATGTTTAGTAGAAAGTGTACGTTAATGTTTAGTAGAATTTAGGTTATAGTTTAGATGGTCATTGTGCTGGTCATTGCGTTGTTCATGGCGTTGGTCATGGCGTTGGTCATGGCGTTAGTAATGGCGTTGGGCATGGTGATGGCCACAGCATTGGTCATTACGTTAGTCATTGCGTTGGTCATGGCGTTTGTCATGGCATTAGTTAAACACTGTTTATAATATATTATACAATTTTAGATCTCAATTAAATATTATAAATATCTATTGACTTGTATAATAGCATAATATATAATATATATATATATATATATATATATATATCGGAATACTAGTTATTCTTTCTCGATACAGATAATATGATAAGTTTTAATGAGATAAATCAACATTTGTCGAATTAAATTTCTAAAAAAAACAGATTGTATTGGTTAATTTATCATATAAAAGTTGTTGGGTTTGGAATTTTATATTATTGAACTAATTTAACAATTGCTACTATCAAATCAAAAATTTAATCTTGATACCTATGGTAAAAGAAGATTTTGTGTTTTTTATGGAACAACCTTCCTCTACTTTTGTAAATATGTAATTCCATCAAAACATTTAAGAAGGCCGTGCAAAGTCATATAATATGCTTTACACAATGTCCACGCTGTTACTATTGTTACCATTGTTACTATTGTTACCATTGTTACTATTGTTACCATTGTTACTATTGTTACCATTGTTACTATTGTTACCATTGTTACCATTGTTACTATTGTTACCATTGTTACCATTGTTACCATTGTTACCATTGTTACTATTGTTACCATCGCTTTTACTATTGTATTCTCGCTTTCACAATTAGTTATCACGTTTGAAAATCCGTCATTATTATAAAATGGTTTCTATGGTTACTATGATCTATGTATTAGGTTATATCGGCCCTTCCGGATAATTCTGAAACAACCACGATATAGCTTGATTATATGTAGGTAAATATAATATAATAGATGAGTGTACATCGTACAATTTACAGTATATACTGTACACTGTATAGTGTAAACTGGACACTGTATAGTATACACTGTACACTGTACAGTATACACTGTGCATTATACAGTGTACAAGTTAAAATATAATAAACTCATAATTTACAGACGTGAATTATTTTAATTAAATATTTTAACCTATATTTAAATCTTATTTACTATTGATGGGTATATTACTATATAAAATGTTTGTATTATTATGATAGTGATTTATTTATATGCTTCATAGATAAAAACTGTTTATAATATATTATACAATTTTAGATCTCATTAAAATCAGTAATGGTATATATATGGTATTGTCGATTTTTAATGTTCATAAGTATATTTTAGATCATATAAATTAGGCTAAAATAAACATCGAGAATTTCATAAACACACTAAAGAGAGTTGAAATTAAATAATACATATTATAAATATCAATTGACTTATATAATAACATAATATATATATATATATATATATATATATATATCGGAATACTAGTTATTCTTTCTCGATACAGATAATATGATAAGTTTTAATGAGATAAATCAACATTTGTCGAATTAAATTTCTAAAAAAAAACAGATTATATTGGAAAAGTCACATTTACCATATAAAAGTTGTTGGGTTTGGAATTTGATATTATTGAACTAATTTAACACTTGCTACTATCAAATCAAAAATTTAATCGTGATACCTATGGTAAAAGTAGATTTTGTGTTTTTTATGGAACAACCTTCCTCTACATTTGCGAAGATGTAATTCCATCATAACATTTAAGAAGGCCGTGAAAAATCATCTATAATCCTAAAATGAGCTCTTGGATTGACCTTGTGCTCTGCATTAGCGCTGATGTTCTATGTCTACTCCGATTACATATGTATCTGCCCAAATGTCATAGTCCTCTAACTGATTTGATTTTATCATTTAATTTACTTATAATATTATTTTTATTCTCTTTAAAACACAAATGAGAACATAACTATTTGTTATTTTGTGTATAAGTAAATTTTTCAGTTCGATTCAATTCAATTGATAGATGGATGTATGGATGGATAGATGAATGGATGGATGGATATATGGATGGATGAATGGATATATGGATGGATGGATGGATAGATGGATGGATGGATGGATATATGGATATATGGATGGATAGATGGATAAGATGGATGGATGGATGGATGTATGGGTGGATAGATGGATGGATGGATGGATAGATGGATGGATGAATTGATATATGGATGGATGGATGGATAGATGGATGGATGGATAGATGGATGGATGGATGGATGGATATATGGATGGATGAATGGATATATGGATTGATGGATGGATAGATGGATGGATGGATGGATATATGGATATATGGATGGATGGATGGATATATGGATAGATGGATGGATGGATGGATGGATGGATTGATGGATGGATGGATGGATATATGGATGGATGGATGGATATATGGATATATGGATGGATAGATGGATAAGATGGATGGATGGATGGATGTATGGGTGGATAGATGGATTGATGGATGGTTAGATGGATGGATGGATGGATATATGGATGGATGGATGGTTAGATGGATGGATGGATGGATAGATAGATGGATGGATGTATGGATTAATGGATGGATCGAATTCGATGTTTTCTCTCATAGAGTGCGGTCATCTTTTCTATAAATAGATAACCGTTATTCTCATATATAATTGACTATACAATTATACAATATCAATATAATTGATAATTTTATATATATATTATATACGTTTATATTCGATAAATTAATTTTTAGTACCGTAAATAGGTAGAAAAGTTGAAAAATCTTTTTTTTAGATTTTTCATTTTTGGAATGTATTTTCGGGTATTAATTTAGTTATTTTTGAAAATATCTAAATTCTATGTTATAGAGTTCGTCCGTATCTTACTTTACTTATATCGATAACGATATTGCTTGCAATATGTTTCGAGATAATCGACGTTATATTTTTATATGTTTTTCGAAATCGAAATTCTAGATTCTCGAGTAAATCACTTATTTTGATGAATCACTCTGAGTCATCAATCCTATATACGTATATAGGAAAGTAAAGGCTATGCTAGCATAACAGTTAATCGTAATGTAAATATATGTATTGTATAGGTCTGATATATACTGATTCTAGGATAAATGAATTTTACTAGGCTGCAATAATATTACAATAAACTCTAGAACGTAGCATGAATGAATTGCACTAAACTTTAATACTATGATGAAATAAACAAGATGTAGCATATATGAATAACATAGGCTGCAATACTATGACATAACCTTCTAGCAGTCAGGATGTATTATAGCCTGCTGTAGCTATTATATATATATTTATATACATATACATGAATGCATATTTATATATTATAAAGTTATACTTTATATCCAGTATTTATATAATATACTATATATTAGATATATATGTATTATATATTTTCATCACAATTGCTAAATGACAGCCTATGCTTATTATACCATGCTTATTATCCATGGTATAATAATGATCTTGAAGCTATGAAGAGAAAATTAAGAAGATTTGAAAAAATATATAATAAAACCAATTCCGAATTTAACTATAATAATTTGAATACAATTCGCAAATAATATAGAAAATTATTAAATGGGAACAATATCTGCACTGATGTTCTGTGACTAATCCGATCACATATGTATCTGCCCAAATGGCATAGTCCTCTAACTGATTTTATATTATCATTTAATTCACTTATGATATTATTTTTACTCTCTTTAATACATAAATGAGAACATCTATTTATTATTTGGTGTATATATAAATTTTTTAAATTATTGATGGATGGATGGATAGATGGATGGATGGATGGATGGATGAATAGGTGGATAGATGAATGGATAGATGGATGGATGGATGGATGGATAGATAGATGGATGGATATAATACATCATGTAGATTGAAAATTGTATATTGACAATTCATACATAGATTGATAACTAAAAATATTTAAATTTACCACAACAATATTTAAATTTACCACAACAATATTTAAATTTACAACAACAATTTTCTAATTAGTAAATAATGGTTTTAATTGCTTTTAATATTTCCCTGTTTAAATTAAACAAATTATAAATCATTTTATTTTAATATCTGGCAATATAAGACATAATAATATTATTTTCCTATTTATTTAAAAGATATTTTCATTAAAAGTTAGTTTTAAATATATTACGATAACCATTATGATATAATAAACAGTGTTATATTATACAGCATATGATATATATTAAGCTAAAATTAAATATATATAATATTGTATTCGCAACAGAATTTATCAAGCTTGTTACCAGCGAGGTAGATCAGAATCTGGTAAGAGATAGTAATAAAAATGAGGATATTGAAATTAGAATTGAGAACAAGTGTAGGTTATTTGGTGGGAATGCAATAGATTTGAATGCATATATAGAACCTGAATTAGGAGTTGATGGATTGGTATTTGGGTGGGCTTATTTTAACAAGAAAGATTAGAGTAGGATAGGAATATGGGATTGTTGGTATTATTGTCCTGAATATTATCTTCATTCCTATCCACACCTTTATATACTTTATCTAATTTATATATTTAATCGCTATCTTTAATTACTATATTATTTCCTAACGCCTGTATAAACTGTTTCCTCATCTTTAATTCTACTAACTACCATCATCCCCACAGCCAGTCCTATCATCCCCCCGCCCAAACCAAAAATATCCCCATGTCAATTGCTGCACTGGCAACAATCTGCTGCAATACCAACCCATCAACTTCCACTCCTCCTTACGGTTCAATATATCCATCCAAATCTATTTTATTCCCCCCAAATAACCCAAACCTGTTCTCTATTTTGTTGTCCTCAATATCCACATCTTTATCATCTTTACTATCTTTCACCTCTCCGTTATCTTCGATGTCTCCGACCATACCCGTTTCCTCTTCTTTTATTCTACTAACTACCATCATCCCCACTGCCAGTCCTATCATCCCCCCGCACAAACCAAAAATATCCCCCATTCCAATTGCTGCACTTGCAACAATCTTCATTAATTCAACTTTCTGTTGCGAATACAATATTATATATATTTAAAATATAGCTTAATATATATCGTATGCTGTATAATATATACTGTATTATATCTTAATGGTTATCGTAATATATTCATAAACTAACTTTGAATGCGAACATGTTTAATAAATATAAGTAAGTAAGTGATTTATTTAAAAATATAAAGCAGGGAAATATTAAAAATCAATTACAACTATTATTTATTAATTAAAAATTTTGAATATAAGATGTAAGAAAGTGCTTTATTTGTTAAATATAAACCAGGGAATTTCACTATAAGCGGTATCATCTCGTAATGTCACATCTCCTTTTTCCTATTTGCATTGGCATTAATTAACATTAATTAACAAGGTACTGTTCCGTAATTAAATTCCTCCAGTCAATCACTAGATACATACCCATCTCTATCGAATACCCCATCCCTTAATCAAGCTGGTTCCAGCGCCGCAATTGGCATGGGAGATATTTTTGGTATGTAATATTAGTATATATATATATTAAATATTATGTGCTTATTATTTATATATTATATACTATAATAAGAAGATATATTATATTGCATAGAGTATGTTAGTGACCATGTATTCTTCCATACTTGTGATGAATTCGTGTATTTTATTTATCTTTAAATAATATTCACTTACAAGAATAATTAAATACATAAAAATAATATAACTAAAAATATGTATTAATAATAATAGTTATTATAAATATATTGACTAATATTTTGTATATTATTTAATAATTAGGTTATCATTTTATAATTATACATTATATATTTAATGAGTATCATAACATATACTGTCATTAATGTTTAATATGAAGTGAGTTATTACTGAATATGAATACATGTATATTAAAGTAAATTTTAATTAATTGCATTATTATAACTTACATGGAATATTTATATGTGCATATTGCGAAAAAACATTTAAAATTAAATAAAATAGTATTGATTATTATAATAAGATAACTCAATATTTTAAACTAAATTATAACTGACGATATCAATTAATCATTAATCTCGTCATACTTTCATCTAGTTTTACTTTAATATGCATTGAGATATTTACTTCAACATAGGAATATTATTTTCAAATGAAGTTCCTACAATAATATTTACTTTACAATTAGTTTATAAGATCATATATGAAAATAGATCAAAATATAACTGACAATTATAATTGTATATATATTTATATATATATTTATACATATATATATATATATATATATATATATATATATATATATATATATATATATATATATATATACAAAGTTTGAATCAAGGTGAATAGCAATCTTTTATATGTATTACACATTACAAAATTTACCACAGACCAATTAATGAACCTTTTTCTATAAGTATTATGTTTATGTCATGGTTTTAAGAAATAATAATAAATATATTTATTAAAATGAATGAAGAAATATAGATTCGTGCTTTACATAGAACATAATTATTTATAATTTCTTTCCATGCCATTAAATATGTATGTCTCATATATAAGTAACATTTTTATTAATTTGCATAATAACATGAATTAACTAGAACCAATCAAATATAATAACGATTATTAACATTTACTGTACTCCGTACAGTGTACAGTGTACGGTACATATGAATAGCGTACATTGTATACTCTATATAGTATAGTGTATGTTGTAATTGGTATACCGTACAGTGTACACTGTATACTGTACAGTGTACAGGGTGTTCCGAATAATGTTTACTTACAAAGTAATTCTAGTCATAGCAACATAACAGATGATAATGCTTTTTATGTTTCATGAGTGATGCATGAATATAAAAATTATATTTATATTATTTTGATATCATTCTAACAAAGAAGTTTATATTTGATATTCTATTGTTATTTTTATCACAAAAGTTATAGTTATTGTATAAAAGTTAATAAAAAGTTTAAAATCTCTGTTGAGAAACTCTGTTTTAAATTATTATTTAAATTTTCGTAATTATTCTATTATTAATACATAAATAATGAAAGTAATATATAATTTTGTAAGTAAGTGTTTATTAAATTTTAAGTAAATTGAAGAACATTTATAATCGTTAAAGTTCTTAGATAAGATTAATTTAAATTGAAACGTATAATTATAATTATTTAATTTAATAGTTTAAATGAATAACATAAATGTCGAATATTTGTCAGTATATAAAGTAAGTAGGCGTGATCTCATAGGAGGCCTGCAATTAAACTATAACCTTTTTTAATATGTAACTTTTAGTGTAACTTTAAGTATAGTTGTGAGTAGATAAGCTTGTATTTAGTATAAGTTAGTTGTGAGTTGATAAGCTTGTATTTGGTATAGGTATAATTGTTAGTAAGTAGATGGGGTAGGTAGGTAGTGATCAGTATTTGGTGTTCTTAGTAGTATGAACCACTCAGTAGGCTTAAGAGTGTATTTGAGTACAGTCGAGTACCTAAATTGTATGGGAAAGTATTTGTACAGTATATACTTTACAATGTACAGTTTACATCCCTCTATGCCCTACTCGGTTAACACCTTTTCCTCTCATAACCACCTCTTCACCTCGTCCTACTCATACTTATCCCTTTCCCTTTCAGATTATCTGCCTTAAACTTGAAGTGTTACAAGTCTCGCTGTTGCAAGAGCATTTCCGAAATTCTCAAGAAAATCCTATTTCGACAAATTTGGAAAGACTGAATACTGGTTAGTGGTTACTAGTTGGTGTTATCAATGCTATAGTTACCGTATTGTTTAGAACAATAATACTATACAAATTTAACTTAGTAATTATAGTTTATATAATTATAGCTTAGTACCCATAGTTTATATAATATTACTAAATATTGCTTAATATTACTTAATATTAATTAATATTAATTAATATCACTTAATATCACTTAAATTACTCAATATAACTTAATATCACTTAATATCACTTAATATCACTTAATATCACTTAATATCACTTAATATCACTTAATATCACTTAATATCACTTAATATCACTTAATATCACTTAATATCACTTAATATCACTTAATATCACTTAATATCACTTAATATCACTTAATATCACTTAATATCACTTAATATCACTTAATATCACTTAATATCACTTAATATCACTTAATATCACTTAATATCACTTAATATCACTTAATATCACTTAATATCACTTAATATCACTTAATATCACTTAATATCACTTAATATCACTTAATATCAATTAATATCACTTAATATCAATTAATATCGCTTAATGTCACTTAAATTACTTAAAATTACTTAATGTTACTTAATATCACTTAAATTACTTAATATTACTTAATATTACTCAATATTACTTAAAATGACATAATATTAAATAATATTCTGGAATATCAAGGCAAGTTATAATGTAAACAAATATTAAACAATTTGAATTTTTTTTGATTTTAGAAAAATCCTAATTTAATATTTTATGATAAAATATATTTGAGTGATTATTTCCTAAATAAATTATGAAATGTTATTTTAAATAGTGGCATAAAGAATATATTGCTTAATATAAAGCTTAATAATGCTTTGAACTAGTATGATTATAACATAAGTTCTTATTTTATATATAATAATAGACAAATTATCTCCCTCTCCCTCTCCCTTTTTTGGAACGTTTATCCCAACTCCACAGTCTCATTTCTTTAATTTACTCTTATCACACTAATATTACCTCTCTCATCTCATGACTCTCATCTCACCACTATCATCTCATCTCACACTCTATTTACACCAAACTCATCTCATCACTCACATCTCACCACTTTCGTCGCATCTCACCACTCTAATCTTACCCCTCTCATCTCAACACTCACATCTAATCTCACCACTCTATATTACCACTCTCATCTCACCACTCTCATCTTATCTTACGACTCTCATCTTACCACTCTCATCTTACCACTTTCATCTTATCTTACGACTCTCATCTCATCACTCACATCTAATCTCACCACTCTAATTACACCAACCTCATCTTACCAATCACATCTCACCACTCTAATATTACCACTCTCATCTCACCATTTTCATCTTATCTTACCACTCTCATCTCAACACTCACATCTAATCTCACCACTCTAATTACACCAACCTCATCTCACCACTCACATCTCACCACTCTAATATTACCACTCTCATCTCACCACTTTCATCTTATCTTACCACTCTCATCTCACCATTCTCATCTTATCTTACCACTCTCATCTTACCACTTTCATCTAATCTCATCACTCTCGTTTCACTCAAGTCATGTATCCTCGTTATCCGTTTTTCGAAATGTTCCTTTTCCTAATTACAATTATTATAAAACAGAGATTGGCAATAAATTGAATATCACTCCAATGATTATTCAAGAAGAAAAATTGTCGAAATGGAAGAGAATCGTAATTTTTTGAAAAGCAACATTAAAATAAAATAAAACACACTTAATTAAATATTCTTTATTTATTTATATGTAAAACTAATACTATATATTATATTTGTATAAATTTGTTATCTCAATTGTAACTTATAAGTAGGTAATCAATATATCTAGTGTTATTTCTATTTTTTAAATGCCGTCACAAGATAAAATAAAATTAGTTTCTAAAAATTTTAACTATTTTTATAATAATTTAATGAATATTTACTAAATAAAATAATAATAATTTATTATTAATATATCATTATATAATAATTATCATACTATATAATAAAATCAGTATAACCCTATATCAATATTGATATGTTACTAAATTACTTATAATAAATGTATTATATAGTTTATAATAAATTAATATAATATAAATTACCAATTGTAAGTAAGTTTAGAATGAAATAAATAACGAATTTTATTTGTATTTTTGCTAGTTATGTTCTGTTTATTGATTATGTTTAGTATAATCTAAACTCTAGTTATATATATATATATATTATGCAATCTTACTATAAGTTTGTTATGTCTATGAATTACTGATATGTATTATACTTATTTCAATATATGTAGATAATAGTTTCTTTATTATATTTATTATATAATAATTAAACATTAATTGCGTAACTATTATTTTGTATAACTATTTTCAAGTGAAACATTCATTTACGTATATATTCAAAATATAATAAGTAAGAAGTATAAATGTTAATGTTTTTCAATATTTAATTCACATTGATTTTATATTTTATTCAGTAATGTCACTTTTATTATACATAACAGAGGCCTACATTACTGTACGATGGTCTACATGATCTGCAAATCGAACACTACTTTCAGCCCCATTCATTAAGAGTAAAACTCACCCAAATTAAACCGGTGAGTATTCAAAATATAGAATATCTAAAGATATAATACAACTAATTATACCATCTAATACATACTATATAAGTAAACGGTTATTAGAAAGTGTAGATTAAGGTTTAGTAGAAAGTGTAGGTTAATGTTTAGTAGAAAGTGTAGGTTAATATTTAGTAGAAAGTGTAGGTTAATGTTTAATAGAAAGTATAGGTTAATGTTTAGTAGAAAGTATAGGTTAATGTTTTGTAAAAATGTAGTTTATGGTTTTGAAATGTTTTATAAATTAAGCAAATAAATAATGTAAATCTAATTTTTCTTATTTAATATAATTCGGGATATTCGCAGGCACTGGGGGCAGATCAGCAAGTTGTTTGGTCATGTCGTTGTCATGGCGTTGGTCATTACCTTGGTCATGGCGTTGGTCATGGCATTGTACATGGCGTTGGTCATGGCGTTGGTCATTGCGACGATAATTGCGTTAGTCATGATGTTAGTCTTGGCGATGGTCATTGCGTTGGTCATGGCGATGGTCATTGCCTTGGAAATGGCGATGGTCATGGCGTTGGTAATGGCGATGTTCATTGCATTTGTCATAGCAATGTTCATGGCGATGGTCATAGCGTTGTTCATGGCGTTGGTCATGGCGTTAGTCATTGCGATGGTAATTGCGTTGGTCATGATGTTAGTCATGGCGATGGTCATGGCGTTGGGTATTGCCTTGGTCATGGCGTTGGTAATGGATATATTCATTGCATTGGTCATGGCAATGATTATGGCGATGGAAACGGCATTTGTCATAGCGATGTCATGGCGTTGGTCATGGCGATGGTCATTGCGATGTTCATTGCCTTGGTTATGGCGATGGTCATGACATTGGTAATGGCGATGTTCATTGCATTGGCAATGGCAATGGTTATGGCGATGGGAGCGGCATTTGTCATGGCGATATCATGGCGTTGGTCATGGCGTTGGTCATGGCGATGTTCATTACCTTGGTCATGGCAATGGTTATGGCGATGGTCATGGCATTTGTCATGGCGATGGTCATGGCATTTGTCATGGCGATGGTCATGGCATTGGCAATGGCAATGGTTATGACGATGGTCATGGCATTTGTCATGGCGATGGTCATGGCATTGGTCTTGGCTATGTTCATTGCATTGGTCATGGCGATGGTTATGGCGATGGTCATGGCATTTGTCATGGCGATGGTCATGGCATTGGTCTTGGCTATGTTCATTGCATTGGTCATGGCGATGGTCACGATTGCTAAGATAATATAAATTCATACTTTAGTCAAATTATAAAATACAAAATAACATCAGTTTAAGAATTAAAAATTTTTTAAAAAATCAGTTTAAGTCATAATTAGTTAAACGAATCATGATAAGAATATGTGAATGAGTGAATTAGTGTGTGTGTGTATGAATTAGTGTGTGATATTCTATATTATGATGAAAGTTATATAAAAGTGATCAAATGTACAAGAAAATATTGTCGTAATCTTGCAGATAATGTCAGTAAACACATATGTTAATAGAGGATAGTAATTAGTGGGATTATACATGTAGGAGAATGTCAGAAAATATATAAGAAATATTATATAATATTAATTATTATTGTCTTAAAACTTACTTGGGGTGGTTGTGTGTATGTCTGCGTATGTTTGTGTGTACGTTTGTTTATATGTTTGTGTATGTATGTGTGTATGTCTATGTGTATGTCTGTGTGTATGTTTGTGTGTATGTCTATGTATGTCTGTGTATGTTTGTGTATGTTTGTGTGTATGTTTGTGTTTATGTATGTGTATGTATGTGTATGTTTATGTGTATGTCTGTATGTATGTGTATGTTTGTGTATGTCTGTGTGTATGTCTGTGTGTATGTCTGTGTGTATGTCTGTGTGTATGTATGTGTATGTATGTGTATGTTTATGTGTATATATGTGTATGTCTGTGTATGTTTGTGTATGTTTGTGTGTATATCTGTATATGTTTGTGTGTATGTATGTGTATGTATGTATGTATATGTATGTTTGTGTGTATGTCTGTGTATGTCTGTGTATGTTTGTGTATGTTTGTGTGTATGTTTGTGTATGTTTGTGGGTATGACTGTGTGTATGTCTGTGTGTATGTTTGTGTGTATGTCTGTGTGTGTTTGTGTGTATGTATGTGTGTATGTCTGTGTGTATGTTTGTGTCTATGTCTGTGTATGTATGTGTATGTTTATGTGTATGTCTGTATATGTCTGTGTATGTATGTGTATGTCTGTGTGTATGTCTGTGTACGTCTGTGTATGTTTGTGTATGTTTGTGTGTATGTTTGTGTATGTTTGTGTGTATGTCTGTGTATGTTTGTTTGAATGTTTGTTTATATGTTTGTGTATGTCTGTGTGTATGTCTATGTGTATGTCTGTGTGTATGTTTGTGTGTATATCTGTGTATGTCTGTGTATGTTTGTGTGTATGTCTGTATGTATGTCTGTGTGTATGTTTGTGTCTATGTCTGTGTATGTATGTGTATGTTTATGTGTATGTCTGTGTATGTCTGTGTATGTTTGTGTATGTGTGTGTGTATATCTGTATATGTTTGTGTGTATGTATGTGTATGTGTGTATGTATGTGTATGTTTGTGTGTATGTCTGTGTATGTCTGTGTATGTTTGTGTATGTTTGTGTGTATGTTTGTGTATGTTTGTGTGTATGACTGTGTGTATGTCTATGTGTATGTTTGTGTGTATCTCTGTGTATGTTTGTGTGTATGTCTGTGTGTATGCCTGTGTGTATGTTTGTGTCTATGTCTGTGCCTGTATGTGTATGTTTATGTGTATGTCTGTATATGTATGTGTATGTATGTGTATGTTTGTGTGTATGTCTGTGTATGTCTGTGTATTTTTGTGTATGTTTGTGTGTATGTTTGTGTATGTTTGTGTGTATGTCTGTGTATGTTTGTTTGTATATTTGTGTGTATGTCTGTGTATGTTTGTGTGTATGTTTGTGTATGTCTGTGTATGTCTGTGTATGTTTGTGTATGTCTGTGTATGTCTGTGTATGTTTGTATTTATGTTTGTGTGTATGTGTGTGTATGTTTGTGTATATAGTTGTACTGTAGTTGTGTGTTTTATTAGCATCTTCAGATTGGAGATTCTAAGATATATTAAATATGAATTCTAGTTTTTTTTATAAATATATATTATACTCTATGATGATATATTATAGGGAGTAGGTTTATTATTAGAAGGAAATAGTTATATTATATATATTTATATTAATGAGTGAGTAAATGAGTGAGAGATTGAGTGAGTGAGTAAGTGAGTGAGTGAGTGAGTAAGTGAGTGAGTAAGTGAGTGAGTGAGTGAGTGAGTGAGTGAGTGAGTGAGTGAGTAAGGAGTGAATGAGTGAGTGAATGAATGAGTGAGTGAGTAAGTGAGTGAGTGAGTGTGTGAGTAAGTGAGTGTGTGAAAGAGTGAAAGAGTGAGTTAAAAGGCAGTCATGGTTAAAATATATGCGATGGGTTATATTGAACATACCGGTAGTTGGGCCCTGAGCTCCAGTTAATGTTGCAATATCGACAATGTAGTCGACTCCCAATTATGTGTTCGCGTAGGCCACCTGGTGAGTAGTAGGTATTGAAAATAGTTGTTTTAAAATGAGAACAAAATAAATAGGTCAAAGGTTAACTAAGGTTAGAAATTACGTATGGATTGAATTTGTGATCAAAATTATTTAGAAAATTAAAATCTAAAAATGATAAATTGAATAGAGATAGTTATTGTTAAAATGATTGCCATTCAATTATAACCCCGTCTCCAAGAAACATATGTATTGATGACCTCAACAGTATAAGTGATAAGTTGATAGTTAAAATTGTAAATCTGAAACTTTACTTAAATTTACAAGGAAAATCGTAAATTAAGTTTCTTTATTATACATTGTATAATATCTGCACTAAATTATATGTAGATCTATAACTATTCTATAGATAGTAGTATAACAAGACTATATATATAAATGACATATACATCATATAAACAATAATAATCACACATTGATGAGGATTTTAGCAATGCAAAAGTTAGTTGAAATTGAATAAAGAGTAAAAATCAATTATTAAAGAGGATTCGCGTATGAGATAAATAAAAGTACGATGGCATTAACTAGCCTAAAGTACGGTATGCACCTACCTTCCGCTGTACATTTCGATATTATTATTTTATATAGATAATATATATTTTATATAGTAAAAATATTAATAAATAATATAAAATAGTATTATTATATTCAGTATTGAATATATTTCAATTAAATATCATTTGTATTCAGATGTATTAAACCATTTAATCTACCTATAATATGATATTATTATTATAATATAATAAATACAACCAACGTTTACGGTCATTTTAAAGTAACAGTCATATTTCCTTTGTAAAAGTATTCTTGCTTTCTTCTCATTAGTTATAAATTTATTTCTAATTATATAAATATTATTACCTTATTATTTGTACTGTTTGCATAATAAAGGTAAATAATCTTTCAATTGCATTTCCTCCGAATAATTACTTTCAATCACATACTGTTGTCATATATGAACCAGTATGTTCAATTTATGAGATAATCAACTAATATTTTTTTATATTTAGAAAATCTAAGTATTGTTAAAAGCACTTTTCAATTAAGTGACAAATTTATAAAAAAAACAATATTTTACGGAATATTTTAAGATATCTCACCAAAATACAACAATAAAACTTCTGTGTTTATTATAAGTAGGTCATAATCATTGGCAAAAGTAATTTAAGTAATATTAAGTATTATTAAGTAATATTAAGTGATATTAAGTAACATTTAGTGATATTAAGTAATTTTAAGTTACATTAAGTGATATTAAGTAACATTACGTATTATTAAGTGATATTAAGTGATATTAAGTAATTTTACGTGATATTAAGTAACATTAAGTGATATTAAGTGATATTAAGTGATATTAAGTAATTTAATTGATATTAAGTGATATTAAGTGATAATAAGTGATATTAAGATATATGTAATGTAAGTGATATTAAGTGATATTAATTGATATTAAGTGATATTAAGTGACATTAAGAGACATTAAGTGATATTAAGTGATATTAAGTGATATTAAGTGATATTAATTGATATTAAGTGATATTAAGTGTTTTTAAGTGCTATTAAGTGATATTAATTGATATTAAGTGATATTAAGTGATATTAAGTGATATTAAGTGATATTAAGTGATATTAAGTGATATTAAGTGATATTAAGTGATAATAAGTGATATTTAGTGATATTATGTAATTTAAGTGATATTAAGTGATATTAATTGATATTAAGTGATATTAAGTGATATTAATTAATTTAATTTATATTAAGTGATATTAAGTGATATTAAGTGATAATAAGTGATATTATTTTATATTAAGCGATATTAAGTGATATTAAGTGACATTAAGTGATAATAAGTGATAATAAGTGATAATAAGTGATATTAAGTGATATTAAGTGATATTAAGTGATATTAATTGATATTAAGTGATATTAAGTGATATTAAGTGATATTAATTGATATTAAGTGATATTAAATCATATTAAGTGATATTAATTGATATTAAGTGATATTAAGTGTTTTTAAGTGCTATTAAGTGATATTAAGTGATATTAATTGATATTAAGTGATATTAAGTGATATTAAGTGATATTAATTGATATTAAGTGATATTAAATCATATTAAGTGATATTAAGTGATATTAAGTGATATTAAGTGATATTAAGTGATATTAATTGATATTAAGTGATATTAAATCATAGTAAGTGATATTAAGTGATATTAAGTGATATTGAATGATATTATGTGATATCAAGTGATATTAAGTAATATTAAGTGATATTAATTAATATTAAGTAATATTAAACAATATTTAGTAATATTATATAAACTATGGGTACAATTATATAAATTAAAAACATAAGCATAATCTCAATGATATATTATCATTATTTAGTTAGATTTGTATAGTACTATTGTTCTAAACAATACAGTAACAATAGCATTAATAACACCAACTAGTAACCACTAACCAGTATTCAGTCTTTCCAAATTTGTCGAATTAGGACTTTCTTGAGAATTTCGGAAATGCTCTTGCAACAGCGCATGCATAAGGGAACACTTCAAGTTTAAGGCAGATAATCTGAAAGTTAAAGGGATAATCATGAGGAAGACGAGGTGATGAGGTGGTTATGAGAGGAAAAGGTGTTAACCGAGTAGGGCATAGAGGGATGTACGCTGTACATTGTAAAGTATATACTGTAGAAATATCTTCCCATGCAATTTAAGTACTCGAGTGTACTCAAACACACTCATAAGCCTACTGAGTGGTTCATACTACTAAAAACACCAAGTACTGATCACTAACTACCTACCCAATCCACTTACTCACAACTACAAGCTTATCTACTCACAACTATACTTACACTAAATACAAGTTTATCTACTCAAAACTAAACTCACACCAAATACAAGTTTATATATCTCAATGCATATTAAAGTAAAACTAGATGAAAGTATGACGAGATTAATGATTAATTGATATCGTCAGTTATAATTTAGTTTAAAATATTGAGTTGTCTAATCCATACTATTTTATTTAATTTTAAATGTTTTTTCGCAATATGTACATATAAATATTACATGTAAGTTATAATAATGCAATTAAGTAAAATTTATTTTAATATACATGTATTCTTATTCAGTAATATACTCACTTCATATTAAACATTAACTGACTGTATATGTTATGATACTCATTAAATATATAATGTAAAATTATAATATGATAACCTAATTATTAAATAATATACAAAATATTAGTCAGTATATTTATAATAACTATTATTATTAATACATATTTTTAGTTTTATTATTTATATGTATTTAATTATTCTTGTAAGTGAATATTATTTAAAGATAAATTAAATACACGAATTCATCACAAGTATGGAAGAATACACGGTCACTAACATACTCTATGCAATATAATATATCTTCTTATATATTATATACTATAATATATAAGATTATATAATATTTAATATATATATATATACTAATATTACATACCAAAAATGTCACTGCAGCGGTATTATCTTGTAATGTCACATCTCCTTTTTCCTATTTTCATTGGCATTACAAGGTACTGTTCCGTAATAATAATAAATTCCTCCAATCAGTAACTAGCTACCCATCTCTATCGACTACTCCCCCCAAATATCTATCTATATCTGCCAATAACCCTCTCCCCCAACAATCCCATCTTCCTATCCTATCCTAATCTTTCTTATTAAAATAAGCCCACCCAAATACCAACCCATCAACTTCCACTCCTCCTTCCGGTTCTATATATCCATCAACATCAATTTTATTCCCCCCAAATAACCCAAATCTGTTCTCTTTTTCATTTTCCTCAATATCCTCATTTTTATCACCTTTACTTTCTATAACCTCTCCAATATCGCCGACCATACCCATTTCCTCTTCTTTTATTCTACTAACTACCATAATCCCCACTGCCAGTCCTATCATCCCCCCGCCCAAACCAAAAATATCCCCCATTCCAATTGCTGCACTTGCAACAATCTTCATTAATTCAACTTTCTGTTGCGAATACAATATTATATATATTTAAAATATAGCTTAATATATATCGTATGCTGTATAATATATACTGTATTATATCTTAATGGTTATCATAATATGTTTATAAACTAACTTTGAAGGAGAACATATTTAATAAATATAAGAGTAAATGATGTATATAAAACAGGGAAATAATAAAAATCAATTACAACTATTATTTATTAATTAGAAAATTTTTTTGCAAATTTAAATATTAATTATTTAATTACCTAATAAAAATTATATTTTTCAAATTGTTAAAATTAATTTTATATTATTTTTACTTGTCAATTTATTTTTACTATGTATTAATTATCTATCTAAATTGTCAATCTACATGCTGTATTATATCCATCCATCCATCCATCCATCTATCCATCCATCCATCCATATATCCATTCATCCATCCATCCATCCATCCTTCCTTCCGTACATCCATCCATCCATCCATCCCTTTATACATCCATCCATCCATCCATCCATCCACCCATCCATCCATCAATCCATCCATTCATACATCTATCAATTCATTCATATATCCGTTGAATTGAATTGAATTGAAAAGTTTATTTATAATAAATATAAAAATTATAATAAATACCTAATGTATTAATTTTTGAAATCATGCATTTTTAGCACATTTTAAATAATGATTTTAATAACTATTATTTATTTATCGATAGAATTTATATTTTTTAATATAACAAAATATCAATAGAAGCATTATATTTAACGATGGCTTGAAATGAGAAATTATTCAGCGTATAGAATACTATGTTTAACTTATACTGCCCCAAACGCTAAACAGCCGCACTACCTTTATAATATTATTAAACTAAAGGAAAATACCCGCCGATTAAGATCTAGTAAAAGTTTGCTACTATCAAATCAAAAATTTAATCTTGGTACCTATGGTAAAAGAAGGTTTAGTGTTGCAACAACCTTCCTCTACATTTTCGAAGATGTAATTCTATAAAAAACAATTCAGAAGGCAGTGAAAAATTATTTACAATGCTTAACATAAGCTCTTGGATTGATCTTGTGCTCTGCATCTGCGCGGGTGTTCTATGACTACTCCGATCACATATATATCTGCCCGAATGTCAGAGTCCTCTAACTAATTTTATGTTATCATTTAATTCACTTATGATATCATTTTACTCTCTTTAAAACATATCTATTTGTTATTTTGTGTATAAATAATCTTTTCAATTCAATTCAATTCAATGGAAGGATGGATGGATTGATGGATGGATGGATGGATGGATATAATACATCATGTAGATTGATAATTTAGATAGACAATTAATACATAGATTGACAATTAAAAATAGTATAAAATAAATTTTAACAATTTGAAAAATATAATTTTTATTAGGTAATTAAATAATTAATATTTAAATTTGCAAAAAAAATTTCTAATTAGTAAATAATAGTTGTAATCGATTTATAATATTTATAATATTTACCTGCTTCACATATTTTAATAAATCACTTACATTAAACATGTTCGCCTTCAAAGTTAGTTTATAAATATATTATGATAACCATTAAGATATAATACAATATATATTATACAGCATACGATATATATTAAGCTATATTTTAAATATATATAATATTGTATTCGCAACAGAAAGTTGAATTAATGAAGATTGTTGCAAGTGCAGCAATTGGAATGGGGGATATTTTTGGTTTGGGAGGGGGGATGATAGGACTGGCAGTGGGGATGATGGTAGTTAGTAGAATAAAAGAAGAGGAAATGGTTATGGTCGGCGATATTGGAGAGATTGGAGAGGTTATAGAAAGTAAAGGTGATAAAAATGAGGATATTGAGGAAAATGAAAAAGAGAACAGATTTGGGTTATTTGGGGGAAATAAAATTGATGTTGATGGATATATAGAACCGGAAGGAGGAGTGGAAGTTGATGGGTTGGTATTTGGGTGGGCTTATTTTAATAAAAAAGATTAGGATAGGATAGGAAGATGGGATTGTTGGGGGAGGAGGTTATTGGCAGATATAGATAGTTATTTGGGGGGAGTAGTCGATAGAGATGGGTAGCTAGTTACTGATTGGAGGAATTTATTATTATTACGGAACAGTATCTTGTAATGCCAATGAAAATAGGAAAAAGGAGATGTGGCATTACGAGATAATACCGATGCAGTGAAATTTTTGGTATGTAATATTAATATATATATATATATATATTAAATATTATGTGCATATTATTTATATATTATATACTATATAATATATAAGAAGATATAGTATATTGCATAGAGTATGTTAGTGACCGTGTATTCTTCCATACTTGTGATGAATTCGTGTATTTTATTAATCTTTAAATAATATTCACTTACAAGAATAATTAAATACATATAAATAATAAAACTAAAAATATGTATTAATAATAATAGTTATTATAAATATACTGACTAATATTTTGTATATTATTTAATAATTAGGTTATCATTTTATAATTTTACATTATATATTTAACGAGTATCATAACATATACTGTCATTAATGTTTAATATGAAGTGAGTATATTACTGAATAAGAATACATGTATATTAAAATACATTTTAATTAATTGCATTATTATAACTTACATGTAATATTTATATGACCATATTGCGAAAAAACATTTAAAATTAAATAAAATAGTATGGATAAAATAGTATATAATAAGACAACTCAATATTTTAAACTAAATTATAACTGACGATATCAATTAATCATTAATCTCGTCATACTTTCATCTAGTTTTACTTTAATATGCATTGAGATATATAAACTTGTATTTGGTGTGAGTGTAGTTTTGAGTAGATAAACTTGTATTTAGTGTAAGTATAGTTGTGAGTAGATAAGCTTGTAGTTGTGAGTAAGTGGATGGGGTAGGTAGGTAGTGATCAGTATTTTGTGTTTTTAGTAGTATGAACCACTCAGTAGGTTTATGAGTGTGTTTGAGTACACTCGAGTACTTAAATTGTATGGGAAGGTATTTCTACAGTATATACTTTACAATGTACAGCGTACATCCCTCTATGCCCTGATCGGTTAACACCTTTTCCTCTCATAACCACCTCTTCACCTCGTCTTCCTCATGATTATCCCTTTCCCTTTCAGATTATCTGCCTTAAACTTGAAGTGTTCCCTTATGCATGCGCTGTTGCAAGAGCATTTCCGAAATTCTCAAGAAAGTCCTATTTCGACAAATTTGGAAAGACTGAATACTGGTTAGTGGTTACTAGTTGGTGTTATTAATGCTATCGTTACCGTATTGTTTAGAACAATAGTACTATACAAATCTAACTTAATAATGATAATATATCATTGAAATTATGCTTATGTTTTTAATTTATATAATTATACCCATAGTTTATATAATATTACTAAATATTGTTTAAAAATACTTAATATTAATTAATATCACTTAATATCACTTAATATCACTTGATATCACACAATATCATTTCATATCACTTAATATCACTTAATATCACTTAATATGATTTAATATCACTTAATATCAATTAATATCACTTAATATCACTTAATACCACTTAATATCAATTAATATCACTTAATATCATTTAATATCATTTAATATCACTTAATATCACTTAATATCACTTAATATCACTTAATATCACTTAATATCACTTAATATCACTTAATATCACTTAATATCACTTAATATCACTTAATATCACTTAATATCACTTAATATCACTTAATATCACTTAATATCAATTAATATCACTTAATATCACTTAATATCACTTAAAACACTTAATATCACTTAATATCACTTAATATCACTTAATATCACTTAATATCACTTAATATCACTTAATATCACTTAATATCACTTAATATCACTTAATATCACTTAATATCACTTAATATCACTTAATATCACTTAATGTCACTTAATGTCACTTAATGTCACTTAATGTCACTTAATGTCACTTAACATCACTTAATATCAATTAATATCACTTAATATCACTTAATATCACTTAATATCACTTAATATCACTTAATATCACTTAATATCACTTAATATCACTTAAAAACACTTAATATTACTTAATATTACTTAATATCTCTTAATATCACTTAATATCACTTAATATCACTTAATATCACTTAATTTCACTTAATATCACTTAATGTCTCTTAATGTCTCTTAATATCACTTAATATCAATTAATATCACTTAATATCACTTAATATCACTTAATATCACTTAACATCACTTAACATCACTTAACATCACTTAACATCACTTAACATCGCTTAATATCAATTAATATCACTTAATATCAATTAAATTACTTAATATCACTTAATATCACTTAATGTTACTTAATATCACGTAATATTACTTAATATCACTTAATATCACTTAATAATACGTAATGTTACTTAATATCACTTAATGTAACTTAAAATTACTTAATATCACTAAATGTTACTTAATATCACTTTATATTACTTAATAATACTTAATATTACTTAAATTACTTTTGCCAATGATTATGACCTACTTATAGTAAACACAGAAGTTTTATTGTTGTATTTTGGTGAGATATCTTAAAATATTCCGTAAAATATTGCTTTTTTTTATAAATTTGTCACTTAATTGAAAAGTGCTTTTAACAATACTTAGATTTTCTAAATATAAAAAAATATTAGTTGATTATCTCATAAATTGAACATACTGGTTCATATATGACAACAATATGTGATTGAAAGTAATTATTCGGAGGAAATGCAATTGAAAGATTATTTTCCTTTATTTTGCAAACAGTACAAATAATAAGGTAATAATATTTATATAATTAGAAATAAATTTATAACTAATGAGAAGAAAACAAGAATACTTTTACAAAGGAAATATAACTGTTACTTTAATATGACCGTAAACGCTGGTTGTATTTATTATATTATAATAATAATATCATATTATAGGTAGATTAAATGGTTTAATACATCTGAATACAAATGATATTTAATTGAAATATATTCAATACTGAATATAATAATACTATTTTATATTATTTATTAATATTTTTACTATATAAAATATATATTATCTATATAAAATAATAATATCGAAATGTACAGCGGAAGGTAGGTGCATACCGTACTTTAGGCTAGTTAATGCCATCGTACTTTTATTTATCTCATACGCGAATCCTCTTTAATAATTGATTTTTACTCTTTATTCAATTTCAACTAACTTTTGCATTGCTAAAATCCTCATCAATGTGTGATTATTATTGTTTATATGATGTATATGTCATTTATATATATAGTCTTGTTATACTACTATCTATAGAATAGTTATAGATCTACATATAATTTAGTGCAGATATTATACAATGTATAATAAAGAAACTTAATTTACGATTTTCCTTGTAAATTTAAGTAAAGTTTCAGATTTACAATTTTAACTATCAACTTATCACTTATACTGTTGAGGTCATCAATACATATGTTTCTTGGAGACGGGGTTATAATTGAATGGCAATCATTTTAACAATAACTATCTCTATTCAATTTATCATTTTTAGATTTTAATTTTCTAAATAATTTTGATCACAAATTCAATCCATACGTAATTTCTAACCTTAGTTAACCTTTGACCTATTTATTTTGTTCTCATTTTAAAACAACTATTTTCAATACCTACTACTCACCAGGTGGCCTACGCGAACACATAATTGGGAGCTGACTACATTGTCGATATTGCAACATTAACTGGAGCTCAGGGCCCAACTACCGGTATGTTCAATATAACCCATCGCATATATTTTAACCATGACTGCCTTTTAACTCACTCTTTCACTCTTTCACACACTCACTTACTCACACACTCACTCACTCACTTACTCACTCACTCATTCATTCACTCACTCATTCACTCCTTACTCACTCACTCACTCACTCACTCACTCACTCACTCACTCACTTACTCTCTCACTTACTCACTCACTCACTCACTTACTCACTCACTCAATCTCTCACTCACTCCTTACTCACTCACTCACTCACTCACTCACTCACTCACTCACTCACTCACTCACTTACTCACTCACTTACTCACTCACTCACTCACTTACTCACTCACTCAATCTCTCACTCATTTACTCACTCATTAATATAAATATATATAATATAACTATTTCCTTCTAATAATAAACCTACTCTCTATAATATATCATCATAGAGTATAATATATATTTATAAAAAAAACTAGAATTCATATTTAATATATCTTAGAATCTCCAATCTGAAGATGCTAATAAAACACACAACTACAGTACAACTATATACACAAACATACACAGACATACACACAAACATAAATACAAACATACACAGACTTACACAGACATACACAAACATACACAGACATACACAGACATACATAAACATACACACAAACATACACAGACATACACACAAACATACAAACAAACATACACAGACATACACACAAACATACACAAACATACACACAAACATACACAGACATACACAGACATACACACAAACATACACATACATATACAGACATATACAGACATACACATAAACATACACATACATACACAGACATAGACACAAACATACACACAGACATACACACAGACATACACACAAACATACACAGACATACACACAAACATACACACAGACATACACACAGTCATACACACAAACATACACAAACATACACACAAACATACACAAACATACACAGACATACACATACATACACACAAACATACACATACATACACAGACATACACAGATATACACATAAACATACACATACATACACAGACTTAGACACAAACATACACACATACATACACACAGACATACACACAAACATACACAAACATACACACAGACATACACACAAACATACACAAACATACACACAAACATACACAAATATACACAGACATACACAGACATACACACAAACATACACATACATACACACATACACACAAACATATACAGATATACACACAAACATACACAAACATACACAGACATACACAGACATACACATAAACATACACATACATACACAGACATAGACACAAACATACACACAGACATACACACAGACATACACACAAACATACACAGACATACACACAAACATACACACAGACATACACACAGACATACACACATACATACATACAGACATACACAAACATATAAACAAACGTTCACACAAACATACGCAGACATACACACAACCACCACAAGTAAGTTTTAAGACAATAATAATTAATATTATATAATATTTCTTATATATTTTCTGACATTCTCCTACATGTATAATCCCACTAGTTACTATCCTCTATTAACATATGTGTTTACTGACATTATCTGCAAGATTACGACAATATTTTCTTATACATTTGATCACTTTTATATAACTTTCATCATTATATAGAATATCACACACTAATTCATACACACACACTAATTCACTCATTCACATATTCTTATCGTGATTCGTTTAACTATTTATGACTTAAACTGATTTTTTAAAAAAATTTTAATTTTTAAACTGATATTATTTTGTATTTTATAATTTGACTAAAGTATGAATTTATATTATATTAGCAATCGTGACCATCGCCATGACCAATGCAATGAACATAGCCAAGACCAATGTCATGACCATCGCCATGACAAATGCCATGACCATCGCCATAACCATTGCCATGACCAAGGCAATGAACATCGCCATGACCAACGCCATGACCAACGCCATGACATCGCTATGACAAATGCCGTTCCCATCGCCATAACCATTGCCATGACCAATGCAATGGATATCGCCATTACCAACGCCATGACCATCGCCATGACCAACACCATGACCAACGCAATGACCATCGCCATGACTAACATCATGACTAACGCAATTACCATAGCAATGACTAACGCCGTGACCAACGCCATGAACAACGCCATGACCATCGCCATGAACATTGCTATGACAAATGCAATGAACATCGCCATTACCAACGCCATGATTATCGCCATATCCAAGGCAATGACCATCGCAATGACCAACGCCATGACCAACGCCATGCCCAAGGCAATGACCAACGTCATGAACAACGACATGACCAACGCCATGACATCGCTATGACAAATGCCGTTCCCATCGCCATAACCATTGCCATGACCAATGCAATGAATATCGCCATTACCAACGCCATGACCAAGGCAATATCCAACGCCATGACCATCGCCATGACTAACATCATGACCAACGCAATTACCATCGCAATGACCAACGCCATGACCAATGCCATGAACAACGCCATAACCATCGCCATGAACATTGCTATGACCAACGTCATGACATCGCCATGCCATATGCCATTCCCATCGCCATAACCATTGCCATGAACAACGCCATATCCAAGGCAATGACCATCGCAATGACCAACACCATGACCAACGCAATGACCATCGCCATGACTAACATCATGACTAACGCAATTACCATCGCAATGACTAACGCCGTGACCAACGCCATGAACAACGCCATGACCATCGCCATGAACATTGCTATGACAAATGCAATGAACATCGCCATTACCAACGCCATGACTATCGCCATATCCAAGGCAATGACCATCGCAATGACCAACGCCATGACCAACGCCATGTACAATGCCATGACCAACGACATGACCAAGGCAATGACCAACGCCATGACATCGACATGACCAAATAACTTGCTGATCTGCCCCCGGTGCCTGCGAATATCCCAAATTCCAAGTCGCACGCCGAGTAGCAAATACAAATAGACCTTGTGAATTTATATTAAATAAGAAAAATTAGATTTACATTATTTATTTGCTTAATTTATAAAACATTTCAAAACCTTAAACTACATTTTTACAAAACATTAACCTATACTTTCTACTAAACATTAACCTATACTTTCTACTAAATATTAACCTACACTTTCTACTAAATATTAACCTACACTTTCTACTAAATATTAACCTACACTTTCTACTAAATATTAACCTACACTTTCTATTAATATTAACCTACACTTTCTACTAAATATTAACCTACACTTTCTACTAAACCTTAATTTACACTTTCTAATAACCGTTTATTTATATAGTATGTATTCGATGGTATATTTAGTTATATTATATCTTTAGATATTCTATATTTTGAATACTCACCGGTTTAAATTGGGTGAGTTTTACTCTTACTGAATGGGGTTGAAAGTAGTATTTGATTGGTAGATCATGTAGTCCATCGTACAGTAATGTAGGCCTCTGTTATGTATAATAAAAGTGACATTACTGAATAAAATATAAAATGATTATTATATTTTGAATATATACGTAAATGAATGTTTCACTTGAAAATAGTTATACAAAATAAAAGTTATGCAATTAATGTTTAATTATTATAATTACTAATATCTGACAAGGAGATCAATGAGAGAAATATAATAAAGAAACTATTATCTACATATATTGAAATAATTAAAATACATATCAGTAATTCATAACAAACTTATAGTAAGATTGCATAATATATATATATATATATATATATATATATATATATCTATATATATATATATCTAGAGTTTAGATTATACTAAACATAATAAATAAAGAGAACATAACTAACAAAAATACTAATAAAATTCGTTGTTTAATTCATTCTAAATTTACTTACAATTGGTAATTTATATTATATTAATTTATTATAAACTATATAATACATTTATTAACATATCAATTTAGTAACATATCAATATTGATATAGGGTTATATTGCTTTTATTATATAGTATGATAATTATTATATAATGATATATTAATAATAAATTATTATTATTTTATTTAGTAAATTCATTAAATTATTATAAAAATAGTTAACAAATTTTAGAAACTAATTTTATTTTATCTTGTGACCGCATTTAAAAAATAGAAATAACACTAGATATATTGATTACTTACTTATACAGTTACAATTGAGATAACAAATGTATACAAATATAATATATAGTATTAGTTTTAAATATAAATAAATAAAGAATATTGAATTAAGTGTGTTTTATTTTATTTTAATGTTGCTTTTCAAAAAATAAAGATTCTCTTCCATTTCGACAATTTTTCTTCTTGAATAATCATTGGAGTGATATTCAATTTATTGACAATCTCTGTTTTATAATAATTGTAATTAGAAAAAGGAACATTTCGAAAAACGGATAACGAGGATACATGACTTGTGTGAAACGAGAGTGGTGAGATTAGATGAAATTGGTAAGATGAGAGTGGTAAGATAAGATGAGAATGGTGAGATGATAGTGGTAAGATAAGATGAAAGTGGTGAGATGAGAGTGGTAATATTAGAGTGGTGAGATGTGATTGGTGAGATGAGGTTGGTGTAATTAGAGTGGTGAGATTAGATGTGAGTGTTGAGATGAGAGTGATAAGATAAGATGAAAGTGGTGAGATGAGAGTGGTAATATTAAAGTGGTGAGATATGATTGGTGAGATGAGGTTGGTGTAATTAGAGTGGTGAGATTAGATGTGAGTGATGAGATGAGAGTCGTAAGATAAGATGAAAGTGGTAAGATGAGAGTGGTAAGATGAGAGTCGTAAGATAAGATGAGAGTGGTGAGATGAGAGTGGTAATATTAGAGTGGTGAGATGTGAGTGGTGAGATGAGGTTGGTGTAATTAGAGTGGTGAGATTAGATGTGAGTGTTGAGATGAGAGGGGTAAGATTAGAGTGGTGAGATGCGAATGAAAGTGGTGAGATGTGAGTGATGAGATGAGTTTGGTGTAATTAGAGTGTGAGATGAGATGATAGTGGTGAGATGAGAGTCGTGAGATGAGAGAGGTAATATTAGTGTGATAAGAGTAAATTAATGAAATGAGACTAGTTCAAAGCATTATTACATTAAGCTATATATTCTTTATGCCACTATTTAAAACAACATTTCATAATTTATTTAGGAAATAATCACTCAAATATATTTCATCATAAAATATTAAATT
The DNA here is from genome assembly GCA_964035775.1 of Osedax frankpressi. Classification (NCBI taxonomy): domain Eukaryota; kingdom Metazoa; phylum Annelida; class Polychaeta; order Sabellida; family Siboglinidae; genus Osedax; species Osedax frankpressi. The sequence goes on from OZ038317.1 coordinate 16,118,073, forward strand.
AGGATTTATCTAAAATCAAAAAAAATTCAAATTGTTTAATATTTGTTTACATTATAACTTGCCTTGATATTCCAGAATATTATTTAATATTATGTCATTTTAAGTAATATTGAGTAATATTAAGTAATATTAAGTCATTTAAGTGATATTAAGTAACATTAAGTAATATTAAGTAATTTTAAGTAATTTAAGTGACATTAAGCTATATTAATTGATATTAAGTGATATTAAGTGATATTAAGTGATATTAAGTGATATTAAGTGATATTAAGTGATATTAAGTGATATTAAGTGATATTAAGTGATATTAAGTGATATTAAGTGATATTAAGTGATATTAAGTGATATTAAGTGATATTAAGTGATATTAAGTTATATTAAGTGATATTAAGTGATATTAAGTGATATTAAGTGATATTAAGTGATATTAAGTGATATTAAGTGATATTAAGTGATATTAAGTGATATTAAGTGATATTAAGTGATATTAAGTGATATTAAGTGATATTAAGTGATATTAAGTAATTTAAGTGATATTAAGTGATATTTAGTAATATTATATAAACTATGGGTATAATTACTAAGTTAGATTTGTATAGTATTATTGTTCTAAACAATACGGTAACAATAGCATCGATAACACCAACTAGTAACCACTAACCAGTATTCAGTCTTTCCAAATTTGTCGAAATAGGATTTTCTTGATAATTTCGGAAATGTTCTTGCAACAGCGCACCCATAAGGGAACACTTCAAGTTTAAGGCAGATAATCTGAAAGGGAAAGGGATAATCATGAGGAAGACGAGGTGATGAGGTGGTTATGAGAGGAAAAGGTGTTAACCGAGTAGGGCATAGAGGGATGTAAACTGTACATTGTGAAGTATATACTGTACAAATACCTTCCCATACAATTTAGGTACTCGAGTGAACTCAAATACACTCTTAAGCCTACTGAGTGGTTCATACTACTAAGAACACCAAATACTGATCACTACCTACCCCATCCACTTACTCACAATTATACTTATACCAAATACAAGCTTATCAACTCACAACTAACTTATACTAAATACAAGCTTATCTACTCACAACTATACTTAAAGTTACACTAAAAGTTACATATTAAAAAAGGTTATAGTTTAATTGCAGGCTTCCTATGAGATCACGCCTACTTACTTTATATACTGACAAATATTCGACATTTATGTTATTCATTTAAACTATTAAATTAAATAATTATAATTATACGTTTCAATTTAAATTAATCTTATCTAAGAACTTTAACGATTATAAATGTTCTTCAATTTACTTAAAATTTAATAAACACTTACTTACAAAATTATATATTACTTTCATTATTTATGTATTAATAATAGAATAATTACGAAAATTTAAATAATAATTTAAAACAGAGTTTCTCAACAGAGATTTTAAACTTTTTATTAACTTTTATACAATAACTATAACTTTTGTGATAAAAATAACAATAGAATATCAAATATAAACTTCTTTGTTAGAATGATATCAAAATAATATAAATATAATTTTTATATTCATGCATCACTCATGAAACATAAAAAGCATTATCATCTGTTATGTTACTATAGAAATTATTTTGTAAGTACAAATTATTCGGAACACCCTGTACAGTGTACTATGCACACTGTACTGTGTACACGGTACTGTATATCAATTATAACATACAATATACTATATATTGTATACAGTGTACACTATACATATGTACACTGTACAGTAGGGTGGATCACTTTTTTCAGAATTAACTGGCTCACTCAGCATATAAACTTTAAGGCATATAAAAATTAATCATATAATTAAAAAAAAATTATTTGCAATATTAAGTTATCGCCAGAAGTCTGAATTTATCGACTTTTTCAAAATTATAAGTATTTTTAAGAAAAATTTCCCATAACAAATAAATAAATACTTGTTTTCCCTATTATTTCCACCATTTTATTATTCTTTGTTTATGCTATATATTTAAAATATTTTTATTTTTCACAATGAATTTACGCAATAAATCTCCATTTTATACTTTATTTACACCAAGAATGATGAGTAATCGTCAGCTTCCAACATATTTAGACATTATACATATATATCTGACAATTTAGTACAACAAAGAGACGCAAAAATGCAGACGATTGAAAAAATAATAGAAATCTGGATTTCAGCATCGATCCCAGTGATATCATTGAAATCAATATCTAACAAACTAGATAAATACATTATGATAATTTCAAAATTAAAGAAGTCAGAGCACAAATTGTATTTTTCCAAATCTGTAAATGAACATATTAAAAAGTATAAAATATTATTTGAAATATGTACATGTAAATGCAAACATGATTGCCTTTGTTCTTGAGAACGACAGGTACCTCGATGTGAAAGAATTTTTTTAATAGATAAGAGAAATAATAGACAGATGTTTAACATATTTTTTAATATACAATATTATATTTGGTTGATTTGTTTACTTCATATGAATGAGCTGCCTCTTAGAAAGATATTCGCAATGCTGGATGGAGAAACAAAAGGCCCTGATTTACATAATGGTCCGATTGGTTTAAATCTTTCTAAATGTGAAGAAGCAGATGTTGCTGGATTTATTCCAATTGAAATTGATCAAATATTCAAAAGATATCTAGAGAATTGTCAAGATTTAGGATCTGATCAGCAATATCTTCGAGATATAGTCTTGTCAATCAATTATGGAGTTAATAATTCTCTTAAAAGACGTTCACCAGGAAAACTCGGGAATGCATGCTGGTTAACGACAGCAAATAGGATTCTTCGGTATTATACGAGTCAAAATAATCCTACACTTAATCTTGTTTATTTAGTAAGATTTGTTATAAAAGTTTATGCTCGAAATTGGTTCGCGATTAAATATTAACCAAGATTTACCAATCCGCCAAAGCATATATTTAATTTTATAGAAAATATACACGAGTTAGATTGCGAATTAATTAGAGATGAATGTTTTCGGACGATATCTCACAATTCATTTTTATTACATACAGAATCGATTTTAATTGGAATGCTTTCTGATACCAATCCATGTGTAAGGATTGAAGCTGTAAAACGTATTTTACAAGATAGAGTAATGCTGAAAAAGATGGAAACGATATTTCCGTTTATCAAACATTGATTTTAATACGACACATTATTATAATCTCGTTTTATATGTTGATGATTGGCTCGAACCAATTCTAACTCGTAGCTATTCAACAGAAGACCTGAGAACATACACAGTTGAAAATATTGATATATTTGATTTTCCAGATATACCGTGTCATTCCCAGCATGTCAAAATAACGATAAGACTGGTTTCTGAAACAGCTACTAAATTAGCAGACCCCAAAGAACGTGACCAGAGAATACGAATGACAATACATTTCAGAAAATGTATGCAACATTTTAATTCTAAACAAAATTTTACAATGTAATTATAATAAAATTATTTAAAGATTCAAAATCCTCTTACATTTTAACTATGCAGTAATATTCTTTTTATATATTTTCTATCTCAATTAAATTGTATGTAATTGTCAATTAGATTGCCTTATAGTTAAGTTATTTCATAGCTATAAATACAATTTATAATTTTGCAATTTTTATTGTAAAAAGTGTAATATATGTTTATGTATACATCTTACTTAATAATTACTCATTAATAATAACTACTGATTTACTATTATTTCTAGGTTTAATATTAATTATTAATGTTTATAATTTTTTAAATTCTAGAATTTCTTGGAATATTTTTAATATTCTAATATTAATAAATTATCAATAATATTACTATAAGATATTAAAATTAACTTATATTTACTATTAACTATATTCAATGATAGCTAATATTACATAGTTATAACTATTAAAAAATAAATCATATTTCGTAAAAATTTACATTGTCGTACATTTCTGCATATAATTTAATAAGTTTTGCTTTTTTTTATTTCAACGATGAATATAGCATTACATATAGTTTATTTTATAGCATAGTAAGTATATTTTTAAAAAAATTTTATTTCTAAATAAAATATTTGGATTATTTGAAATTTCAATTTTTTTCCTGAAAAACACTTATAAATCCAAATTAAATTAAAATTTTTAATATTTTTTTATCATTATCCATTTCATAGGGATCAAATATAACTAATGTTGAATTGCTTATAAATTTAACAATATTTTAAGAAAAAAAAATGCCAAAAATATACAAAAAATTATAAAATTTTTATTTTCCTGGAATTTCTTGGTAACAATTTTTTAAAAAATTATTTAAATATGTTTTTATTTAATAATATATCATATAAAGCTCATAGTCATTTTTCATTATTAAAAAATCATTATTACCATTCAACTTTATAATTTTAATATTGCTCCTATGCTTTGCATGTTAAATATTGTATCTCTCCCATGTTAAATTTGAATGGGGTGGCGCTCAGTCATAATTTTAAAAAAAAATTAAAATTTATATATATTCATTATAAGTCATATATTTGCTATATATAATAGATGAGCCAATAAATAATATTGAAAAAAGTATCAAAGTGATCCACCCTACTGTACAGTATATGTTAATAAGCGTTATTATATTTGATTGGTTCTAGTTAATTCATGTTATTATGCAAATTAATAAAAATGTTACCTATATATGAGACATACATATTTAATGGCAGGGAAAGAAATTATAAATAATTATGTTTTATGTAAAGCACGAAACTATATTTCTTCATTCATTTTAATAAAATATATTTATTATTATTTCTTATAAACCATGACATAAACATAATACTTTTAGAAAAAGGTTCATTAATTGTTCTGTGGTAAATTTTGTAATGTGCACATATAAAAGATTGCTATTCACCTTGATTCAAACTTTGTATATATATATATATATATATATATATATATATATATATGTATAAATATATATATAAATATATACAATTATAATTGTCAGTTATATTTTGATATATTTTCATATATGATCTTATAAACTAATTGTAAAGTAAATATTATTGTAGGAACTTCATTTGAAAATAATATTCCTATGTTGAAGTAAATATCTCAATGCATATTAAAGTAAAACTAGATGAAAGTATGACGAGATTAATGATTAATTGATATCGTCAGTTATAATTTAGTTTAAAATATTGAGTTATCTTATTATATTAATCTCTTATATTTAATTTTAAATATTTTTTCGCAATATGCACATATAAATATTCCATGTAAGTTATAATAATGCAATTAATTAAAATGTATTTTAATATACATGTATTCATATTCAGTAATAACTCACTTCATATTAAACATTAATGACAGTATATGTAATGATACTCATTAAATAAATAATGTAAAATTATAAAATGATAACCTAATTATTAAATAATATACAAAATATTAGTCAGTATATTTATAATAACTATTATTATTAATACATATTTTTAGTTTTATTATTTTTATGTATTTAATTATTCTTGTAAGTGAATATTATTTAAAGATAAATAAAATACACGAATTCATCACTAGTATGGAAGAATACATTGTCATTAACATACTCAATGCAATATAAAATATCTTCTTATTATATATTATATATTATATATTATATAATATATAAATAATATGCACATAATATTTAATATATATATATATATATATATATATATATACTAATATTACATACCAAAAATATCTCCCATGCCAATTGCCGCGCTGGAAACCAGCTTGATGAAAGGAGGGGGTATTCGATAGAGATGGGTATGTATCTAGTTATTGACTGGAGGAATTTAATTACGGAACAGTACCTTGTAATGCCAATGCAAATAGGCAAAAGGAGATGTGACATTACGAGATGATACCGCTGTAGTGAAATTCCCTGGTTTATATTTAACAAATAAAGCACTTTCTTACATCTTATATTCAAAATTTTCTAATTAATAAATAATAGTTGTAATTGATTTTTAATATTTCTCTGCTTTATATTTTTAAATAAATCACTTACTTACTTATATTTATTAAACATGTTCGCATTCAAAGTTAGTTTATGAATATATTACGATAACCATTAAGATATAATACAGTATATATTATACAGCATACGATACACATTAAGCTATATTTTAAATATATATAATATTGTATTCGCAACAGAAAGTTGAATTAATGAAGATTGTAGCAAGTGCAGCAATTGGAATGGGAGATATTTTTGGTTTGGGCGGGGGGGGTGATAGGACTGGCAGTGGGGATGATGGTAGTTAGCGTAATTAAAGAAGAGGAAACGGATATGGTCGGCGACATCGGAGATATCGGAGAGGTGAAAGATAGTAAAGATAATAAAGATGTGGATATTGAGGACAACAAAATAGAGAACAGGTTTGGGTTATTTGGGGGGAATAAAATAGATTTGGAAATAATATAGTAATTAAAGATGACGAGTAAATATATAAATTAGATAAAGTATATAAAGGTGTGGATAGGAATGAAGATAATATTCAGGACAATAATCTCAAAAATCCCATATTCCTATCCTACTCTAATCTTTCTTGTTAAAATAAGCCCACCCAAATACCAATCCATCAACTTCCTCTCATAATTTATGTTCTATATATCCATTCAAATCTATTGCATTCCCCCCAAATAACCTACACTTGTTCTCAATTCTAATTTCCTCAACATCCTCATTTTTATTACTATCTCTTACAAATAAATAAAATCAATAAATGATAAAATAAAATCAGTTAGAGGACTATGACATTCGGGCAGATACATATGTGATCGGAGTAGTCACAGAACATCAGCGCAGATGCAGAGCTCAAGGTCAATCCAAGAGCTCATTTTAGGATTATAGATGATTTTTCACGGCCTTCTTAAATGTTATGATGGAATTACATCTTCGCAAATGTAGAGGAAGGTCGTTCCATAAAAAACACAAAATCTACTTTTACCATAGGTATCACGATTAAATTTTTGATTTGATAGTAGCAACTGTTAAATTAGTTCAATAATATCAAATTCCAAACCCAACAACTTTTATATGGTAAATGTGACTTATCCAATATAATCTGTTTTTTTTTAGAAATTTAATTCGACAAATGTTGATTTATCTCATTAAAACTTATCATATTATCTGTATCGAGAAAGAATAACTAGTATTCCGATATATATATATATATATATATATATATATATATATTATGTTATTATATAAGTCAATTGATATTTATAATATGTATTATTTAATTTCAACTCTCTTTAGTGTGTTTATGAAATTCTCGATGTTTATTTTAGCCTAATTTATATGATCTAAAATATACTTATGAACATTAAAAATCGACAATAACATATATATACCATTACTGATTTTAATGAGATCTAAAATTGTATAATATATTATAAACAGTTTTTATCTATGAAGCATATAAATAAATCACTATCATAATAATACAAACATTTTATATAGTAATATACCCATCAATAGTAAATAAGATTTAAATATAGGTTAAAATATTTAATTAAAATAATTCACGTCTGTAAATTATGAGTTTATTATATTTTAACTTGTACACTGTATAATGCACAGTGTATACTGTACAGTGTACAGTGTATACTATACAGTGTCCAGTTTACACTATACAGTGTACAGTATATACTGTAAATTGTACGATGTACACTCATCTATTATATTATATTTACCTACATATAATCAAGCTATATCGTGGTTGTTTCAGAATTATCCGGAAGGGCCGATATAACCTAGTACATAGATCATAGTAACCATAGAAACCATTTTATAATAATGACGGATTTTCAAACGTGATAACTAATTGTGAAAGCGAGAATACAATAGTAAAAGCGATGGTAACAATGGTAACAATAGTAACAATGGTAACAATAGTAACAATGGTAACAATGGTAACAATAGTAACAATGGTAACAATAGTAACAATGGTAACAATAGTAACAATGGTAACAATAGTAACAATGGTAACAATAGTAACAGCGTGGACATTGTGTAAAGCATATTATATGACTTTGCACGGCCTTCTTAAATGTTTTGATGGAATTACATATTTACAAAAGTAGAGGAAGGTTGTTCCATAAAAAACACAAAATCTTCTTTTACCATAGGTATCAAGATTAAATTTTTGATTTGATAGTAGCAATTGTTAAATTAGTTCAATAATATAAAATTCCAAACCCAACAACTTTTATATGATAAATTAACCAATACAATCTGTTTTTTTTAGAAATTTAATTCGACAAATGTTGATTTATCTCATTAAAACTTATCATATTATCTGTATCGAGAAAGAATAACTAGTATTCCGATATATATATATATATATATATATATATATTATATATTATGCTATTATACAAGTCAATAGATATTTATAATATTTAATTGAGATCTAAAATTGTATAATATATTATAAACAGTGTTTAACTAATGCCATGACAAACGCCATGACCAACGCAATGACTAACGTAATGACCAATGCTGTGGCCATCACCATGCCCAACGCCATTACTAACGCCATGACCAACGCCATGACCAACGCCATGAACAACGCAATGACCAGCACAATGACCATCTAAACTATAACCTAAATTCTACTAAACATTAACGTACACTTTCTACTAAACATTAATTTATACTTTCTACTAAACATTAACCTATACTTTCTACTAAACATTAATCTACACTTTCTACTAAACATTAACCTATACTTTCTACTAAACATTAACATACAATTTCTACTAAATATTACCTATACTTTCTACTAAATATTAACCTATGGTATATTCATAACATCTACCTATGAACTTTTAATATAAATAAATGTATTTAATAATCCCAAATATATTTTTAATTTTTTGCCTCGTTAAATATAAGGCTTCTATTGATATTATGTTATATTAAAAAATATAAATTCTATCGATAAATAAATAATAGTTATTAAAATCATTATTTAAAATGTGCTAAAAATGCATGATTAATTCGGTTGATGAAATATACATAATGAATAACTCTCAACATTTTACAAATACAATTAATAAGTTAAATCGAAGATGAGTAATGACTTATAATAAATTAATAAAAAAAATTTGAAATAATTCGATATAATTCGATAAAAACATTTAAGAAGGTCGTTAAAAAAACCGTGTGACTACTTTGATCACAAATGTATCTGCCCAAATGTCAGAATCCTCTAACTAATTTGATATTATAATTTAAGTCACTTATGATATTATTTGTACTCTCTTTACACAAATGATGCACTTTAAAACACAAATGAAAATATATCTATTTGTTATTTTGTGTATAAATAAACTTTTCAATTCAATGGATGGATGGATGGATTGATTAATGTTTAAAATCACTAAGATGGGTTAAAATGAAAAATTATTCAGCGTATAGAATACTATGTTTAACTTATACTCCACTCTACGCTAAACAGTAGCGCTACCTTTATGATATTATTAAACTAAAGCAAAATACCCGCCGATTAAGATCTAATAACAGTTTGCTACTATCAAATCAAAAAATTAATCTTGATACCTATGTTTAAAGAAGATTTAGTGTTTTAGCGCCAATTTTATGGAACAACCTTCCTCTACCTTTGCGAAGATATAATTCAATAAAAAAAATTATGAATGCCGTGAAAAATCATCTACTATGTTTAACATGAGCTCTTGGATTGATCTTGTGCGGATGTTCTATGACTACTCCGATCACATATGTATCTGCCCGAATGTCAGAGTCCTCTAACTGATTTGATTTTATGATTTAATTCACTTATGATATTATTTGTACTCTCTTTAAAACACAAATGAGAACATATCTATTTGTTATTTTGTGTATAAATAAACTTTTCAATTCAATTCAATTCAATTCAATGGATGGATGGATGGATGGATGGATGAATTAATGGATGGATCGATGTATTGATGGATGGATGGATGGATAGATGGATGTATGGATGTATGGATGGATGGATGGATGGATGGATGGATGAATAGGTGGATAGATGAATGGATAGTTGGATGGATGGATGGATGGATAGATATATGGATGGATATAATACATCATGTAGATTGACAATTGTATATTGACAATTCATACATCGATTGATAACTAAAAATATTTAAATTTACCACAACAATATTTAAATTTTCAACAACAATTTTCTAATTAGTAAATAATGGTTATAATTGCTTTTAATATTTACCTGTTTAAATTAAACATATTATAAATCATTTTATTTTAATATCTGGCAATATAAGACATAATAATATTATTTTCCTATTTATTTAAAAGATATTTTCATTCAAAGTTAGTTTTAAATATATTACGATAACCATTATGATATAATAAACAGTGTTATATTATACAGCATATGATATATATTAAGCTAAAATTAAATATATATAATATTGTATTCGCAAAAGAATTTATCAAGCTTATTACCAGCGAGGTAGATCATAATCTGGTAAGAGATAGTAATAAAAATGAGGATATTGAAATTAGAATTGAGAACAAGTGTAGGTTATTTGGTGGGAATGCAATAGATTTGAATGCATATATAGAACCTGAATTAGGAGTTGATGGATTGGTATTTGGGTGGGCTTATTTTAACAAGAAAGATTAGAGTAGGATAGGAATATGGGAGTGTTGGTATTATTGTCCTGAATATTATCTTCATTCCTATCCACACCTTTATATACTTTATCTAATTTATATATTTAATCGCTATCTTTAATTACTATATTATTTCCTAACGCCTGTATAAACTGTTTCCTCATCTTTAATTCTACTAACTACCATCATCCCCACAGCCAGTCCTATCATCCCCCCGCCCAAACCAAAAATATCCCCATGTCAATTGCTGCACTGGCAACAATCTGCTGCAATACCAACCCATCAACTTCCACTCCTCCTTACGGTTCAATATATCCATCCAAATCTATTTTATTCCCCCCAAATAACCCAAACCTGTTCTCTATTTTGTTGTCCTCAATATCCACATCTTTATCATCTTTACTATCTTTCACCTCTCCGATATCTTCGATGTCTCCGACCATACCCGTTTCCTCTTCTTTTATTCTACTAACTACCATCATCCCCACTGCCAGTCCTATCATCCCCCCGCACAAACCAAAAATATCCCCCATTCCAATTGCTGCACTTGCAACAATCTTCATTAATTCAACTTTCTGTTGCGAATACAATATTATATATATTTAAAATATAGCTTAATATATATCGTATGCTGTATAATATATACTGTATTATATCTTAATGGTTATCGTAATATATTCATAAACTAACTTTGAATGCGAACATGTTTAATAAATATAAGTAAGTAAGTGATTTATTTAAAAATATAAAGCAGGGAAATATTAAAAATCAATTACAACTATTATTTATTAATTAGAAAATTTTGAATATAAGATGTAAGAAAGTGCTTTATTTGTTAAATATAAACCAGGGAATTTCACTACAGCGGTATCATCTCGTAATGTCACATCTCCTTTTTCTTATTTGCATTGGCATTAATTAACATTAATTAACAAGGTAATGTTCCGTAATTAAATTCCTCCAGTCAATAACTAGATACATACCCATCTCTATCGAATACCCCCTCCCTTAATCAAGCTGGTTCCAGCTCGGCAATTGGCATGGGAGATATTTTTGGTATGTAATATTAGTATATATATATATTAAATATTATGTGCATATTATTTATATATTATATACTATAATAAGAAGATATATTATATTGCATAGAGTATGTTAGTGACCATGTATTCTTCCATACTTGTGATGAATTCGTGTATTTTATTTATCTTTAAATAATATTCACTTACAAGAATAATTAAATACATAAAAATAGTAAAACTAAAAATATGTATTAATAATAGTAATATGTATTAATAATAATAAATATGTATTAATAATAATAGTTATTATAAATATATTGACTAATATTTTGTATATTATTTAATAATTAGGTTATCATTTTATAATTATACATTATATACTTAATGAGTATCATAACATATACTGTTATTAATGTTTAATATGAAGTGAGTTATTACTGAATATGAATACATGTATATTAAAATACATTTGAATTAATTGCATTATTATAACTTACATGTAATATTTATATGTGCATATTGCGAAAAAACATTTAAAATAAAATAAAATAGTATGGATTAATATAATAAGATAACTCAATATTTTAAACTAAATTATAACTGACGATATCAATTAATCATTAATCTCGTCATACTTTCATCTAGTTTTACTTTAATATGCATTGAGATATTTACTTCAACATAGGAATATTATTTTCAAATGAAGTTCCTACAATAATATTTACTTTACAATTAGTTTATAAGATCATATATGAAAATAGATCAAAATATAACTGACAATTATAATTGTATATATATTTATATATATATTTATACATATATATATATATATATATATATATATACAAAGTTTGAATCAAGGTGAATATCAATCTTTTATATGTGCACATTAAAAAATTTACCACAGAACAATTAATGAACCTTTTTCTATAAGTATTATGTTTATGTCATGGTTTATAAGAAATAATAATAAATATATTTATTAAAGTGAATGAAGAAATATAGATTCGTGCTTTAAATAGAACATAATTATATAACGCTTATTAACATATACTGTACACCGTACAGTGTACACTGTATAGTGTACGGTACATATGAATAGTGTACACTGTATACTCTATATAGTATAGTGTATGTTGTAATTGGTATACCGTACAGTGTACAGTGTACACTGTACACTGTACACTGTACAGTATACAGGGTGTTCCGAATAATGTTTACTTACAAAGTAATTCTAGCCATAGTAACATAACAGATGATAATGCTTTTTATGTTTCATGAGTGATGCATGAATATAAAAATTATATTTATATTATTTTGATATCATTCTAACAAAGAAGTTTATATTTGATATTCTATTGTTATTTTTATCACAAAAGTTATAGTTATTGTGTAAAAGTTAATAAAAAGTTTAAAATCTCTGTTGAGAAACTCTGTTTTAAATTATTATTTTAAATTTTCGTAATTATTCTATTATTAATACATAAATAATGAAAGTAATATATAATTTTGTAAGTAAGTGTTTATTAAATTTTAAGTAAATTGAAGAACATTTATAATCGTTATAGTTCTTAGATAAGATTAATTAAAATTGAAACGTATAATTATAATTATTTAATTTAATAGTTTAAATGAATAACTGAATAAATGAGTTATCCATGGATGTCGGATATTTGTCAGTATATAAAGTAAGTAGGCGTGATCTCATAGGAGGCCTGCAATTAAACTATAACCTTTTTTAATATGTAACTTTTAGTGTAACTTTAAGTATAGTTGTGAGTAGATAAGCTAGTATTTAGTATAAGTTAGTTGTGAGTTGATAAGCTTGTATTTGGTATAAGTATAATTGTGAGTAAGTGGATGGGGTAGGTAGGTAGTGATCAGTATTTGGTGTTTTTAGTAGTATGAACCACTCAGTAGGCTTAAGAGTGTATTTGAGTACACTCGAGTACCTAAATTGTATGGGAAAGTATTTGTACAGTATATACTTTACAATGTACAGTTTACATCCCTCTATGCCCTACTCGGTTAACACCTTTTCCTCTCATAACCACCTCTTCAACTCGTCCTACTCATGATTATCCCTTTCCCTTTCAGATTATCTGCCTTAAACTTGAAGTGTTCCCTTATGCATGCGCTGTTGCAAGAGCATTTCCGAAATTCTCAAGAAAATCATATTTCGACAAATTTGGAAAGACTGAATACTGGTTAGTAGTTACTAGTTAGTGTTATCAATGCTATTGTTACCGTATTGTTTAGAACAATAATACTATACAAATCTAACTTAGTAATTATACCCATAGTTTATATAATATTACTAAATATTGCTTAATATTACTTAATATTAATGTTACTTAATATCACTTAAATTACTTAATATTACTTAATATTACTCAATATTACTTAAAATGACATAATATTAAATAATATTCTGGAATATCAAGGCAAGTTATAATGTAGACAAATATTAAACAATTTGAATTTTTTTTGATTTTAGAAAAATCCTAATTTAATATTTTATGATGAAATATATTTGAGTGATTATTTCCTAAATAAATTATGAAATGTTGTTTTAAATAGTGGCATAAAGAATATATAGCTTAATGCAATAATGCTTTGAACTAGTATGATTATAACATAGGTTCTTATTTTAAATATAATAATAGATAAATTATCTCCCTCTCCCTCTCCCTCTCCCTTTTTTGGAACGTTTATCCCAACTCCACAGTCTCATTTCATTAATTTACTCTTATCACACTAATATTACCTCTTTCATCTCACGACTCTCATCTCACCACTATCATCTCATCTCACACTCTAATTACACCAAACTCATCTCATCACTCACATCTCACCACTTTCGTCGCATCTCACCACTCTAATCTTACCCCTCTCATCTCAACACTCACATCTAATCTCACTACTCTAATTACACCAACCTCATCTCACCACGCACATCTCACCACTCTAATATTACAACTCTCATCTCACCATTCTCATCTTATCTTACGACTCTCATCTTACCACTTTCATCTTATCTTACGACTCTCATCTCATCACTCATATCTAATCTCACCACTCTAATTACACCAACCTCATCTCACCACGCACATCTAATCTCACCATTCTAATTACACCAACCTGATCTCACCAATCACATATCACCACTCTAATATTACCACTCTCATCTCACCACTTTCATAATATCTTACCACTCTCATCTAAACACTCACATCTAATCTCACCACTCTAATTACACCAACCTCATCTCACCACTCACATCTCACCACTATAATATTACCACTCTCATCTCACCACTTTCATCTTATCTTACCACTCTCATCTCACCATTCTCATCTTATCTTACCACTTTCATCTAATCTCACCACTCTCGTTTCACTCAAGTCATGTATCCTCGTTATCCGTTTTTCGAAATGTTCCTTTTCCTAATTACAATTATTATAAAACAGAGATTGACAATAAATTGAATATCAATCCAATGATTATTCAAGAAGAAAAATTGTCGAAATGGAAGAGAATCGTAATTTTTTGAAAAGCAACATTAAAATAAAATAAAACACACTTAATTAAATATTCTTTATTTATTTATTATATTTGTATACATTTGTTATCTCAATTGTAACTTATAAGTAAGTAATCAATATATCTAGTGTTATTTCTATTTTTTAAATGCCGTCACAAGATAAAATAAAATTAGTATAATAATTTAATGAATATTTACTAAATAAAATAATAATAATTTATTATTAATATATCATTATATAATAATTATCATACTATATAATAAAAGCAATATAACCCTATATCAATATTTATATGTTACTAAATTACTTATAATAAATGTATTATATAGTTTATAATAAATTAATATAATATAAATTACCAATTGTAAGTTTAGAATGAAATAAACAACGAATTTTATTTGTATTTTTGCTAGTTATGTTCTGTTTATTGATTATGTTTAGTATAATCTAAACTCTAGTTATATATATAGATATATTATGCAATCTTACTATAAGTTTGTTATGTCTATGAATTACTGATATGTATTATACTTATTTCAATATATGTAGATAATAGTTTCTTTATTATATTTATTATATAATAATTAAACATTAATTGCGTAACTATTATTTTTTATAACTATTTTCAAGTGAAACATTCATTTACGTATATATTCAAAATATAATAAGTAAGAAGTATAAATGTTAATGTTTTTCAATATTTAATTCACATTGATTTTATATTTTATTCAGTAATGTCACTTTTATTATACATAACAGAGGCCTACATCACTGTACAATGTCTACATGATCTGCAAATCGAACACTACTTTCAGCCCCATTCATTAAGAGTAAAACTCACCCAATTTAAACCGGTGAGTATTCAAAATATAGAATATCTAAAGATATAATATAACTAATTATACCATCTAATACATACTATATAAGTAAACGGTTATTAGAAAGTGTAGATTAAGGTTTAGTAGAAAGTGTAGGTTAATGTATAGTAGAAAGTGTAGGTTAATATTTAGTAGAAAGTGTAGGTTAATATTTAGTAGAAAGTATAGGTTAATGTTTAGTAGAAAGTATAGGTTAATGTTTAGTAGAAAGTATAGGTTAATGTTTTGTAAAAATGTAGTTTAAGGTTTTGAAATGTTTTATAAATTAAGCAAATAAATAATGTAAATCTAATTTTTCTTATTTAATATAAATTCACAAGGTCTATTTGTATTTGCTACTCGGCGTGCGACTTGGAATTTGGGATATTCGCAGGCACCGGGGGCAGATCAGCAAGTTGTTTGGTCATGTCGATGTCATGACGTTGGTCATTGCCTTGGTCATGGCGTTGGTCATGGCATTGTACATGGCGTTGGTCATGGCGTTGGTCATTGCGACGGTAATTGCGTTAGTCATGATGTTAGTCATGGCGATGGTCATATCGTTGGTCATGGTGTTGGTCATGGCGATGGTCATTGCCTTGGATATGGCGATGGTCATGGCGTTGGTAATGGCAATGTTCATTGCATTTGTCATAGCAATGTTCATGGCGATGGTCATGGCGTTGTTCATGGCGTTGGTCATGGCGTTGGTCATTGCGATGGTAATTGCGTTAGTCATGATGTTAGTCATGGCGATGGTCATTGCGTTGGTCATGGTGTTGGTCATGGCGATGGTCATTGCCTTGGATATGGCGTTGTTCATGGCAATGGTTATAGCGATGGGAACGGCATTTATCATGGCGATGTCATGGCGTTGGTCATAGCAATGTTAAGAGCGATGGTTATGGCGTTGTTCATGGCTTTGGTCATTGCGATGGTAATTACGTTGGTCATGATGTTAGTCATGGCGATGGTCATGGCGTTGGATATCGCCTTGGTCATGGCGATGGTCATGGCGTTGGTGATGACGATATCCATTGCATTGGTCATGGCAATGGTTATGGCGATGGGAACGGCATTTGACATAGCGATGTCATGACGTTGGTCATGGTGTTGGTCATGGCGATGTTCATTGCCTTGGTCATGGCAATGGTTATGGCGATGGTCATGGCATTTGTCATGGCGATGGTCATGGCATTGGTCTTGGCTATGTTCATTGCATTGGTCATGGCGATGGTCACGATTGCTAAGATAATATAAATTCATACTTTAGTCAAATTATAAAATACAAAATAATATCAGTTTAAAAATTTAAAAATTTTAAAAAAATCAGTTTAAGTCATAAATAGTTAAATGAATCACGATAAGAATATGTGAATGAGTGAATTAGTGTGTGTGTATGAATTAGTGTGTGATATTCTATATTATGATGAAAGTTATATAAAAGTGATCAAATGTACAAGATAATATTGTCGTAATCTTGCAGATAATGTCAGTAAACACATATGTTAATAGAGAATAGTAATTAGTGGGATTATACATGTAGGAGAATGTCAGAAAATATATAAGAAATATTATATAATATTAATTATTATTGTCTTAAAACTTACTAATATTGTCGTAATCTTGCAGATAATGTCAGTAAACACATATGTTAATAGAGAATAGTAATTAGTGGGATTATACATGTAGGAGAATGTCAGAAAATAGATAAGAAATATTATATAATATTAATTATTATTGTCTTAAAACTTACTTGGGGTGGTTGTGTGTATGTCTGCGTATGTTTGTGTGAACGTTTGTTTATATATTTGTGTATGTCTGTGTGTATGTATGTGTGTATGTCTGTGTGTATGTATGTGTGTATGTCTGTGTGTATATTTGTGTGTATGGCTGTGTATGTTTATGTGTATGTCTGTGTATATGTCTGTGTTTATGCCTGTGTGTATGTTTGTGTCTATGTCTGTGTATGTATGTGTATGTTTATGTGTATGTCTGTGTATGTCTGTGTATGTTTGTGTATGTTTGTATGTATATCTGTATATGTTTGTGTGTATGTGTGTATGTATGTGTATGTTTGTGTGTATGTCTGTGTACGTCTGGATATGTTTGTGTATGTTTGTGTGTAGGTTTGTGTATGTATGTGTGTATGTCTGTGTGTATGTCTGTGTATATGTCTGTGTGTATGTTTGTGTATATGTCTGTGTATGTATGTGTATGTTTATGTGTATGTTTGTGTATGTCTGTGTATGTTTGTGTATGTTTGTGTGTATGTCTGTGTATGTCTGGATATGTTTGTGTATGTTTGTGTGTATGTTTGTGTATGTCTGTGTATATGTCTGTGTCTGTGTATGTGTGTATGTATGTGTATGTTTGTGTGTATGTCTGTGTATGTCTGAGTGTATGTTTGTGTGTATGTCTGTGTATGTTTGTGTGTATGTTTGTGTGTGTCTGTGTATGTTTGTGTATGTCTGTATATGTATGTGTATGTTTGTGTATGTCTGTGTATGCCTGTGTATGTTTATATTTATGTTTGTGTGTGTGTCTGTGTATGTTTGTGTATATAGTTGTACTGTAGTTGTGTGTTTTATTAGCATCTTCAGATTGGAGATAAAAGATATATTAAATGTGATTTCTAGTTTTTTTTATAAATGTATATTATACTCTATGATGATATATTATAGAGAGTAGGTTTATTATTAGAAGGAAATAGTTATATTATATCTATTTATATTAATGAGTGAGTAAATGAGTGAGAGATTGAGTGAGTGAGTAAGTGAGTGAGTGAGTGAGTAAGTGAGTGAGTAAGTGAGTGAGTGAGTGAGTGAGTGAGTGAGTGAGTGAGTGAGTGAGTAAGTGAGTGAATGAGTGAGTGAATGAGTGAGTGAGTGAGTAAGTGAGTGAGTGAGTGTGTGAGTAAGTGAGTGTGTGAGGGTATGAGTAAGTGAGTGTGTGAAAGAGTGAGTTAAAAGTCAGTCATAGTTAAAAGATATGCAATGGGATATATTGAACACACCTGTAGATGGGCTCTGAGCTCCAGTTAATTTTGCAATATCGACAATGTAGTCGGCTCACAATTATGTGTTCGCGTAGGCCACCTGGTGAGTAGTAGGTATTGAAAATAGTTGTTTTTAAATGAGAACAAAATAAATAGGTCAAAGGTTAACTAAGGTTAGAAATTATGTATGGATTGAATTTGTGATCAAAATTATTTAGAAAATTAAAATCTAAAAATGATAAATTGAATAGAGATAGTTATTGTTAAAATGATTGCCATTCAATTATAACTCCGTCTCCAAGAATCATCTGTATTGATGACCTCAACAGTATAAGTCAGGAGTTGATAATTTAAATTGTAAATCTGAAACTTTACTTAAATTTACACGGAAAATCGTAAATTAAGTTTCTTTATTATACATTATATAATATCTGCACTAAACTATATGTAGATCTATAACTATACTATAGATAGTAGTATAACTAGACTATATATATAAATCACATATACATCATATAAACAATAATGATCACACATTGATGAGGATTTTAGCAATGCAAAAGTTAGTTGAAATTGAATAAAGAGTAAAAATCAATTATTAAAGATTATTCGCGTATGAGATAAATAAAAGTACGATGGCATTAACTAGCCTAAAGTACGGTATGCACCTACCTTCCGCTGTACATTTCGATATCATATTAATTTTATATTATAATAATATTCATTTTATATTATTTCACTGATTTTTATAATATATTTCGATTTATTTATATATTTTAAATATAATTGTGATATTTCAGATCAAAAAGGGCAATGACATTATATATTTTATATAGGTAATATATATAGTAAAAATATTAATAAATAATATAAAATAGTATTATTATATTCAGTATTGAATATATTTCAATTAAATATCATTTGTATTCAGATTTATTAAACCATTTAATCTACCTATAATATGATATTATTATTATAATATAATAAATACAACCAACGTTTACGGTCATATTAAAGTAACAGTCATATTTCCTTTGTAAAAGTATTCTTGCTTTCTTCTCATTAGTTATAAATTTATTTCTAATTATATTAATATTATTACCTTATTATTTGTACTGTTTGCATAATAAAGGTAAATAATCTTTCAATTGCATTTCCTCCGAATAATTACCTTCAATCACATACCGTTGTCATATATGAACCAGTATGTTCAATTTATGAGATAGTCAACTAAGATTTTGTTATATTTAGAAAATCTAAGTATTGTTAAAAGCACTTTTCAATTAAGTGACAAAGTTATAAAAAAAGCAATATTTTACGGAATGTTCGTCATGGTGTTGGTAATGGCATTGGTCATTACGTTAGTCATTACGTTGGTCATGGCGTTTGTAATGGCATTATCAAAATTGACACAGTGTCCGCGCTGTTACTATTGTTACCAAGGTTACCACTGTCATAAACATTGAGAATTTAGGACTTCATGAACACACTAAAGAGAGTTGAAATTAAATAATACATATTAGAAATATCTATTGACTTGTATAATAGTTTAATATATATATATATATATATATATATATATATATATATATATATATATCGGAATACTAGTTATTCTTTCTCGATACAGATAATATGATCAGTTTTAATGAGATAAATCAACATTTGTCAAAATAAATTTCTAAAAAAAAACAGATTATATTGGATAAGTCACATTTAACATATAAAAGTTGTTGGGTCTGGAATTTGATATTATTGAACTAATTTATGTTATATTATTTGCCAACTTTTTATGTTGATTGTAGACTTTATAGCCAGGTTAAATCTCGTCTAATCGGCAAATACTCACGAGTTAATTATAATTGTACTTACATTCTTAAGTGTATACAATTTAATAATATAATAACATCTCATAATATAAAAAATCTATAATAATTAGTTTCTTTATATATTCATATGGTATATTCAATGAATATTATTCATTGCCTATACCTATGAATTCTGTTATATTAAAAAATATAAATTATATCGATAAATAAATAATAGTTAATAATCATTATTTAAAATGTGCTAAAAATGCATGATTTAAAAAATTAATATATTAGGAATTTATTATAAATTAACTTTTCAATTAAATTCAATTCAACGGATATATGAATGGATTGATAGATGTATGAATGGATTGATTGATGGATGGGTGGATGGATGGATGGATGGATGGATAGATGGATGGATGGATGGATGGATGGATGTATGGATGGATGGATGGATGGATGGATGGATGGATGGATGGATGGATGGATGGATGGATGGATGGATGGATGGATGGATGGATGGATGGATGGATAGATGGATGGATGGATGTATGGATATAATACATCATGTATATTGACAATTTAGATAGATAATTAATACATAGATTGACAAGTAAAAATAATATAAAATAAATTTTAACAATTTGAAAAATATAATTTTTATTAGGTAATTAAATAATTAATATTTAAATTTGCAAAAAAAATTTCTAATTAGTAAATAATAGTTGTAATCGATTTATAATATTTATAATATTTACCTGCTTTACATATTTTAATAAATCACTTACATTAAACATGTTCACCTTCAAAGTTAGTTTATAAATATATTATGATAACCATTAAGATATAATACAGTATATATTATACAGCATACGATATATATTAAGCTATATTTTAAATATATATAATATTGTAATCGCAACAGAAAGTTGAATTAATGAAGATTGTTGAAAGGGCAGCAATTGGAATGGGGGATATTTTTGGTTTGGGCGGGGGGATGATAGGACTGGCAGTGGGGATTATGGTAGTTAGTAGGATAAAAGAAGAGGAAATGGGTATGGTCGGCGACATCGGAGATATTGGAGAGGTTATAGAAAGTAAAGGTGATAAAGATGAGGATATTGAGGAAAATGAAAAAGAGAATAGATTTGGGTTATTTGGGGGGAATAAAATTGATGTTGATGGATATATAGAACCGGAAGGAGGAGTGGAAGTTGATGGGTTGGTATTTGGGTGGGCTTATTTTAATAAAAAAGATTAGGATAGGATAGGAAGATGGGATTGTTGGGGGAGAGGGTTATTGGCAGATATAGATAGTTATTTGGGGGGAGTAGTCGATAGAGATGGGTAGCTAGTTACTGATTGGAGGAATTTATTATTATTACGGAACAGTATCTTGTAATGCCAATGAAAATAGGAAAAAGGAGATGTGACATTACAAGATAATACCGCTGCAGTGAAATTTTTGGTATGTAATATTAGTATATATATATATTAAATATTATGTGCATATTATTTATATATTATATACTATATAATATATAAGAAGATATATTATATTGCATAGAGTATGTTAGTGACCGTGTATTCTTCCATACTTGTGATGAATTCGTGTATTTTATTTATCTTTAAATAATATTCACTTACAAGAATAATTAAATACATAAAAATAATAAAACTAAAAATATGTATTAATAATAATAGTTATTATAAATATATTGACTAATATTTTGTATATTATTTAATAATTAGGTTATCATTTTATAATTTTACATTATATATTTAATGAGTATCATAACATATACTGTCATTAATGTTTAATATGAAGTGAGTATATTACTGAATAATAATACATGTATATTAAAATAAATTTTAATTAATTGCATTATTATAACTTACATGTAATATTTATATGTACATATTGCGAAAAAACATTTAAAATTAAATAAAATAGTATGGATTAATATAATAAGACAACTAAATATTTTAAACTAAATTATAACTGACGATATCAATTAATCATTAATCTCGTCATACTTTCATCTAGTTTTACTTTAATATGCATTGAGATATATAAACTTGTATTTGGTGTGAGTGTAGTTTTGAGTAAATAAACTTGTATTTAGTGTAAGTATAGTTGTGAGTAGATTAGCTTGTAGTTGTGAGTAAGTGGATGGGGTAGGTAGGTAGTGATCAGTATTTGGTGTTTTAGTAGTATGAACCACTCAGTAGACTTATGAGTGTGTTTGAGTACACTCGAGTACTTAAATTGTATGGGAAGGTATTTCTACAGTATATACTTTACAATGTATAGCGTACATCCCTCTATGCCCTACTCGGTTAACACATTTTCCTCTCATAACCACCTCATCACCTCGTCTTCCTCATGATTATCCCTTTCCCTTTCAGATTATCTGCCTTAAAATTGAAGTGTTCCCTTATGCATGCGCTGTTGCAAGAGCATTTCCGAAATTCTCAAGAAAGTCCTATTTCGACAAATTTGGAAAGACTGAATACTGGTTAGTGGTTACTAGTTGGTGTTATTAATGCTATTGTTACCGTATTGTTTAGAACAATAGTACTATACAAATCTAACTTAATAATGATAATATATCATTGAAATTATGATTATGTTTTTAATTTATATAATTATACCCATAGTTTATATAATATTACTAAATATTGTTAAATATTACTTAATATTAATTAATATCACTTAATATCACTTAATATCACTTGATATCACATAATATCATTTAATATCACTTAATATCACTTAATATCACTTAATATCATTTAATATCATTTAATATCACTTAATATCACTTAATATCACTTAATATCACTTAATGTCTCTTATTATCACTTAATATCACTTAATATCAATTAAATTACTTAATATCACTTAATATCACTTAATATCAATTAATATCACTTAATATCACTTAAATTACATAATATCACTAAATATCACATATTATCACTTAATATCACTTAATATCAATTAAATTACTTAATATCACTTAATATCACTTAACATCACTTAACATCACTTAACATCACTTAACATCACTTAATATCACTTAATATCACTTAATATCACTTAATATCACTTAATATCACTTAATATCACTTAATATCACTTAATATCACTTAATGTCACTTAATATCACTTAATATCGCTTAATATAAAATAATATCACTTATTATCACTTAATATCACTTAATATCACTTAATATCAATTAAATTAATTAATATCACTTAATATCACTTAATATCAATTAATATCACTTAATATCACTTAAATTACATAATATCACTAAATATCACTTATTATCACTTAATATCACTTAATATCACTTAATATCACTTAATATCACTTAATATCACTTAATATCACTTAATATCACTTAATATCACTTAATATCACTTAATATCACTTAACATCACTTAACATCACTTAATATCACTTAATATCACTTAATATCACTTAATATCACTTAATATCACTTAATATCACTTAATATCACTTAATATCACTTAATATCACTTAAAACACTTAATATCACTTAATATCACTTAATATCACTTAACATCACTTAATATCAAATAATATCACTTAGTATCACTTATTATCACTTAATATCACTTAATATCACTTAATATCAATTAAATTACTTAATATCACTTAATATCACTTAATATCAATTAATATCACTTAATATCACTTAAATTACATAATATCACTAAATATCACATATTATCACTTAATATCACTTAATATCAATTAAATTACTTAATATCACTTAATATCACTTAACATCACTTAACATCACTTAACATCACTTAACATCACTTAATATCACTTAATATCACTTAATATCACTTAATATCACTTAATATCACTTAATATCACTTAATATCACTTAATATCACTTAATATCACTTAATATCACTTAATATCACTTAATATCACTTAATATCACTTAATATCACTTAATGTCACTTAATATCACTTAATATCGCTTAATATAAAATAATATCACTTATTATCACTTAATATCACTTAATATCACTTAATATCAATTAAATTAATTAATATCACTTAATATCACTTAATATCAATTAATATCACTTAATATCACTTAAATTACATAATATCACTAAATATCACTTATTATCACTTAATATCACTTAATATCACTTAATATCACTTAATATCACTTAATATCACTTAATATCACTTAATATCACTTAATATCACTTAATATCACTTAATATCACTTAATATCACTTAATATCACTTAATATCACTTAATATCACTTAAAACACTTAATATCACTTAATATCACTTAATATCACTTAACATCACTTAACATCACTTAATATCACTTAATATCACTTAATATCAAATAATATCACTTATTATCACTTAATATCACTTACTATCACTTAATATCAATTAAATTACTTAATATCACTTAATATCACTTAATATCAATTAATATCACTAAATATCACTTACATTACATAATATCACTTAATATCACTTATTATCACTTAATATCAATTAATATCAATTAAATTACTTAATATCACTTAATATCACTTAATACACTTAATATCACTTAATATCACTTAATATCACTTAATGTCACTTAATATTACTTAATAATACTTAATATTACTTAAATTACTTTTGCCAATGATTATGACCTACTTATAGTAAACAAAGAAGTTTTATTGTTGTATTTTGGTGAGATATCTTAAAATATTCCGTAAAATATTGCTTTTTTATAAATTTGTCACTTAATTGAAAAGTGCTTTTAACAATACTTAGATTTTCTAAATATAAAAAAATATTAGTTGATTATCTCATAAATTGAACATACTGGTTCATATATGACAACAGTATGTGATTGAAAGTAATTATTCGGAGGAAATGCAATTGAAAGATTATTTACCTTTATTATGCAAACAGTACAAATAATAAGGTAATAATATTAATATAATTAGAAATAAATTTATAACTAATGAGAAGAAAGCAAGAATACTTTTACAAAGGAAATATGACTGTTACTTTAATATGACCGTAAACGTTGGTTGTATTTATTATATCATAATAATAATATCATATTATAGGTAGATTAAATTGTTTAATACATCTGAATACAAATGATATTTAATTGAAATATATTCAATACTGAATATAATAATACTATTTTATAATATTTATTAATATTTTTACTATATAAAATATATATTATCTATATAAAATAATAATATCGAAATGTACAGCGGAAGGTAGGTGCATACCGTACTTTAGGCTAGTTAATGCCATCGTATTTTTATTTATCTCATACGCGAATCTTTAATAATTGATTTTTACTCTTTATTTAATTTCAACTAACTTTTGCATTGCTAAAATCCTCATAAATGTGTGATCATTATTGTTTATATGATGTATATGTGATTTATATATATAGTCTAGTTATAATACTATCTATAGAATAGTTATAGATCTACATATAGTTTAGTGCAGATATTATATAATGTATAATAAAGAAACTTAATTTACGATTTTCCTTGTAAATTTAAGTAAAGTTTCAGATTTACAATTTAAATTATCAACTCCTGACTTATACTGTTGAGGTCATCAATACAGATGATTCTTGGAGACGGGGTTATAATTGAATGGCAATCATTTTAACAATAACTATCTCTATTCAATTTATCATTTTTAGATTTTAATTTTCTAAATAATTTTGATCACAAATTCAATCCATACGTAATTTCTAACCTTAGTTAACCTTTGACCTATTTATTTTGTTCTCATTTTAAAACAACTATTTTCAATACCTACTACTCACTAGGTGGCCTACGCGAACACATAATATGAGCCGACTACATTGTCGATATTGCAAAATTAACTGGAGCTCAGGGCCCAACTACCGGTATGTTCAATATAACCCATCGCATATATTTTAACCATGACTGCCTTTTAACTCACTCTTTCACTCTTTCACACACTCACTTACTCACACACTCACTTACTCACTCACTCATTCATTCACTCACTCATTCACTCCTTACTCACTCACTCACTCACTCACTCACTCACTCACTCACTCACTCACTTACTCACTCACTTACTCACTCACTCACTCACTTACTCACTCACTCAATCTCTCACTCATTTACTCACTAATTAATATAAATATATATAATATAACTATTTCCTTCTAATAATAAACCTACTCCCTATAATATATCATCATAGAGTATAATATATATTTATAAAAAAAACTAGAATTCATATTTAATATATCTTAGGATCTCCAATCTGAAGATGCTAATAAAACACACAACTACAGTACAACTATATACACAAACATACACAGACATACACACAAACATAAATACAAACATACACAGACATACACAGACATACACAAACATACACAGACATACACAGACATACACAAACATACACACAAACATACACAGACATACACACAAACATACAAACAAACATACACAGACATACACACAAACATACACAAACATACACATAAACATACACAAACATACACATACATACACATACCTACACACAAACATACACATACATACACAGACATATACAGATATACACACAAACATACACAAACATACACAGACATACACAGACATACACATAAACATACACATACATACACAGACATAGACACAAACATACACACATACATACACACAGACATACACACAAACATACACAGACATATGCACAAACATACACACAGACATACACACAGACATACACATATACATATACACAGACATACACAAACATATAAACAAACGTACACACAAACATACGCAGACATACACACAACCACCCCAAGTAAGTTTTAAGACAATAATAATTAATATTATATAATATTTCTTATATATTTTCTGACATTCTCCTACATGTATAATCCCACTAATTACTATCCTCTATTAACATATGTGTTTACTGACATTATCTGCAAGATTACGACAATATTTTCTTGTACATTTGATCACTTTTATATAACTTTCATCATAATATAGAATATCACACACTAATTCATGCACACACACTAATTCACTCATTCACATATTCTTATCATGATTCGTTTAACTATTTATGACTTAAACTGAATTTTTAAAAAAATTTTAATTTTTAAACTTATGTTATTTTGTATTTTATAATTTGACTAAAGTATGAATTTATATTATCTTAGCAATCGTGACCATCGCCATGACCAATGCAATGAACATAGCCAAGACCAATGCCATGACATCGCTATCGCAAATGCCGTTCCCATCGCCATAACCATTGCCATGACCAATGCAATGAATATCGCCATTACCAACGCTATGACCAAGACAATATCCAACGCCATGACCATCGCCATGACTAACATCATGACCAACGCAATTACCATCGCAATGACCAACGCCGTGACCAACGCCATAACCATCACCCTTAACATTGCTATGACCAACGCCATGACATCGCCATGACAAATGCCGTTCCCATCGCCATAACCATTGCCATGAACAACGCCATATCCAAGGCAATGACCATCGCCATGACCAACACCATGACCAACGCAATGACCATCGCCATGACTAACATCGCCATGACTAACGCAATTACCATCGCAATGACCAACGCCGTGACCAATGCCGTGAACAACACCATGACCATCGCCATGAACATTGCTATGATAAATGCAATGAACATCGCCATTACCACCGTCATGACCATCGCCATATCCAAGGCAATGACCATCGCCATGACTAACGCAATTACCGTCGCAATAACCAACGCCATGACCAACACCATGTAAAATGCCATGACCAACGCCATGCCCAAGGCAATGACCAACGTCATGAACAACGACATGACCAAACAACTTGCTGATCTGCCCTCGGTGCCTGCGAATATCCCAAATTCCAAGTCACACGCCGAGTAGCAAATACAAATAGACCTTGTGAATTTATATTAAATAAGAAAAATTAGATTTACATTATTTATTTGCTTAATTTATAAAACATTTCAAAACCTTAAACTACATTTTTACAAAACATTAACCTATACTTTCTACTAAACATTAACCTATACTTTCTACTAAACATTAACCTACACTTTCTACTAAACATTAACCTACACTTTCTACTAAACCTTAATCTACACTTTCTAATAACCGTTTACTTATATAGTATGTATTAGATGGTATATTTAGTTATATTATATCTTTAGATATTCTATATTTTGAATACTTACCGGTTTAAATTGGGTGAGTTTTACTCTTACTGAATGGGGTTGAAAGTAGTGTTTGATTGGTAGATCATGTAGACCATCGTACAGTAATGTAGGCCTCTGTTATGTATAATAAAAGTGACATTACTGAATAAAATATAAAATGAATGTAAATAATTCATATCAATGTGAATTAAATATTGAAAAACATTAACATTTATACTTCTTACTTATTATATTTTGAATATATACGTAAATGAATGTTTCACTTGAAAATAGTTATACAAAATAAAAGTTACGCAATTAATGTTTAATTATTATAATTACTAATATCTGACAAGATCAATGAGAGAAATATAATAAAGAAACTATTATCTACATATATTGAAATAATTAAAATACATATCAGTAATTCATAACAAACTTATAGTAAGATTGCATAATATACTATATATATATATATATATATATATATATATATATATAACTAGAGTTTAGATTATACTAAACATAATAAATAAACAGAATATAACTAACAAAAATACTAATAAAATTCGTTGTTTATTTCATTCTAAATTTACTTACAATTGGTAATTTATATTATATTAATTTATTATAAACTATATAATACATTTATTATAAGTAATTTAGTAACATATCAATATTGATATAGGGTTATATTGCTTTTATTATATAGTATGATAATTATTATATAATGATATATTAATAATAAATTATTATTATTTTATTTAGTAAATATTCATTAAATTATTATAAAAATAGTTAAAATTTGTAGAAACTAATTTTATTTTATCTTGTGACGGCATTTAAAAAATAGAAATAACACTAGATATATTGATTACTTACTTATAAGTTACAATTGAGATAACAAATGTATACAAATATAATATATAGTATTAGTTTTAAATATAAATAAATAAAGAATATTGAATTAAGCGTGTTTTATTTTATTTTAATGTTGCTTTTCAAAAAATAACGATTCTCTTCCATTTCGACAATTTTTCTTCTTGAATAATCATTGGAGTGATATTCAATTTATTGTCAATCTCTGTTTTATAATAATTGTAATTAGGAACAGGAACATTTCGAAAAACGGATAACGAGGATACATGACTTGGGTGAAACGAGAGTGGTGAGATTAGATGAAATTGGTAAGATGAGAGTGGTAATATAAGATGAGAGTGGTGAGATAAGAGTGGTAAGATGAGCGTGGTAAGATAAGATGAGAGGGGTAAGATTAGATGAGAATGGTGAGACGAGAGTCGTAAGATTATAGGTCCATTAATTGTTCTGTGGTAAATTTTGTAATGTGCACATATAAAAGATTGCTATTCACCTTGATTCAAACTTTGTATATATATATATATATATATATATATATATATATATATGTATAAATATATATATAAATACATATACAATTATAATTGTCAGTTATATTTTGATCTATTTTCATATATGATCTTATAAACTAAATTGTAAAGTAAATATTATTGTAGGAACTTCATTTGAAAATAATATTCCTATGTTGAAGTAAATATCTCAATATTAAATTTAAACTAGATGAAAGTATGACGAGATTAATGATTAATTGATATCGTCAGTTATAATTTAGTTTAAAATATTGAGTTATCTTATTATATTAATCCATACTCTTTTATTTAATTTTAAATGTTTTTTTCGCAATATGCACATATAAATATTCCATGTAAGTTATAATAATGCAATTAATTAAAATTTATTTTAATATACATGTATTCATATTCAGTAATAACTCACTTCATATTAAACATTAATGACAGTATATGTTATGATACTCATTAAATAAATAATGTAAAATTATAAAATGATAACCTAATTAATTAAAATAATATACAAAATATTAGTCAATATATTTATAATAACTATTATTATTAAATACATATTTTTAATATATATTTAATACATATTTTTAGTTTTATTATTTTTATGTATTTAATTATTCTTGTAAGTGAATATTATTTAAAGATAAATAAAATACACGAATTCATCACAAGTATGGAAGAATACACGGTCACTAACATACTCTATGCAATATAATATATCTTCTTATTATAGTTTATAATATATAAATAATATGCACATAATATTTAATATATATATATACTAATAATAATATTACATACCAAAAATATCTCCCATGCCAATTGCCGCGCTGGAAACCAGCTTGATGAAAGGAGGGTTATTCGATAGAGATGGGTGTGTATCTAGTGATTTACGGAGGAATTTAATTTCGGAACAGTACCTTGTAATGCCAATGCAAATAGGAAAAAGGAGATGTGACATTACGAGATGATACCGCTGTAGTGAAATTCCCTAGTTTATATTTAACAAATAAAGCACTTTCTTACATCTTATATTCAAAATTTTCTAATTAGTAAATAATAGTTGTAATTGATTTTTAATATTTCCCTGCTTTATATTTTTAAATAAATCACTTACTTACTTATATTTATTAAACATGTTCGCATTCAAAGTTAGTTCATAAATATATTACGATAACCATTAAGATATAATACAGTATATATTATACAGCATACGATATATATTAAGCTATATTTTAAATATATATAATATTATATTCGCAACAGAAAGTTGAATTAATGAAGATTGTTGCCAGTGCAGCAATTGGAATGGGGGATATTTTTGGTTTGGGAGGGGGGATGATAGGACTGCCAGTGGGGATGATGGTAGTTAGAGTAATTAAAGAAGAGGAAACGGATATTGTCGGAGACATCGAAGATATCGGAGAGGTGAAAGATAGTAAAGATGATAAAGATGTGGATATTGAGGACAACAAAATAGAGAACAGGTTTGGGTTATTTGGGAGGAATAAAATAGATTAGGAAAGAATATAGTAATTAAAGATAACGAATAAATTTATAAATTAGATAAAGTATATAAAGGTGTGGATAGGAATGAAGATAATATTCAGGACAATAATACCAACACTCCCATATTTCTATCCTACTTTAATCTTTCTTGTTAAAATAAGCCCACCCAAATACCAATCCATCAACTTCCTCTCCTAATTCAGGTTCTATATATGCATTCAAATCTATTGCATTCCCCCCAAATAACCTACACTTGTTCTCAATTCTAATTTCCTCAACATCCTCATTTTTATTACTATCTCTTACCAGATTCTCATCTTGTAATATACCTCATCCTCTATTATATGTTAATAATCTAGCATTAATCATAATCTTCATTAAAATATTCCATTTCAACCTCTCCGGCAATTTTTTCTTTATGTTTATTGTCATGAATATTATCTTCATTCCCATTCACGCCTTTGTATACTTTATCTAATTTATTATCTTTAATTACTCTTATTTATTATATTTAACTGATATCATCCTCACTGCCAATTCATCACACTCCGCCCAAACCAAAAATATATCCCATGCCAATTGCCGCACTGGTAAACAGCTTAATAAATTCATATTTCTGTTGCGAATACAATATTATATATATTTAATTTTAGCTTAATATATATCATATGCTATATAATATAAAGCTGTTTATTATATCCTAATGGTTATCGTAATATATTTAAAACTAACTTTGAATGAAAATATCTTTTAAATAAATAGGGAAATAATAATAGTATGTCTTATATTACCAGATATTAAAATAAAATGATTTATAATTTGTTTAATTTAAACTCGGAAATATTAAAAGCAATTAAAACCATTATTTACTAATTAGAAAATTGTTGTTGTAAATTTAAATATTTTTGTGGTAAATTTAAATATTTTTAGTTATCAATCTATGTATGAATTGTCAATATACAATTGTCAATCTACATGATGTATTATATCCATCCATCCATCTATCCATCCATATATCCATCCATCTATCAACCTATTCATCCATCCAGCCATCCATCCATCCATCAATAATATAAAAAAGTTTATGTATACACAAAATAACAAATAGATGTTCTCATTTGTGTTCTCATTTGTGTAAAGAGAATACAATATTATCACAAGTGAATTAAATGATAATATAACATCAGTTAGAGGTCTCTAACATTTGGGCAGATATATATGTGATCGGAGTAGTCACAAAACATCAGCGCAGATACAGAGGAAAAGTTCAATCACATTTTGAGTTTAGTAGATGATTTTTCACAACCTTCTTAAATGTTTAGATGGAATCTCAAAAGTAAAGGCAGTTTGTTCCATAAAATTGAAGCTAAAACATTAAATCTTCTTTTACTATAGATATCAAGATTATATTTTTGATAATAACTTTTACTAATCTTAATCTGCGGGTGTTTTCCTTCAGTTTAAAAATATCATAGCACTACGTTTAGCCCATAGTTCAGTATAAGTTAAACATATAATTATATACGCTGAATAATTTCTCATTTCATGCAAACCTAGTGATTTTAAACATTCGGTAATACTATTATGGTATAACTAAATTTAAATAAATTATTTATTTCGTATATTAAGAATTATAGTAAGAATGATATAATGTTTTAAAATAATAAACTAATAGAACAAATAGTTTAAATGTGATATAATATAAGACAGAGAGATCATTTTAAAATTATGAAATGACATTAATTTTCTTATTTTTTAGACTTTACTAAAATAATAAAATGCTTTTTTAGCAGTAATTCGTAAATGATTATCTAAAAGAACCTTATGGAATTCAATATTTTAGTTGGAATTCGTCTGATTTTATATCATTTATCAATGTTCGATATGTTCTATTTGTAATATATGATAAGTCTTATCAGTGCCTTATCCGTTATACCTATTTCCTCTAATCTATCTAATAAAATGTTATGAGAGACAGTATCAAATGCTGCTGACATATCTATTAACAAGATGAACCCTATTTCCCGTACCCATTGCATTATATATATTATTAATATATATATATATATATATATATATATATATATATATATATATATATATTATTGCAGTTTCTATACTATGATTTTTGCGATATGCACTTTGATGAATAGATTCTAATTCATTTTCTGATAAATATTTTATGAATTGTTTACTAATGACTCTTTCGAATATTTTAGATAGAAAAGGAAGTTCGGAAATAAGACGGTAATTTTTTCGTAATTTATTATTTAGATTACGGTTTTTAAGTAGGGGATTAATTATGGCATATTTAAGGAATTTTTAAAAACAGATGTATTTTTAGATTGTGATATTATGATTAAGTAAAGTTCTTAAAGAGTGGGTTTTATTAAGTCGGTAGGTTGTTTCGGCCATGAATCGTTATGAGGGTATGATGCTTTACATATTAACTAGTATTGATATTGTATACGATGAAGGTGAAATAAAGTTTAGAAAGTATGTTTTAGCAGTATTTTAAAGTGGTAGAATGTATATTGGAAATTTAAGTTTTATATCATTAATTGATTGTTATTATCTTTTTATTTTATCATTAAAAAAGTTGGCATTTTTTTAGTAAGTTGGCATTTGGTAGTAATTGAATTGCGTATGTCGGATAGCTTGTTGGTCTATAATTATTTGAGAGTCTATTAATCAATGAATAATTAATTAATGAATATATTTTCTAGTATTTTTCCCATATGAGTTTATTTTATTTTTAATAAAACAAGTCTTAGTATGATTTAATAATTGTCTATATTATTTGCGAATTGTATTACAATTATTATAGTTAAATTCGGAATTGGTTTTATTATATATTTTTTTCAAATTTTCTTAATTTACTCTTCATAGCTTCAAGATCATTATTATACCATGGATAATTATCATTTACTATTTTTATATGAGAAAATATATCTAAAGTAGATGTTAGGCTGTCATTTAGCAATTGTGATGAAAATATATAATACATATATATCTAATATATAATAGTATATTATATAAATACTGGATATAAAGTATAACTTTATAATATATAAATATGCATTCATGTATATGTATATAAATATATATATAATAGATACAGCAGGCTATAATACATCCTGACTGCTAGAAGGTTATGTCATAGTATTGCAGCATATGTTATTCATATATGCTACATCTTGTGTATTACATCATAGTATTGAAGTCTATCGTAATTCATTCATGCTACGTTCTAGAGTTTATTGTAATAATATTGCAGCTTAGTAAAATTCATTTATCCTAGAATCAGTATATATCAGACCTATACAATACATATATTTACATTACGATTAACTGTTATGCTAGCATAGAATAGCTTTTACTTTCCTATATACGTCTATAGGGATTGATGACTCAGAGTGATTCATCAAAATAAGTGATTTACTCGAGAATCTAGAATTTCGATTTCGAAAAACTTATAAAAATATAACTTCGATTATCTCGAAACATATTGCAAGCAATATCGTTATCGATATAAGAAAAGTAAGATACGGAAGAACTCTATAACATAGAATTTAGATATTTTCAAAAATAACTAAATTAATACCCGAAAATACATTCAAAAAATGATAAACCTAAAAAAAAAGATTTTTCAACTTTACTACCTATTTACGGTACTAAAAATTAATTTATCGAATATAAACATATATAAGATATATATAGAATTATCAATTATATTGATATTGTATAATTGTATAGTCAATTATATAAGAGAATAACGGTGATCTATTTATAGAAAAGACGACCTCGCTCTAAGAGAGAAAAACATCGACTTCGATCCATCCATTACTCCATTCATCCATCTATCCATCCATCCATCCTTCCATCCATCCATCCATCCATCCATCCATCCATCCATACATTCATCAATCCATCCATTCATCCATCCATCAATTGAATTGAATTGAATTGAAAAGTTTTTCTTATACACAAAATAACAAATAATTATGTTCTCATTTGTGTTTTAAGAGAGTAAAAATAATATTATAAGTAAATTAAATGATAAAATAAAATCAGTTAGAGGACTATGACATTCGGGCAGATACATATGTGATCGGAGTAGTCACAGAACATCAGCGCAGATGCAGAGCTCAAGGTCAATCCAAGAGCTCATGTTAAGCATATTATATGACTTTGCACGGCCTTCTTAAATGTTTTGATGGAATTACATATTTACAAAAGTAGAGGAAGGTTGTTCCATAAAAAACACAAAATCTTCTTTTACCATAGGTATCAAGATTAAATTTTTGATTTGATAGTAGCAATTGTTAAATTAGTTCAATAATATAAAATTCCAAACCCAACAACTTTTATATGGTAAATTAACCAATACAATCTGTTTTTTTTTAGAAATTTAATTCGACAAATGTTGATTTATCTCATTAAAACTTATCATATTATCTGTATCGAGAAAGAATAACTAGTATTCCGATATATATATATATATATATATATATATATATATATATATATATATATATTATATATTATGCTATTATACAAGTCAATAGATATTTATAATATTTAATTGAGATCTAAAATTGTATAATATATTATAAACAGTGTTTAACTAATGCCATGACAAACGCCATGACCAACGCAATGACTAACGTAATGACCAATGCCGTGGCCATCACCATGCCCAACGCCATTACTAACGCCATGACCAACGCCATTACAAACGCCATGACTAACGCCATGACTAACGCCATTACCAACGCCATGACCAACGCCATGAACAACGCAATGACCAGCACAATGACCATCTAAACTATAACCTAAATTCTACTAAACATTAACGTACACTTTCTACTAAACATTAATTTATACTTTCTACTAAACATTAACCTATACTTTCTACTAAACATTAATCTACACTTTCTACTAAACATTAACCTATACTTTCTACTAAACATTAACATACAATTTCTACTAAATATTACCTATACTTTCTACTAAATCTTAACCTATGGTATATTCATAACATCTACCTATGAACTTTTAATATAAATAAATGTATTTAATAATCCCAAATATATTTTTAATTTTTTGCCTCGTTAAATATAAGGCTTCTATTGATATTCTGTTATATTAAAAAATATAAATTCTATCGATAAATAAATAATAGTTATTAAAATCATTATTTAAAATGTGCTAAAAATGCATGATTAATTCGGTTGATGAAATATACATAATGAATAACTCTCAACATTTTACAAATACAATTAATAAGTTAAATCGAAGATGAGTAATGACTTATAATAAATTAATAAAAAAAATTTGAAATAATTGGATATAATTCCATAAAAACATTTAAGAAGGCCGTTAAAAAAACCGTGCGACTACTTTGATCACAAATGTATCTGCCCAAATGTCAGAATCCTCTAACTAATTTGATATTATAATTTAATTCACTTATGATATTATTTGTAATCTCTTTACACAAATGATGCACTTTAAAACACAAATGAAAATATATCTATTTGTTATTTTGTGTATAAATAAACTTTTCAATTCAATGGATGGATGGATGGATTGATTAATGTTTAAAATCACTAAGATGGGTTAAAATGAAAAATTATTCAGCGTATAGAATACTATGTTTAACTTATACTCCACTCTACGCTAAACAGTAGCGCTACCTTTATGATATTATTAAACTAAAGCAAAATACCCGCCGATTAAGATCTAATAACAGTTTGCTACTATCAAATCAAAAATTTAATCTTGATACCTATGTTTAAAGAAGATTTAGTGTTTTAGCGCCAATTTTATGGAACAACCTTCCTCTACCTTTGCGAAGATGTAATTCAATAAAAAAAATTATGAATGCCGTGAAAAATCATCTACTATGTTTAACATGAGCTCTTGGATTGATCTTGTGCGGATGTTCTATGACTACTCCGATCACGTATGTATCTGCCCGAATGTCAGAGTCCTCTAACTGATTTGATTTTATGATTTAATTCACTTATGATATTATTTTTACTCTCTTTAAAACACAAATGAGAACATATCTATTTGTTATTTTGTGTATAAATAAACTTTTCAATTCAATTCAATTCAATTCAATGGATGGATGGATGGATGGATGGATGAATTAATGGATGGATCGATGTATTGATGGATGGATGGATGGATGGATGGATGTATGGATGTATGGATGGATGGATGGATGGATGGATAGATGGATGGATGGATGGATGGATGGATGGATGGATGGATTCATACTTGGACCATTATTATTTTTAATTTATTTCCCCAAATTAAATTCAACATATTTGCCGACGATATTATAATTTACCAGATTCTACCACTGAAAAACAATGATAACTCATCTCACATTAATTGCACTAATAATATACGCAACTGGCTAATTAATAACAATTTACTACAAAATATCGACAAGGCACAACTGATTAACATTTCAAAAAATTTAACACAAAATAAATTTCCTATATATTTAATTGATAATTTAATTGTTGAACCTTCTAAGACCGTAAAATGCCTGGGTGTCATTATAGACGAACATATGCTTTTAGATAACCACTTACGATTTACTGCTAAAAAAGCATTTTATTATTTTAGTAAGGTAAAAAAAATAAGAAAATTAATGTCCTTTCATAATTTAAAAATGATCTCTCAGTCTTATATTATATCGCATTTAAACTATTGTAATTCTATATATTAGGGTATAACTAAATCTAAAATAAATTATTTAGATCGTATATTAAGAATTATAGTAAGAATGATATATATTTTTAAGCGAAAAGTCCATAATAGTATTACCGAATGTTTAACATCACTAGGATGGCTTGAAATGAGAAATTATTCAGCGTATAGAATACTATGTTTAACTTATACTGCCCCAAACGCTAAACAGCCGTACTACCTTTATGATATATTTAAACTAAAGGAAAATACCCGCCGATTAAGATCTAGTAAAAGTTTGCTACTATCAAATCAAAAATTTAATCTTGGTACCTATGGTAAAAGAAGATTTAGTGTTGAAACAACCTTCCTCTACATTTTCGAAGATGTAATTCCATCAAAACATTTAAGAAGGCCGTGAAAAATCATCTAGTATGCTTAACATGAGTTCTTGGATTGACATTGTGCTCTGCATCTGCGCTGATGTTCTATGACTACTCCGATCATATATGTATCTGCCCAAATGTCATAGTCCTCTAACTGATTTTATATTATCATTTAATTCACTTATGATATTATTTTTACTCTCTTTAAAACATAAATGAGAACATCTATTTATTATTTGGTGTATATATAAACTTTTTAAATTATTGATGGATGGATGGATAGATGGATGGATGGATGGATGGATGAATAGGTGGATAGATGAATGGATAGATGGATGGATGGATGGATGGATAGATAGATGGATGGATATAATACATCATGTAGATTGACAATTGTATATTGACAATTCATACATAGATTGATAACTAAAAATATTTAAATTTACCACAACAATATTTAAATTTACAACAACAATTTTCTAATTAGTAAATAATGGTTTTAATTGCTTTTAATATTTCCCTGTTTAAATTAAACAAATTATAAATCATTTTATTTTAATATCTGGCAATATAAGACATAATAATATTATTTTCCTATTTATTTAAAAGATATTTTCATTCAGTTAGTTTTAAATATATTACGATAACCATTATGATATAATAAACAGTGCTATATTATACAGCATATGATATATATTAAGCTAAAATTAAATAATATTGTATTCGCAACAGAATTTATCAAGCTTGTTACCAGCGAGGCAGATCAGAATCTGGTAAGAGATAGTAATAAAAATGAGGATGTTGAGGAAATTAGAATTGAGAACAAGTGTAGGTTATTTGGGGGGAATGCAATAGATTTGAATGCATATATAGAACCTGGATTAGGAGAGGAAGTTGATGGATTGGTATTTGGGTGGGCTTATTTTAACAAGAAAGATTAGAGTAGGATAGAAATATGGGATTGTTGGTATTATTGTCCTGAATATTATCTTCATTCCTATCCACACCTTTATATACTTTATCTAATTTATATATTTAATCGTTATCTTTAATTACTATATTATTTCCTAATCTATTTTATTCCCCCCAAATAACCCAAACCTGTTATCTTTTTCATTTTCCTCAATATACTCATCTTTATCACCTCTACTACTCACCTCTCCGATGTCTTCGATGTCTCCGACCATACCCGTTTCCTCTTCTTTTATTCTACTAACTACCATCATCCCCACTGCCAGTCCTATCATCCCCCCGCCCAAACCAAAAATATCCCCCATTCCAATTGCTGCACTGGCAACAATCTTCATTAATTCAACTTTCTGTTGCGAATACAATATTATATATATTTAAAATATAGCTTAATGTATATCGTATGCTGTATAATATATACTGAATTATATCTTAATGGTTATCGTAATATGTTTATAAACTAACTTTGAATGCGAACATGTTTAATAAATATAAGTAAGTAAGTGATTTATTTAAAAATATAAAGCAGGGAAATATTAAAAATCAATTACAACTATTATATACTAATTAGAAAATTTTGAATGAAGAAATATAGATTCGTGCTTAACATAGAACATAATTATTTATAATTTCTTTCCATGCCATTAAATATGTATGTCTCATATATAGGTAACATTTTTATTAATTTGCATAATAACATGAATTAACTAGAACCAATCAAATATAATAACGCTTATTAACATTACTGTACACCGTACAGTGTACAGTGTACGGTACATATTAATAGTGTACACTGTATACTCTATATAGTATAGTGTATGTTGTAATTGGTATACCGTACAGTGTACACTGTATACTGTACAGTGTACAGGGTCTTCCGAATAATGTTTACTTACAAAGTAATTCTAGTCATAGCAACATAACAGATGATAATGCTTTTTATGTTTCATGAGTGATGCATGAATATAAAAATTATATTTATATTATTTTGATATCATTCTAACAAAGAAGTTTATATTTGATATTCTATTGTTATTTTATCACAAAAGTTATAGTTATTGTATTGTATAAAAGTTAATAAAAAGTTTAAAATCTCTGTTGAGAAAATTAAGTTTTAAATTATTATTTTAAATTTTCGTAATTATTCTATTATTAATACATAAATAATGAAAGTAATATATAATTTTGTAAGTAAGTGTTTATTAAATTTTAAGTAAATTGAAGAACATTTATAATCGTTATAGTTCTTAGATAAGATTAATTTAAATTGAAACGTATAATTATAATTATTTAATTTAATAGTTTAAATGAATAACATAAATGAGTTATCCATGGATGTCGAATATTTGTCAGTATATAAAGTAAGTAGGCGTGATCTCATAGGAGGCCTGCAATTAAACTATAACCTTTTTTAATATGTAACTTTTAGTGTAACTTTAAGTATAGTTGTGAGTAGATAAGCTTGTATTTAGTATAAGTTAGTTGTGAGTTGATAAGCTTGTATTTGGTATAAGTATAATTGTTAGTAAGTAGATGGGGTAGGTAGGTAGTGATCAGTATTTGGTGTTCTTAGTAGTATGAACCACTCAGTAGGCTTAAGAGTGTATTTGAGTACAGTCGAGTACCTAAATTGTATGGGAAAGTATTTGTACAGTATATACTTTACAATGTACAGTTTACATCCCTCTATGCCCTACTCGGTTAACACCTTTTCCTCTCATAACCACCTCTTCACCTCGTCCTACTCATGATTATCCCTTTCCCTTTCAGATTATCTGCCTTAAACTTGAAGTGTTCCCTTATGCATGCGCTGTTGCAAGAGCATTTCCGAAATTCTCAAGAAAATCCTATTTCGACAAATTTTGAAAAACTGCATACTGGTTAGTGGTTACTAGTTGGTGTTATCGATGCTATTGTTACCGTATTGTTTAGAACAATAATACTATACAAATCTAACTTAGTAATTATACCCATAGTTTATATAATATTACTAAATATTGCTTAGTTATAATGTAAACAATTTGAATTTTTTTTGATTTTAGAAAAATCCTAATTTAATATTTTATGATGAAATATATTTGAGTGATTATTTCCTAAATAAATTATGAAATGTTGTTTTAAATAGTGGCATAAAGAATAT
Source organism: Osedax frankpressi (assembly GCA_964035775.1). NCBI lineage: Eukaryota > Metazoa > Annelida > Polychaeta > Sabellida > Siboglinidae > Osedax > Osedax frankpressi. The sequence goes on from OZ038317.1 coordinate 16,160,379, forward strand.
ATAGCTTAATGTAATAATGCTTTAAACTAGTATGATTATAACATAGGTTCTTATTTTAAATATAATAATAGACGAATTATCTCCCTCTCCCTCTCCCTTTTTTGGAACGTTTATCCCAACTCCACCGTCTCATTTCATTAATTTACTCTTATCACACTAATATTACCTCACTCATCTCACGACTCTCATCTCCCCACTATCATCTCATCTCACACTCTAATTACACCAAACTCATCTCATCACTCACATCTCACCACTTTCGTCGCATCTCACCACTCTAATCTTACCCCTCTCATCTCAACACTCTCATCTTATCTTACGACTCTCATCTTACCACTCTCATCTTACCACTCTCATCTTACCACTTTCATCTTATCTTACGACTCTCATCTCATCATTCACATCTAATCTCACCACTCTAATTACACCAACCTTATCTCACCAATCACATCTCACCACTCTAATATTACCACTCTCATCTCACCACTTTCATCTTATCTTACCACTCTCATCTCAACACTCACATCTAATCTCACCACTCTAATTACACCAACCTCATCTCACCACTCACATCTCACCACTCTAATATTACCCCTCTCATCTCACCACTTTCATCTTATCTTACCACTCTCATCTCACCATTCTCATCTTATCTTACCACTCTCATCTTACCACTTTCATCTAATCTCACCACTCTCATTTCACTCAAGTCATGTATCCTCGTTATCCGTTTTTCGAAATGTTCCTTTTCCTAATTACAATTATTATAAAACAGAGATTGGCAATAAATTGAATATCAATCCAATGATTATTCAAGAAGAAAAATTGTCGAAATGGAAGTGAATCGTAATTTTTTGAAAAGATCAATATATCTAGTGTTATTTCTATTTTTTAAATGCCGTCACAAGATAAAATAAAATTAGTTTCTAAAAATTTTAACTATTTTTATAATAATTTAATGAATATTTATTAAATAAAATAATAATAATTTATAATTAATATATCATTATATAATAATTATCATACTATATAATAAAAGCAATATAACCCTATATCAATATTGATATGTTACTAAATTACTTATAATAAATGTATTATATAGTTTATAATAAATTAATATAATATAAATTACCAATTGTAAGTAAGTTTAGAATGAAATAAACAACGAATTTTATTTGTATTTTTGCTAGTTATGTTCTGTTTATTGATTATGTTTAATATAATCTAAACTCTAGTTATATATATAGATATATGTATATATATATATATATATATATATATATATATATATATATATATATTATGCAATCTTACTATAAGTTTGTTATGTCTATGAATTACTGATATGTATTATACTTATTTCAATATATGTAGATAATAGTTTCTTTATTATATTTATTATATAATAATTAAACATTAATTGCGTAACTATTATTTTTTATAACTATTTTCAAGTGAAACATTCATTTACGTATATATTCAAAATATAATAAGTAAGAAGTATAAATGTTAATGTTTTTCAATATTAAATTCACATAGGCCTACATTACTGTACGATGGTCTACATGATCTGCAAATCGAACAATACTTTCAGCCCCATTAATTAAGAGTAAAACTCACCCAATTTAAAACGGTGAGTATTCAAAATATAGAATATCTAAAGATATAATATAACTAATTATACCATCTAATACATACTATATAAGTAAACGGTTATTAGAAAGTGTAGATTAAGGTTTAGTAGAAAGTGTAGGTTAATGTTTAGTAGAAAGTGTAGGTTAATATTTAGTAGAAAGTGTAGGTTAATATTTAGTAGAAAGTATAGGTTAATGTTTAGTAGAAAGTGTAGGTTAATATTTAGTAAAAAGTATAGGTTAATGTTTAGTAGAAAGTATAGGTTAATGTTTAGTAGAAAGTATAGGTTAATGTTTAGTAGAAAGTATAGGTTAATGTTTAGTAGAAAGTATAGGTTAATGTTTAGTAGAAAGTGTAGGTTAATATTTAGTAGAAAGTGTAGGTTAATATTTAGTAGAAAGTATAGGTTAATGTTTAGTAGAAAGTATAGGTTAATGTTTTGTAAAAATGTAGTTTAAGGTTTTGAAATGTTTTATAAATTAAGCAAATAAATAATGTTAATCTAATTTTTCTTATTTAATATAAATTCACAAGGTCTATTTGTATTTGCTACTCGGCGTGCGACTTGGAATTTGGGATATTCGCAGGCACCGGGGGCAGATCAGCAAGTTGTTTGGTCATGTCGTTGTTCATGACGTTGTCCATTGCCTTGGTCATGGCATTGTACATGGCGTTGGTCATGGCGTTGGTCATTGCGACGGTAATTGCGTTAGTCATGATGTTAGTCATGGCGATGGTCATTGCGTTGGTCATGGTGTTGGTCATGGCGATGGTCATTACCTTGGATATGGCGATGGTCATGGCATTGGTAATGGCGATGTTCATTGCATTTATCATAGCAATGTTCATGGCGATGGTCATGGCGTTGGTCATGGCGTTGGTCATTGCGATGGTAATTGCGTTGGTCATGATGTTAGTCATGGCGATGGTCATGGCGTTGGATATTGCCTTGGTCATGGCGTTGGTAATGGATATATTCATTGCATTGGTCATGGCAATGGTTATGGCGATGGTAATGGCATTTGTCATGGCGATGGTCATGTTATTGGCAATGGCAATGGTTATGGCGATGGGAACGGCATTTGTCATGGCGATGTCATGGCGTTGGTCATGGCGATGTTCACTACCTTGGTCATGGCAATGGTTATGGCGATGGGAACGGCATTTGTCATAGCGATGTCATGGCGTTGGTCATGGCGATGGTCATTGCGATGTTCATTGCCTTGGTCATGGCGATGGTCATGGCATTAGTAATGGCGATGTTCATTGCATTGGCAATGGCAATGGTTATGGCGATGGGAACGGCATTTGTCATAGCGAATTCATGACGTTGGTCATGGCAATGGTTATGGCGATGGGAACGGCATTTGTCATGGCGATGTCATGGCGTTGGTCATGGCGATGTTCATTACCTTGGTCATGGCAATGGTTATGGCGATGGTCATGGCATTTGTCATGGCGATGGTCATGGCATTGTTCTTGGCTATGTTCATTGCATTTGTTATGGCGATGGTCACGATTGCTAAGATAATATAAATTCATACTTTAGTCAAATTATAAAATACAAAATAACATAAGTTTAAAAATTAAAATTTTTTTTAAAATTCAGTTTAAGTCATAAATAGTTAAACGAATCATGATAAGAATATGTGAATGAGTGAATTAGTGTGTGTGCATGGATTAGTGTGTGATATTCTATATTATGATGAAAGTTATATAAAAGTGATCAAATGTACAAGAAAATATTGTCGTAATCTTGCAGATAATGTCAGTAAACACATATGTTAATAGAGGATAGTAATTAGTGGGATTATACATGTAGGAGAATGTCAGAAAATATATAAGAAATATTATATAATATTAATTATTATTGTCTTAAAACTTACTTGGGGTGGTTGTGTGTATGTCTGCGTATGTTTGTGTGTACGTTTGTTTATATGTTTGTGTATGTCTGTGTGTATGTATATGTGTATGTCTGTGTGTATGTCTGTGTGTATGTTTGTGCATATGTCTGTGTATGTTTGTGTGTATGTCTGTGTGTATGCCTGTGTGTATGTTTGTGTCTATGTCTGTGTCTGTATGTGTATGTTTATGTGTATGTCTGTATATGTATGTGTATGTATGTGTATGTTTGTGTGTATGTCTGTGTATGTCTGTGTATGTTTGTGTATGTTTGTGTGTATGTTTGTGTATGTTTGTGTGTATGTCTGTGTATGTTTGTTTGTATGTTTGTGTGTATGTATGTGTATGTTTGTGTGTATGTTTGTGTATGTCTGTGTATGTCTGTGTATGTTTGTGTGTATGTTTGTGTATGTCTGTGTATGTCTGTGTATGTTTGTGTATGTCTGTGTATGTCTGTGTATGTTTGTATTTATGTTTGTGTGTATGTGTGTGTATGTTTGTGTATATAGTTGTACTGTAGTTGTGTGTTTTATTAGCATCTTCAGATTGGAGATTCTAAGATATATTAAATATGAATTCTAGTTTTTTTTATAAATATATATTATACTCTATGATGATATATTATAGGGAGTAGGTTTATTATTAGAAGGAAATAGTTATATTATATATATTTATATTAATGAGTGAGTAAATGAGTGAGAGATTGAGTGAGTGAGTAAGTGAGTGAGTGAGTGAGTAAGTGAGTGAGTAAGTGAGTGAGTGAGTGAGTGAGTGAGTGAGTGAGTGAGTGAGTAAGGAGTGAATGAGTGAGTGAATGAATGAGTGAGTGAGTAAGTGAGTGAGTGAGTGTGTGAGTAAGTGAGTGTGTGAAAGAGTGAAAGAGTGAGTTAAAAGGCAGTCATGGTTAATATATATGCGATGGGTTATATTGAACATACCGGTAGTTGGGCCCTGAGCTCCAGTTAATGTTGCAATATCGACAATGTAGTCGGCTCCCAATTATGTGTTCGCGTAGGCCACCTGGTGAGTAGTAAGTATTGAAAATAGTTGTTTTTAAATGAGAACAAAATAAATAGGTCAAAGGTTAACTAAGGTTAGAAATTACGTATGGATTGAATTTGTGATCAAAATTATTTAGAAAATTAAAATCTAAAAATGATAAATTGAATAGAGATAGTTATTGTTAAAATGATTGCCATTCAATTATAACCCCGTCTCCAAGAAACATATGTATTGATGACCTCAACAGTATAAGTGATAAGTTGATAGTTAAAATTGTAAATCTGAAACTTTACTTAAATTTACAAGGAAAATCGTAAATTAAGTTTCTTTATTATACATTGTATAATATCTGCACTAAATTATATGTAGATCTATAACTATTCTATAGATAGTAGTATAACAAGACTATATATATAAATGACATATACATCATATAAACAATAATAATCACACATTGATGAGGATTTTAGCAATGCAAAAGTTAGTTGAAATTGAATAAAGAGTAAAAATCAATTATTAAAGAGGATTCGCGTATGAGATAAATAAAAGTACGATGGCATTAACTAGCCTAAAGTACGGTATGCACCTACCTTCCGCTGTACATTTCGATATTATTATTTTATATAGATAATATATATTTTATATAGTAAAAATATTAATAAATAATATAAAATAGTATTATTATATTCAGTATTGAATATATTTCAATTAAATATCATTTGTATTCAGATGTATTAAACCATTTAATCTACCTATAATATGATATTATTATTATAATATAATAAATACAACCAACGTTTACGGTCATTTTAAAGTAACAGTCATATTTCCTTTGTAAAAGTATTCTTGCTTTCTTCTCATTAGTTATAAATTTATTTCTAATTATATAAATATTATTACCTTATTATTTGTACTGTTTGCATAATAAAGGTAAATAATCTTTCAATTGCATTTCCTCCGAATAATTACTTTCAATCACATACTGTTGTCATATATGAACCAGTATGTTCAATTTATGAGATAATCAACTAATATTTTTTTATATTTAGAAAATCTAAGTATTGTTAAAAGCACTTTTCAATTAAGTGACAAATTTATAAAAAAAACAATATTTTACGGAATATTTTAAGATATCTCACCAAAATACAACAATAAAACTTCTGTGTTTATTATAAGTAGGTCATAATCATTGGCAAAAGTAATTTAAGTAATATTAAGTATTATTAAGTAATATTAAGTGATATTAAGTAACATTTAGTGATATTAAGTAATTTTAAGTTACATTAAGTGATATTAAGTAACATTACGTATTATTAAGTGATATTAAGTGATATTAAGTAATTTAATTGATATTAAGTGATATTAAGTGATAATAAGTGATATTAAGATATATGTAATGTAAGTGATATTAAGTGATATTAATTGATATTAAGTGATATTAAGTGACATTAAGAGACATTAAGTGATATTAAGTGATATTAAGTGATATTAAGTGATATTAATTGATATTAAGTGATATTAAGTGTTTTTAAGTGCTATTAAGTGATATTAAGTGATATTAATTGATATTAAGTGATATTAAGTGATATTAAGTGATATTAATTGATATTAAGTGATATTAAATCATATTAAGTGATATTAATTGATATTAAGTGATATTAAGTGTTTTTAAGTGCTATTAAGTGATATTAAGTGATATTAATTGATATTAAGTGATATTAAGTGATATTAAGTGATATTAATTGATATTAAGTGATATTAAATCATATTAAGTGATATTAAGTGATATTAAGTGATATTAAGTGATATTAAGTGATATTAATTGATATTAAGTGATATTAAATCATAGTAAGTGATATTAAGTGATATTAAGTGATATTGAATGATATTATGTGATATCAAGTGATATTAAGTAATATTAAGTGATATTAATTAATATTAAGTAATATTAAACAATATTTAGTAATATTATATAAACTATGGGTATAATTATATAAATTAAAAACATAAGCATAATCTCAATGATATATTATCATTATTTAGTTAGATTTGTATAGTACTATTGTTCTAAACAATACAGTAACAATAGCATTAATAACACCAACTAGTAACCACTAACCAGTATTCAGTCTTTCCAAATTTGTCGAATTAGGACTTTCTTGAGAATTTCGGAAATGCTCTTGCAACAGCGCATGCATAAGGGAACACTTCAAGTTTAAGGCAGATAATCTGAAAGGTAAAGGGATAATCATGAGGAAGACGAGGTGATGAGGTGGTTATGAGAGGAAAAGGTGTTAACCGAGTAGGGCATAGAGGGATGTACGCTGTACATTGTAAAGTATATACTGTAGAAATATCTTCCCATACAATTTAAGTACTCGAGTGTACTCAAACACACTCATAAGCCTACTGAGTGGTTCATACTACTAAAAACACCAAGTACTGATCACTAACTACCTACCCAATCCACTTACTCACAACTACAAGCTTATCTACTCACAACTATACTTACACTAAATACAAGTTTATCTACTCAAAACTAAACTCACACCAAATACAAGTTTATATATCTCAATGCATATTAAAGTAAAACTAGATGAAAGCATGACGAGATTAATGATTAATTGATATCGTCAGTTATAATTTAGTTTAAAATATTGAGTTGTCTAATCCATACTATTTTATTTAATTTTAAATGTTTTTTCGCAATATGTACATATAAATATTACATGTAAGTTATAATAATGCAATTAAGTAAAATTTATTTTAATATACATGTATTCTTATTCAGTAATATACTCACTTCATATTAAACATTAACTGACTGTATATGTTATGATACTCATTAAATATATAATGTAAAATTATAATATGATAACCTAATTATTAAATAATATACAAAATATTAGTCAGTATATTTATAATAACTATTATTATTAATACATATTTTTAGTTTTATTATTTATATGTATTTAATTATTCTTGTAAGTGAATATTATTTAAAGATAAATAAAATACACGAATTCATCACAAGTATGGAAGAATACACGGTCACTAACATACTCTATGCAATATAATATATCTTCTTATATATTATATACTATAATATATAAGATTATATAATATTTAATATATATATATATACTAATATTACATACCAAAAATGTCACTGCAGCGGTATTATCTTGTAATGTCACATCTCCTTTTTCCTATTTTCATTGGCATTACAAGGTACTGTTCCGTAATAATAATAAATTCCTCCAATCAGTAACTAGCTACCCATCTCTATCGACTACTCCCCCCAAATATCTATCTATATCTGCCAATAACCCTCTCCCCCAACAATCCCATCTTCCTATCCTATCCTAATCTTTCTTATTAAAATAAGCCCACCCAAATACCAACCCATCAACTTCCACTCCTCCTTCCGGTTCTATATATCCATCAACATCAATTTTATTCCCCCCAAATAACCCAAATCTGTTCTCTTTTTCATTTTCCTCAATATCCTCATCTTTATCACCTTTACTTTCTATAACCTCTCCAATATCGCCGACCATACCCATTTCCTCTTCTTTTATTCTACTAACTACCATAATCCCCACTGCCAGTCCTATCATCCCCCCGCCCAAACCAAAAATATCCCCCATTCCAATTGCTGCACTTGCAACAATCTTCATTAATTCAACTTTCTGTTGCGAATACAATATTATATATATTTAAAATATAGCTTAATATATATCGTATGCTGTATAATATATACTGTATTATATCTTAATGGTTATCATAATATGTTTATAAACTAACTTTGAAGGAGAACATATTTAATAAATATAAGAGTAAATGATGTATATAAAACAGGGAAATAATAAAAATCAATTACAACTATTATTTATTAATTAGAACATTTTTTTGCAAATTTAAATATTAATTATTTAATTACCTAATAAAAATTATATTTTTCAAATTGTTAAAATTAATTTTATATTATTTTTACTTGTCAATTTATTTTTACTATGTATTAATTATCTATCTAAATTGTCAATCTACATGCTGTATTATATCCATCCATCCATCCATCCATCTATCCATCCATCCATCCATATATCCATTCATCCATCCATCCATCCATCCTTCCTTCCGTACATCCATCCATCCATCCATCCCTTTATACATCCATCCATCCATCCATCCATCCACCCATCCATCCATCAATCCATCCATTCATACATCTATCAATTCATTCATATATCCGTTGAATTGAATTGAATTGAAAAGTTTATTTATAATAAATATAAAAATTATAATAAATACCTAATGTATTAATTTTTGAAATCATGCATTTTTAGCACATTTTAAATAATGATTTTAATAACTATTATTTATTTATCGATAGAATTTATATTTTTTAATATAACAAAATATCAATAGAAGCATTATATTTAACGATGGCTTGAAATGAGAAATTATTCAGCGTATAGCATACTATGTTTAACTTATACTGCCCCAAACGCTAAACAGCCGCACTACCTTTATAATATTATTAAACTAAAGGAAAATACCCGCCGATTAAGATCTAGTAAAAGTTTGCTACTATCAAATCAAAAATTTAATCTTGGTACCTATGGTAAAAGAAGATTTAGTGTTGCAACAACCTTCCTCTACATTTTCGAAGATGTAATTCCATAAAAAACAATTCAGAAGGCAGTGAAAAATTATTTACAATGCTTAACATAAGCTCTTGGATTGATCTTGTGCTCTGCATCTGCGCGGGTGTTCTATGACTACTCCGATCACATATATATCTGCCCGAATGTCAGAGTCCTCTAACTAATTTTATGTTATCATTTAATTCACTTATGATATTATTTTACTCTCTTTAAAACATATCTATTTGTTATTTTGTGTATAAATAATCTTTTCAATTCAATTCAATTCAATGGAAGGATGGATGGATTGATGGATGGATGGATGGATGGATATAATACATCATGTAGATTGATAATTTAGATAGACAATTAATACATAGATTGACAATTAAAAATAGTATAAAATAAATTTTAACAATTTGAAAAATATAATTTTTATTAGGTAATTAAATAATTAATATTTAAATTTGCAAAAAAAATTTCTAATTAGTAAATAATAGTTGTAATCGATTTATTATATTTATAATATTTACCTGCTTCACATATTTTAATAAATCACTTACATTAAACATGTTCGCCTTCAAAGTTAGTTTATAAATATATTATGATAACCATTAAGATATAATACAATATATATTATACAGCATACGATATATATTAAGCTATATTTTAAATATATATAATATTGTATTCGCAACAGAAAGTTGAATTAATGAAGATTGTTGCAAGTGCAGCAATTGGAATGGGGGATATTTTTGGTTTGGGAGGGGGGATGATAGGACTGGCAGTGGGGATGATGGTAGTTAGTAGAATACAAGAAGAGGAAATGGTTATGGTCGGCGATATTGGAGAGATTGGAGAGGTTATAGAAAGTAAAGGTGATAAAAATGAGGATATTGAGGAAAATGAAAAAGAGAACAGATTTGGGTTATTTGGGGGAAATAAAATTGATGTTGATGGATATATAGAACCGGAAGGAGGAGTGGAAGTTGATGGGTTGGTATTTGGGTGGGCTTATTTTAATAAGAAAGATTAGGATAGGATAGGAAGATGGGATTGTTGGGGGAGGGGGTTATTGGCAGATATAGATAGTTATTTGGGGGGAGTAGTCGATAGAGATGGGTAGCTAGTTACTGATTGGAGGAATTTATTATTATTACGGAACAGTACCTTGTAATGTCAATGAAAATAGGAAAAAGGAGATGTGGCATTACGAGATAATACCGCTGCAGTGAAATTTTTGGTATGTAATATTAATATATATATATATATATATTAAATATTATGTGCATATTATTTATATATTATATACTATATAATATATAAGAAGATATATTATATTGCATAGAGTATGTTAGTGACCATGTATTCTTCCATACTTGTGATGAATTCGTGTATTTTATTTATCTTTAAATAATATTCACTTACTAGAATAATTAAATACATATAAATAATAAAACTAAAAATATGTATTAATAATAATAGTTATTATAAATATACTGACTAATATTTTGTATATTATTTAATAATTAGGTTATCATTTTATAATTTTACATTATATATTTAACGAGTATCATAACATATACTGTCATTAATGTTTAATATGAAGTGAGTATATTACTGAATAAGAATACATGTATATTAAAATACATTTTAATTAATTGCATTATTATAACTTACATGTAATATTTATATGTACATATTGCGAAAAAACATTTAAAATTAAATAAAATAGTATGGATAAAATAGTATATAATAAGACAACTCAATATTTTAAACTAAATTATAACTGACGATATCAATTAATCATTAATCTCGCCATACTTTCATCTAGTTTTACTTTAATATGCATTGAGATATATAAACTTGTATTTGGTGTGAGTGTAGTTTTGAGTAAATAAACTTGTATTTAGTGTAAGTATAGATGTGAGTAGATAAGCTTGTAGCTGTGAGTAAGTGGATGGGGTAGGTAGTTAGTGATCAGTATTTGGTGTTTTAGTAGTATGAACCACTCAGTAGGCTTATGAGTGTGTTTGAGTACACTCGAGTACTTAAATTGTATGGGAAGGTATTTCTACAATATATACTTTACAATGTACAGCGTACATCCCTCTATGCCCTACTCGGTTAACACATTTTCTTCTCATAACCACATCATCACCTCGTCTTCCTCATGATTATCCCTTTCCCTTTCAGATTATCTGCCTTAAACTTGAAGTGTTCCCTTATGCATGCGCTGTTGCAAGAGCATTTCCGAAATTCTCAAGAAAGTCCTATTTCGACAAATTTGGAAAGACTGAATACTGGTTAATGGTTACTAGTTGGTGTTATTAATGCTATTGTTACCGTATTGTTTAGAACAATAGTACTATACAAATCTAACTTAATAATGATAATATATCATTGAAATTATGCTTATGTTTTTAATTTATATAATTATACCCATAGTTTATATAATATTACTAAATATTGTTTAATATTACTTAATATTAATTAATATCACTTAATATTACTTAAGGGGAGACCGCAGTGATCAAATAATAATATTTTTTTTTTTTTATAAATTTATTTTTATTTACTATTTAGATTAATTTATATGTTATTAATACTGTTGTGAAATTTCAGATTGAAAAACGCAATATAAATTAAATAAATTGAATGTTTATAAGTTTTGTGAAAATAATAAATTAGTGAAAAATTGAATAAATTATTTTTATAATTTGTTTGTATAAAACCGTATATATAATGGATTTTCTAAATTTAAAATCGTGAATATTTGAATATCTATAGTTGTTTATATAGTTGTCAAATATCATATTCACGTGATCGATACAACCAATGCAATCGTTCCAAACAAAACAAAACAAACTAATTACCTTTGTTTGAATTTTCAAAGCATTATTTACGATATTCATTTCATTTTGCGTTTCTTCCTTTTGTAGCTATTTTTTAATATAATTTCTTCACATATATACATTAACTACATACTATTATATTATATATCATATTACTTTTGTTATAAGTAAATTCATAAGTAAATTATGGGTCCTAAGAATAAGAGACAGAAGCAGGTCGAAAATATGATCAAACAACGAAGTATATATATATATATATATATATATATATATATATATATGTGTGTATGTTTAGTATATATGTAGATATCACATTGAATATTTATATATTCAATAATAATAAACATTGCAAACCATACTATTTTTTTTACTATGCATAATAAATTTATAAATTATAATAAAAGTGCATAAACTTTGAAGCCGTTTTTCTCAGAATAATTATTTTCACTTGCTTACTGATTTTATATTTGCAATAACTCATTCAATATATTAGTTAATTCATTAATTTTTGTGTGTGTATAAAGATATTATATATATTTATATAGTTACATTTTTATATTTATATATATCACAATAGATATTTGGTAATATATTTATTTATTCACATAAAAGTGTTTTTTAAGTTGTTTTTTAAATACTGTATTTCATTGTAATATATAAAAACATTTAAAATGATTTGCTAAAATATAATGATCTAACTATATTCGACTATATATTACCAATAAGTAGGTCAAAAAATATTGGCACGTTTCCAAGAATCGAGTACGTTATTACATTTTATATAGAGCTATATTTCCCTATTCTTTACCATGTTAAGCGCGATCACTGCGACCTATCACTTGATATCACATAATATCATTCAATATCACTTAATATCACTTAATATCACTTACTATGATTTAATATCACTTAATATCAATTAATATCACTTAATATCACTTAATATCACTTAATATCACTTAATATCACTTAATATCACTTAATATCAATTAATATCACTTAATATCACTTAATATCACTTAATATCAATTAATATCACTTAATATAACTTAATAGCACTTAAAAACACTTAATATCACTTAATATCAATTAATATCACTTAATATGATTTAATATCACTTAATATCAATTAATATCACTTAATATCACTTAATATCACTTAATATCAATTAATATCACTTAATATCACTTAATAGCACTTAAAAACACTTAATATCACTTAATATCAATTAATATCACTTAATATCACTTAATATCACTTAATATCACTTAATGTCACTTAATATCACTTAATATCAATTAATAGCACTTAATATCACTTACATTACATATATCTTAATATCACCTATTATCACTTAATATCACTTAATATCAATTAAATTACTTAATATCACTTAATATCACTTAATATCACTTAATGTTACTTAATATCACGTAAAATTACTTAATATCACTTAATATCACTTAATAATACGTAATGTTACTTAATATCACTTAATGTAACTTAAAATTACTTAATATCACTAAATGTTACTTAATATCACTTAATATTGCTTAATAATACTTAATATTACTTAAATTACTTTTGCCAATGATTATGACCTACTTATAATAAACACAGAAGTTTTATTGTTGTATTTTGGTGAGATATCTTAAAATATTCCGTAAAATATTGTTTTTTTTATAAATTTGTCACTTAATTGAAAAGTGCTTTTAACAATACTTAGATTTTCTAAATATAAAAAAATATTAGTTGATTATCTCATAAATTGAACATACTGGTTCATATATGACAACAGTATGTGATTGAAAGTAATTATTCGGAGGAAATGCAATTGAAAGATTATTTACCTTTATTATGCAAACAGTACAAATAATAAGGTAATAATATTTATATAATTAGAAATAAATTTATAACTAATGAGAAGAAAGCAAGAATACTTTTACAAAGGAAATATGACTGTTACTTTAAAATGACCGTAAACGTTGGTTGTATTTATTATATTATAATAATAATATCATATTATAGGTAGATTAAATGGTTTAATACATCTGAATACAAATGATATTTAATTGAAATATATTCAATACTGAATATAATAATACTATTTTATATTATTTATTAATATTTTTACTATATAAAATATATATTATCTATATAAAATAATAATATCGAAATGTACAGCGGAAGGTAGGTGCATACCGTACTTTAGGCTAGTTAATGCCATCGTACTTTTATTTATCTCATACGCGAATCCTCTTTAATAATTGATTTTTACTCTTTATTCAATTTCAACTAACTTTTGCATTGCTAAAATCCTCATCAATGTGTGATTATTATTGTTTATATGATGTATATGTCATTTATATATATAGTCTTGTTATACTACTATCTATAGAATAGTTATAGATCTACATATAATTTAGTGCAGATATTATACAATGTATAATAAAGAAACTTAATTTACGATTTTCCTTGTAAATTTAAGTAAAGTTTCAGATTTACAATTTTAACTATCAACTTATCACTTATACTGTTGAGGTCATCAATACATATGTTTCTTGGAGACGGGGTTATAATTGAATGGCAATCATTTTAACAATAACTATCTCTATTCAATTTATCATTTTTAGATTTTAATTTTCTAAATAATTTTGATCACAAATTCAATCCATACGTAATTTCTAACCTTAGTTAACCTTTGACCTATTTATTTTGTTCTCATTTTAAAACAACTATTTTCAATACCTACTACTCACCAGGTGGCCTACGCGAACACATAATTGGGAGCCGACTACATTGTCGATATTGCAACATTAACTGGAGCTCAGGGCCCAACTACCGGTATGTTCAATATAACCCATCGCATATATTTTAACCATGACTGCCTTTTAACTCACTCTTTCACTCTTTCACACACTCACTTACTCACACACTCACTCACTCACTTACTCACTCACTCATTCATTCACTCACTCATTCACTCCTTACTCACTCACTCACTCACTCATTCACTCCTTACTCACTCACTCACTCACTCACTCACTCACTCACTCACTCACTCACTTACTCACTCACTTACTCACTCACTCACTCACTTACTCACTCACTCAATCTCTCACTCATTTACTCACTAATTAATATAAATATATATAATATAACTATTTCCTTCTAATAATAAACCTACTCCCTATAATATATCATCATAGAGTATAATATATATTTATAAAAAAAACTAGAATTCATATTTAATATATCTTAGGATCTCCAATATGAAGATGCTAATAAAACACACAACTACAGTACAACTATATACACAAACATACACAGACATACACACAAACATAAATACAAACATACACAGACATACACACACATACACACACATACACAGACATACACAGACATACACAAACATACACACAAACTTACACAGACATACACACAAACATACAAACAAACATACACAGACATACACACAAACCTACACAAACATACACACAAACATACACAAACATACACAGACATACACAGACCTGCACACAAACATACACATACATACACAGACATATACAGATATACACACAAACATACACAAACATACACAGACATACACAGACATACACATAAACATACACATACATACATAGACACAAACATACACACATACATACACACAGACATACACACAAACATACACAGACATATGCACAAACATACACACAGACATACACACAGACATACACATATACATACACACAGACATACACAAACATATAAACAAACGTACACACAAACATACGCAGACATACACACAACCACCCCAAGTAAGTTTTAAGACAATAATAATTAATATTATATAATATTTCTTATATATTTTCTGACATTCTCCTACATGTATAATCCCACTAATTACTATCCTCTATTAACATATGTGTTTACTGACATTATCTGCAAGATTACGACAATATTTTCTTGTACATTTGATCACTTTTATATAACTTTCATCATAATATAGAATATCACACACTAATTCATGCACACACACTAATTCACTCATTCACATATTCTTATCATGATTCGTTTAACTATTTATGACTTAAACTGAATTTTTAAAAAAAAATTTAATTTTTAAACTTATGTTATTTTGTATTTTATAATTTGACTAAAGTATGAATTTATATTATCTTAGCAATCGTGACCATCGCCATGACCAATGCAATGAACATAGCCAAGACCAATGCCATGACCATCGCCATGACAAATGACATGACCATCGCCATAACCATTGCCATGACCAAGGCAATGAACATCGCCATGACCAACGCCATGACATCGCTATCGCAAATGCCGTTCCCATCGCCATAACCATTGCCATGACCAATGCAATGAATATCGCCATTACCAACGCTATGACCAAGACAATATCCAACGCCATGACCATCGCCATGACTAACATCATGACCAACGCAATTACCATCGCAATGACCAACGCCGTGACCAACGCCATAACCATCACCCTTAACATTGCTATGACCAACGCCATGACATCGCCATGACAAATGCCGTTCCCATCGACATAACCATTGCCATGAACAACGCCATATCCAAGGCAATGACCATCGCCATGACCAACACCATGACCAACGCAATGACCATCGCCATGACTAACATCGCCATGACTAACGCAATTACCATCGCAATGACCAACGCCATGACCAACGCCGTGACCAACGCCGTGAACAACGGCATGACCATCGCCATGAACATTGCTATGACAAATGCAATGAACATCGCCATTACCACCGTCATGACCATCGCCATATCCAAGGCAATGACCATCGCAATGACTAACGCAATTACCGTCGCAATGACCAACGCCATGACCAACGCCATGTAAAATGCCATGACCAACGACATGACCAAGGCAATGACCAACGTCATGAACAACGACATGACCAAACAACTTGCTGATCTGCCCCCGGTACCTGCGAATATCCCAAATTCCAAGTCGCACGCCGAGTAGCAAATACAAATAGACCTTGTGAATTTATATTAAATAAGAAAAATTAGATTTGCATTATTTATTTGCTTAATTTATAAAACATTTCAAAACCTTAAACTACATTTTTACAAAACATTAACCTATACTTTCTACTAAACATTAACCTACACTTTCTACTAAATATTAACCTACACTTTCTACTAAATATTAACCTACACTTTCTACTAAATATTAACCTACACTTTCTACTAAATATTAACCTACACTTTCTACTAAATATTAACCTACACTTTCTACTAAATATTAACCTACACTTTCCACTAAATATTAACCTACACTTTCTACTAAACATTAACCTACACTTTCTACTAAACCTTACTCTACACTTTCTAATAACCGTTTACTTATATAGTATGTATTAGATGGTATAATTAGTTATATTATATCTTTAGATATTCTATATTTTGAATACTCACCGGTTTAAATTGGGTGAGTTTTACTCTTACTGAATGGGGTTGAAAGTAGTGTTCGATTTTCAGTTCATGTAGACAATTGTACAGTAATGTAGGCCTTCTGTTATGTATAATAAAAGTGACATTAATGAATAAAATATAAAATGAATGTAAATAATTCAAATCAATGTGAATTAAATATTGAAAAACATTAACATTTATACTTCTTACTTATTATATTTTGAATATATACGTAAATGAATGTTTCACTTGAAAATAGTTATACAAAATAAAAGTTACGCAATTAATGTTTAATTATTATAATTACTAATATATGACAAGGAGATAAATAAGAGAAATATAATAAAGAAACTATTATCTACATATATTGAAATAAGTATAATACATATCAGTAATTCATAGACATAACAAACTTATAGTAAGATTGCATAATATATATATATATATATATATATATATATATATATATATATAACTAGAGTTTAGATTATACTAAACATAATAAATAAACAGAACATAACTAGCAATAATACAAATAAAATTCGTTGCAATTCGTTACAATTGGTAATTTATATTATATTAATGTATTATAAACTATATAATACATTTATTATAAGTAATTTAGTAACATATCAATATTGATATAGGTTTATATTGCTTTTATTATATAGTATGATAATTATTATATAATGATATATTAATAATACATTATTATTATTTTATTTAGTAAATATTCATTAAATTATTATAAAAATAGTTAAAAAATTTTAGAAACTAATTTTATTTTATCTTGTGACGGCATTTAAAAAATAGAAATAACACTAGATATATTGATTACTTACTTATAAGTTACAATTGAGATAACAAATGTATACAAATATAATATATAGTATTAGTTTTAAATATAAATAAATAAAGAATATTGAATTAAGAGTGTTTTATTTTATTTTAATGTTGCTTTTCAAAAAATAACGATTCTCTTCTTGAATTTTTCTTCTTGAATAATCATTGGAGTGATATTCAATTTATTGTCAATCTCTGTTTTATAATAATTGTAATTAGGAAAAGGAATATTTCGAAAAACGGATAACGGATAACGGATGGTAAGATGATAGTGGTAAGATAAGATGAGAGTGGTGAGATGAGAGTGGTAAGATAAGATGAGAATGATGAGATGAGAGTCGTAGGATTATAGTGATGAGATGCGACGAAAGTGGTGATATGTGAGTGGTGAGATGAGAGAAATGTAAGATTAGAGTGGTAAGATTAGTGTGATGACAGTAAATTAATGAGATGAGAGTGGTGAGATGAGAGTGGTAAGATAAAATTGGAGCGGTGAGATGAGTTTGATGTAATTATAGAGGTAAGATTAGAGTGGTGAGAGTAAATTAATGAAATGAGACGGTAGAGTTGGGATAAACGTTCCAAAAAAAGGGAGAGGGAGAAGGAGAGAGAGGGTAGTTGGAGAGGATAGTGAGAAGGACAGGGAGAGGAAGGTGAGAGGGAGAGGGAGAGGAAGAGGGAGATAATTTGTCTATTATTATATTTAAAATAAGAACCAATCATATAATCATACTAGTTCAAAGCATTATTACATTAAGCTATATATTCTTTATGCCACTATTTAGAACAACATTTCATAATTTATTTAGGAAATAATCACTCTAATATATTTCATCATAAAATATTAAATTAGGATTTATCTAAAATAAAAAAAATGGATAACTCATTTATGTTATTCATTTAAACCATTAAATTAAATAATTATAATTATACGTTTCAATTTAAATAAATCTTACCTAAGAATTATAACGGATTATAAATGTTCTTCAATTTACTTAAAATTTAATAAACACTTACTTACAAAATTATATATTACTTTCATTATTTATGTATTAATAATAGAATAATTACGAAAATTTAAAATAATAATTTAAAACTTAATTTTCTCAACAGAGATTTTAAACTTTTTATTAACTTTTATATAATACAATAACTATAACTTTTGTGATAAAAATAACAATAGAATAGCAAATATAAACTTATTTGTTAGAATGATATCAAAATAATATAAATATAATTTTTATATTCATACATCACTCATGAAACATTAAAATCATTATCATCTGTTATGTTACTATGGCTAGAATTACTTTGTAAGTAAAAATTATTCGGAACACCCTGTACACTGTACAGTGTACACTGTACGGTATACCAATTACAACATACACTATACTATATAGAGTATACAGTGTACACTATTCATATGTACCGTACACTGTACACTGTACGGTGTACAGTATATGTTAATAAGCGTAATTATATTTGATTGGTTCTAGGTAATTCATGTTATTATGCAAATTAATAAAAATGTTACCCATATATGAGACATACATATTTAATGGCAGGGAAAGAAATTATAAATAATTATGTTCTATGTAAAGCACGAATCTATATTTCTTCATTCATTCTAATAAATATATTTATTATTATTTCTTATAAACCATGACATAAACATAATACTTATAGAAAAAGTTCATTAATTGTTCTGTAGTAAATTTTGTAATGTGCACATATAAAAGATTACTATTCACCTTAATTCAAACTTTGTATATATATATATATATAAATATATATATATATATAAATATATATATATATATATAAATATATATATACAATTATAATTGTCAGTTATATTTTGATCTATTTTCATATATGATCTTATAAACCAATTGTAAAGTAAATATTATTGCAGGAACTTCATTTGAACATAATATTCCTATTTTGAAGTAAATATCTCAATGCATATTAAAGTAAAACTAGATGAAAGTATGACGAGATTAATGATTAATTGATATCGCCAGTTATAATTTAGTTTAAAATATTGAGTTATCTTATTATATTAATCCATACTATTTTATTTAATTTTAAATGTTTTTTCGCAATATGCACATATAAATATTCCATGTAAGTTATAATAATGCAATTAATTAAAATATATTTTAATATACATGTATTCATATTCAGTAATAACTCACTTCATATTAAACATTAATGACATTATATGTTATGATACTCATTAAATATATAATGTAAAATTGTAAAATGATAACCTAATTATTAAATAATATACAAACTATTAGTCAGTATATTTATAATAACTATTATTATTAATACATATTTTTAGTTTTATTATTTTTATGTATTTAATTATTCTTGTAAGTGAATATTATTTAAAGATAAATAAAATACACGAATTCATCACAAGTATGGAAGCATACATGGTCACTAACATACTCTATGCAATATAATATATCTTCTTATTATAGTATATAATATATAAATAATATGCACATAATATTTAATATATATATATATACTAATATTACATACCAAAAATATCTCCCATGCCAATTGCCGCGCTGGAACCAGCTTGATTAAGGGAGGTGGTATTCGATAGAGATGGGTATGTATCTAGTGATTGACTGGAGGAATTTAATTACGGAACAGTACCTTGTAATGCCAATGCAAATAGGAAAAAGGAGATGTGACATTACGAGATGATACCGCTGTAGTGAAATTCCCTAGTTTATATTTAACAAATAAAGCACTTTCTTACATCTTATATTCAAAATTTTCTAATTAGTATATAATAGTTGTAATTGATTTTTAATATTTCCCTGCTTTATATTTTTAAATAAATCACTTACTTACTTATATTTATTAAACATGTTCGCATTCAAAGTTAGTTTATAAACATATTACGATAACCATTAAGATATAATTCAGTATATATTATACAGCATACGATATACATTAAGCTATATTTTAAATATATATAATATTGTATTCGCAACAGAAAGTTGAATTAATGAAGATTGTTGCCAGTGCAGCAATTGGAATGGGGGATATTTTTGGTTTGGGCGGGGGGATGATAGGACTGGCAGTGGGGATGATGGTAGTTAGTAGAATAAAAGAAGAGGAAACGGGTATGGTCGGAGACATCGAAGACATCGGAGAGGTGAGTAGTAGAGGTGATAAAGATGAGTATATTGAGGAAAATGAAAAAGATAACAGGTTTGGGTTATTTGGGGGGAATAAAATAGATTAGGAAATAATATAGTAATTAAAGATAACGATTAAATATATAAATTAGATAAAGTATATAAAGATGTGGATAGGAATGAAGATAATATTCAGGACAATAATACCAACAATCCCATATTCCTATCCTACTCTAATCTTTCTTGTTAAAATAAGCCCACCCAAATACCAATCCATCAACTTCCTCTCCTAATTCAGGTTCTATATATGCATTCAAATCTATTGCATTCCCCCCAAATAACCTACACTTGTTCTCAATTCTAATTTCCTCAACATCCTCATTTTTATTACTATATCTTACCAGATTCTGATCTTGTAATATACCTCATCCTCTATTATATGTTCATAATCTACCCCAAACAAACTTTTCATCATCCTTCCATCCATATGGCAGTAGGGGATTGGCAGTAGGGGATGATGGCAGTTAGAATTATTAAATATGAGGAGGAAACGAACACAGTTTACAAAGGCGTTAGGAAAGAACATAGTAGTCAGGATAATTTAAATAATAAATAAATGGTCGGAGAGGTCGGAGAGGTTGAAACGTGTTATGTTAATGATATTTTAATGAAGTTATCTTCATTAACCTATTCCATTTCAACCTCTCCGGTAATTTTTTCTTTATGTATATTGTCCTGAATATTATCTTCATTCCTATCCACGCCTTCATATACTTTATCTAATTTATTATTTTTAACTGACATCATCCCCACTGCCAATTCTATCACCCTCCGCCCAAACCAAAAATATATCCCATGCCAATTGCCGCACTGGTAAACAGCTTGATAAATTCATATTTCTGTTGCGAATACAATATTATATATATTTAATTTTAGCTTAATATATATCATATGCTGTATAATATAACACTGTTTATTATATCTTAATGGTTAGCGTAATATATTTAAAACTAACTTTGAATGAAAATATCTTTTGAATAAATAGGAAAATAATAATAATATTACCAGATATTAAAATAAAATGATTTATAATTTGTTTAATTTAAACAAGGAAATATTAAAAGCAATTAAAACCATTATTTACTAATTAGAAAATTGTTGTTGTAAATTTAAATATTTTTGTGGTAAATTTAAATATTTTTAGTTATCAATCTATGTATGAATTGTCAATATACAATTGTCAATCTACATGATGTATTATATCCATCCATCCATCTATCCATCCATATATCCACCCATCTATCAACCTATTCATCCATCCAGCCATCCATCCATCCATCAATAATATAAAAAAGTTTATGTATACACAAAATAACAAATAGATGTTCTCATTTGTGTTCTCATTTGTGTAAAGAGAATACAATATTATCACAAGTGAATTAAATGATAATATAACATCAGTTAGAGGTCTCTAACATTTGGGCAGATATATATGTGATCGGAGTAGTCACAAAACATCAGCGCAGATACAGAGGAAAAGTTCAATCACATTTTGAGTTTAGTAGATGATTTTTCACAACCTTCTTAAATGTTTAGATGGAATCTCAAAAGTAAAGGCAGTTTGTTCCATAAAATTGAAGCTAAAACACTAAATCTTCTTTTACTATAGATATCAAGATTATATTTTTGATAATAACTTTTACTAATCTTAATCTGCGGGTGTTTTCCTTCAGTTTAAAAATATCATAGCACTACGTTTAGCCCATAGTTCAGTATAAGTTAAACATATAATTATATACGCTGAATAATTTCTCATTTCATGCAAACCTAGTGATTTTAAACATTCGGTAATACTATTATGGTATAACTAAATTTAAATAAATTATTTATTTCGTATATTAAGAATTATAGTAAGAATGATATAATGTTTTAAAATAATAAACTAATAGAACAAATAGTTTAAATGTGATATAATATAAGACAGAGAGATCATTTTAAAATTATGAAATGACATTAATTTTCTTATTTTTTAGACTTTACTAAAATAATAAAATGCTTTTTTAGCAGTAATTCGTAAATGATTATCTAAAAGAACCTTATGGAATTCAATATTTTAGTTGGAATTCGTCTGATTTTATATCATTTATCAATGTTCGATATGTTCTATTTGTAATATATGATAAGTCTTATCAGTGCCTTATCCGTTATACCTATTTCCTCTAATCTATCTAATAAAATGTTATGAGAGACAGTATCAAATGCTGCTGACATATCTATTAACAAGATGAACCCTATTTCCCGTACCCATTGCATTATATATATTATTAATATATATATATATATATATATATATATATATATATATTATTGCAGTTTCTATACTATGATTTTTGCGATATGCACTTTGATGAATAGATTCTAATTCATTTTCTGATAAATATTTTATGAATTGTTTACTAATGACTCTTTCGAATATTTTAGATAGAAAAGGAAGTTCGGAAATAAGACGGTAATTTTTTCGTAATTTATTATTTAGATTACGGTTTTTAAGTAGGGGATTAATTATGGCATATTTAAGGAATTTTTAAAAACAGATGTATTTTTAGATTGTGATATTATGATTAAGTAAAGTTCTTAAAGAGTGGGTTTTATTAAGTCGGTAGGTTGTTTCGGCCATGAATCGTTATGAGGGTATGATGCTTTACATATTAACTAGTATTGATATTGTATACGATGAAGGTGAAATAAAGTTTAGAAAGTATGTTTTAGCAGTATTTTAAAGTGGTAGAATGTATATTGGAAATTTAAGTTTTATATCATTAATTGATTGTACTATCTTTTTATTTTATCATTAAAAAAGTTGGCATTTTTTTAGTAAGTTGGCATTTGGTAGTAATTGAATTGCGTATGTCGGATAGCTTGTTGGTCTATAATTATTTGAGAGTCTATTAATCAATGAATAATTAATTAATGAATATATTTTCTAGTATTTTTCCCATATGAGTTTATTTTATTTTTAATAAAACAAGTCTTAGTATGATTTAATAATTGTCTATATTGTTTGCGAATTGTATTACAATTATTATAGTTAAATTCGGAATTGGTTTTATTATATATTTTTTTCAAATTTTCTTAATTTAATCTTCATAGCTTCAAGATCATTATTATACCATGGATAATTATCATTTACTATTTTTATATGAGAAAATATATCTAAAGTAGATGTTATTTAGCAATTGTGATGAAAATATATAATACATATATATCTAATATATAATAGTATATTATATAAATACTGGATATAAAGTATAACTTTATAATATATAAATATGCATTCATGTATATGTATATAAATATATATATAATAGATACAGCAGGCTATAATACATCCTGACTGCTAGAAGGTTATGTCATAGTATTGCAGCATATGTTATTCATATATGCTACATCTTGTGTATTACATCATAGTATTGAAGTCTATTGTAATTCATTCATGCTACGTTCTAGAGTTTATTGTAATAATATTGCAGCTTAGTAAAATTCATTTATCCTAGAATCAGTATATATCAGACCTATACAATACATATATTTACATTACGATTAACTGTTATGCTAGCATAGAATAGCCTTTACTTTCCTATATACGTATATAGGGATTGATGACTCAGAGTGATTCATCAAAATAAGTGATTTACTCGAGAATCTAGAATTTCGATTTCGAAAAACTTATAAAAATATAACTTCGATTATCTCGAAATATATTGCAAGCAATATCGTTATCGATATAAGAAAAGTAAGATACGGAAGAACTCTATAACATAGAATTTAGATATTTTCAAAAATAACTAAATTAATACCCGAAAATACATTCAAAAAATGAAAAACCTAAAAAAAAAGATTTTTCAACTTTACTACCTATTTACGGTACTAAAAATTAATTTATCGAATATAAACATATATAAGATATATATAGAATTATCAATTATATTGATATTGTATAATTGTATAGTCAATTATATAAGAGAATAACGGTGATCTATTTATAGAAAAGACGACCTCGCTCTATGAGAGAAAAACATCGACTTCGATCCATCCATTACTCCATTCATCCATCTATCCATCCATCCATCCTTCCATCCATCCATCCATCCATCCATCCATCCATCCATACATTCATCAATACATCCATTTATCCATCCATCAATTGAATTGAATTGAATTGAAAAGTTTTTCTTATACACAAAATAACAAATAATTATGTTCTCATTTGTGTTTTAAGAGAGTAAAAATAATATTATAAGTAAATTAAATGATAAAATAAAATCAGTTAGAGGACTATGACATTCGGGCAGATACATATGTGATCGGAGTAGTCTCAGAACATCAGCGCAGATGCAGAGCTCAAGGTCAATCCAAGAGCTCATGTTAAGCATATTATATGATTTTGCACGGCCTTCTTAAATGTTTTGATGGAATTACATATTTACAAAAGTAGAGGAAGGTTGTTCCATAAAAAACACAAAATCTTCTTTTACCATAGGTATCAAGATTAAATTTTTGATTTGATAGTAGCAATTGTTAAATTAGTTCAATAATATAAAATTCCAAACCCAACAACTTTTATATGGTAAATTAACCAATACAATCTGTTTTTTTTTATCGAGAAAGAATAACTAGTATTCCGATATATATATATATATATATATATTATATATATATATATATATATATTATATATTATGCTATTATACAAGTCAATAGATATTTATAATATTTAATTGAGATCTAAAATTGTATAATATATTATAAACAGTGTTTAACTAATGCCATGACAAACGCCATGACCAACGCAATGACTAACGTAATGACCAATGCCGTGGCCATCACCATGCCCAACGCCATTACTAACGCCATGACCAACGCCATTACAAACGCCATGACTAACGCCATTACCAACGCCATGACCAACGCCATGAACAACGCAATGACCAGCACAATGACCATCTAAACTATAACCTAAATTCTACTAAACATTAACGTACACTTTCTACTAAACATTAATTTATACTTTCTACTAAACATTAACCTATACTTTCTACTAAACATTAATCTACACTTTCTACTAAACATTAAACTATACTTTCTACTAAACATTAACATACAATTTCTACTAAATATTACCTATACTTTCTACTAAATCTTAACCTATGGTATATTCATAACATCTACCTATGAACTTTTAATATAAATAAATGTATTTAATAATCCCAAATATATTTTTAATTTTTTGCCTCGTTAAATATAAGGCTTATATATAAATTCTATCGATAAATAAATAATAGTTATTAAAATCATTATTTAAAATGTGTTAAAAATGCATGATTAATTCGGTTGATGAAATATACATAATGAATAACTCTCAACATTTTACAAATACAATTAATAAGTTAAATCGAAGATGAGTAATGACTTATAATAAATTAATAAAAAAAATTTGAAATAATTGGATATAATTCCATAAAAACATTTAAGAAGGCGGTTAAAAAAACCGTGTGACTACTTTGATCACAAATGTATCTGCCCAAATGTCAGAATCCTCTAACTAATTTGATATTATAATTTAATTCACTTATGATATTATTTGTACTCTCTTTACACAAATGATGCACTTTAAAACACAAATGAAAATATATCTATTTGTTATTTTGTGTATAAATAAACTTTTCAATTCAATGGATGGATGGATGGATTGATTAATGTTTAAAATCACTAAGATGGGTTAAAATGAAAAATTATTCAGCGTATAGAATACTATGTTTAACTTATACTCCACTCTACGCTAAACAGTAGCGCTACCTTTATGATATTATTAAACTAAAGCAAAATACCCGCCGATTAAGATCTAATAACAGTTTGCTACTATCAAATCAAAAATTTAATCTTGATACCTATGTTTAAAGAAGATTTAGTGTTTTAGCGCCAATTTTATGGAACAACCTTCCTCTACCTTTGCGAAGATGTAATTCAATAAAAAAAATTATGAATGCCGTGAAAAATCATCTACTATGTTTAACATGAGCTCTTGGATTGATCTTGTGCGGATGTTCTATGACTACTCCAATCACATATGTATCTGCCCGAATGTCAGAGTCCTCTAACTGATTTGATTTTATGATTTAATTCACTTATGATATTATTTTTACTCTCTTTAAAACACAAATGAGAACATATCTATTTGTTATTTTGTGTATAAATAAACTTTTCAATTCAATTCAATTCAATTCAATTCAATGGATGGATGGATGGATGGATGGATGAATTAATGGATGGATCGATGTATTGATGGATGGATGGATGGATGGATGTATGGATGTATGGATGGATGGATGGATGGATGGATAGATGGATGGATGGATGGATGGATGGATTCATACTTGGACCATTATTATTTTTAATTTATTTCCCCAAATTAAATTCAACATATTTGCCGACGATATTATAATTTACCAGATTCTACCACTGAAAAACAATGATAACTCATCTCACATTAATTGCACTAATAATATACGCAACTGGCTAATTAATAACAATTTACTACAAAATATCGACAAGGCACAACTGATTAACATTTCAAAAAATTTAACACAAAATAAATTTCCTATATATTTAATTGATAATTTAATTGTTGAACCTTCTAAGACCGTAAAATGCCTGGGTGTCATTATAGACGAACATATGCTTTTAGATAACCACTTACGATTTACTGCTAAAAAAGCATTTTATTATTTTAGTAAGGTAAAAAAAATAAGAAAATTAATGTCCTTTCATAATTTAAAAATGATCTCTCAGTCTTATATTATATCGCATTTAAACTATTGTAATTCTATATATTAGGGTATAACTAAATCTAAAATAAATTATTTAGATCGTATATTAAGAATTATAGTAAGAATGATATATATTTTTAAGCGAAAAGTCCATAATAGTATTACCGAATGTTTAACATCACTAGGATGGCTTGAAATGAGAAATTATTCAGAGTATAGAATACTATGTTTAACTTATACTGCCCCAAACGCTAAACAGCCGTACTACCTTTATGATATATTTAAAATAAAGGACAATACCCGCCGATTAAGATCTAGTAAAAGTTTGCTACTATCAAATCAAAAATTTAATCTTGGTACCTATGGTAAAAGAAGATTTAGTGTTGAAACAACCTTCCTCTACATTTTCGAAGATGTAATTCCATCAAAACATTTAAGAAGGCCGTGAAAAATCATCTAGTATGCTTAACATGAGTTCTTGGATTGACATTGTGCTCTGTATCTGCGCTGATGTTCTATGACTACTCCGATCATATATGTATCTGCCCGAATGTCATAGTCCTCTAACTGATTTTATCTGATTTTATTTTATCATTTAATTCACTTATAATATTATTTTATTCTCTTTAAAACACAAATGAGAACATATCTATTTGTTATTTTGTGTATAAATAAACTTTTTATATTATTGATGGATGGATGGATGGATGGATGGATGGATGGATGAATAGGTGGATAGATGAATGGATAGATGGATGGATGGATGGATGGATAGATAGATGGATGGATATAATACATCATGTAGATTGACAATTGTATATTGACAATTCATACATCGATTGATAACTAAAAATATTTAAATTTACCACAACAATATTTAAATTTTCAACAACAATTTTCTAATTAGTAAATAATGGTTTTAATTGCTTTTAATATTTACCTGTTTAAATTAAACATATTATAAATCATTTCATTTTAATATAAGACATAATAATATTATTTTCCTATTTATTTAAAAGATATTTTCATTCAAAGTTAGTTTTAAATATATTACGATAACCATTATGATATAATAAACAGTGTTATATTATACAGCATATGATATATATTAAGCTAAAATTAAATATATATAATATTGTATTCGCAACAGAATTTATCAAGCTTGTTACCAGCGAGGTAGATCAGAATCTGGTAAGAGATAGTAATAAAAATGAGGATATTGAAATTAGAATTGAGAACAAGTGTAGGTTATTTGGTGGGAATGCAATAGATTTGAATGCATATATAGAACCTGAATTAGGAGTTGATGGATTGGTATTTGGGTGGGCTTATTTTAACAAGAAAGATTAGAGTAGGATAGGAATATGGGATTGTTGGTATTATTGTCCTGAATATTATCTTCATTCCTATCCACACCTTTATATACTTTATCTAATTTATATATTTAATCGCTATCTTTAATTAATATATTATTTCCTAACGCCTGTATAAACTGTTTCCTCATCTTTAATTCTACTAACTACCATCATCCCCACAGCCAGTCCTATCATCCCCCCGCCCAAACCAAAAATATCCCCATGTCAATTGCTGCACTGGTAACAATCTGCTGCAATACCAACCCATCAACTTCCACTCCTCCTTCCGGTTCTATATATCCATCAACATCAATTTTATTCCCCCCAAATAACCCAAACCTGTTCTCTATTTTGTTGTACTCAATATCCACATCTTTATCATCTTTACTATCTTTCACCTCTCCGATATCTTCGATGTCTCCGACCATACCCGTTTCCTCTTCTTTAATTCTACTAACTACCATCATCCCCACTGCCAGTCCTATCATCCCCCCGCACAAACCAAAAATATTCCATTCCAATTGCTGCACTTGCAACAATCTTCATTAATTCAACTTTCTGTTGCGAATACAATATTATATATATTTAAAATATAGCTTAATATATATCGTATGCTGTATAATATATACTGTATTATATCTTAATGGTTATCGTAATATATTCATAAACTAACTTTGAATGCGAACATGTTTAATAAATATAAGTAAGTAAGTGATTTATTTAAAAATATAAAGCAGGGAAATATTAAAAATCAATTACAACTATTATTTATTAATTAGAAAATTTTGAATATAATATGTAAGAAAGTGCTTTATTTGTTAAATATAAACCAGGGAATTTCACTACAGCGGTATCATCTCGTAATGTCACATCTCCTTTTTCCTATTTGCATTGGCATTAATTAACATTAATTAACAAGGTACTGTTCCGTAATTAAATTCCTCCAGTCAATCACTAGATACATACCCATCTCTATCGAATACCCCCTCCCTTAATCAAGCTGGTTCCAGCGCCGCAATTGGCATGGGAGATATTTTTGGTATGTAATATTAGTATATATATATATTAAATATTATGTGCTTATTATTTATATATTATATACTATAATAAGAAGATATATTATATTGCATAGAGTATGTTAATGACCATGTATTCTTCCATACTTGTGATGAATTCGTGTATTTTATTTATCTTTAAATAATATTCACTTACAAGAATAATTAAATACATAAAAATAATATAACTAAAAATATGTATTAATAATAATAGTTATTATAAATATATTGACTAATATTTTGTATATTATTTAATAATTAGGTTATCATTTTATAATTATACATTATATATTTAATGAGTATCATAACATATACTGTCATTAATGTTTAATATGAAGTGAGTTATTACTGAATATGAATACATGTATATTAAAGTAAATTTTAATTAATTGCATTATTATAACTTACATGGAATATTTATATGTGCATATTGCGAAAAAACATTTAAAATTAAATAAAATAGTATGGATTATTATAATAAGATAACTCAATATTTTAAACTAAATTATAACTGACGATATCAATTAATCATTAATCTCGTCATACTTTCATCTAGTTTTACTTTAATATGCATTGAGATATTTACTTCAACATAGGAATATTATTTTCAAATGAAGTTCCTACAATAATATTTACTTTACAATTAGTTTATAAGATCATATATGAAAATAGATCAAAATATAACTGACACTTATAATTGTATATATATTTATATATATATATTTATACATATATATATATATATATATATATATATATATATATATATATATATATATATATACAAAGTTTGAATCAAGGTGAATAGCAATCTTTTATATGTATTACACATTACAAAATTTACCACAGACCAATTAATGAACCTTTTTCTATAAGTATTATGTTTATGTCATGGTTTTAAGAAATAATAATAAATATATTTATTAAAATGAATGAAGAAATATAGATTCGTGCTTTACATAGAACATAATTATTTATAATTTCTTTCCATGCCATTAAATATGTATGTCTCATATATAAGTAACATTTTTATTAATTTGCATAATAACATGAATTAACTAGAACCAATCAAATATAATAACGCTTATTAACATTTACTGTACTCCGTACAGTGTACAGTGTACGGTACATATGAATAGCGTACATTGTATACTCTATATAGTATAGTGTATGTTGTAATTGGTATACCGTACAGTGTACACTGTATACTGTACAGTGTACAGGGTGTTCCGAATAATGTTTACTTACAAAGTAATTCTAGTCATAGCAACATAACAGATGATAATGCTTTTTATGTTTCATGAGTGATGCATGAATATAAAAATTATATTTATATTATTTTGATATCATTCTAACAAAGAAGTTTATATTTGATATTCTATTGTTATTTTTATCACAAAAGTTATAGTTATTGTATAAGAGTTAATAAAAAGTTTAAAATCTCTGTTGAGAAACTCTGTTTTAAATTATTATTTAAATTTTCGTAATTATTCTATTATTAATACATAAATAATGAAAGTAATATATAATTTTGTAAGTAAGTGTTTATTAAATTTTAAGTAAATTGAAGAACATTTATAATCGTTAAAGTTCTTAGATAAGATTAATTTAAATTGAAACGTATAATTATAATTATTTAATTTAATAGTTTAAATGAATAACATAAATGTCGAATATTTGTCAGTATATAAAGTAAGTAGGCGTGATCTCATAGGAGGCCTTTTTTAATATGTAACTTTTAGTGTAACTTTAAGTATAGTTGTGAGTAGATAAGCTTGTATTTAGTATAAGTTAGTTGTGAGTTGATAAGCTTGTATTTGGTATAAGTATAATTGTTAGTAAGTAGATGGGGTAGGTAGGTAGTGATCAGTATTTGGTGTTCTTAGTAGTATGAACCACTCAGTAGGCTTAAGAGTGTATTTGAGTACAGTCGAGTACCTAAATTGTATGGGAAAGTATTTGTACAGTATATACTTTACAATGTACAGTTTACATCCCTCTATGCCCTACTCGGTTAACACCTTTTCCTCTCATAACCACCTCTTCACCTCGTCCTACTCATACTTATCCCTTTCCCTTTCAGATTATCTGCCTTAAACTTGAAGTGTTACAAGTCTCGCTGTTGCAAGAGCATTTCCGAAATTCTCAAGAAAATCCTATTTCGACAAATTTGGAAAGACTGAATACTGGTTAGTGGTTACTAGTTGGTGTTATCAATGCTATAGTTACCGTATTGTTTAGAACAATAATACTATACAAATTTAACTTAGTAATTATAGTTTATATAATTATAGCTTAGTACCCATAGTTTATATAATATTACTAAATATTGCTTAATATTACTTAATATTAATTAATATTAATTAATATCACTTAATATCACTTAAATTACTCAATATAACTTAATATCACTTAATATCACTTAATATCACTTAATATCACTTAATATCACTTAATATCACTTATTATCACTTAATATCACTTAATATCACTTAATATCACTTAATATCACTTAATATCACTTAATATCACTTAATATCACTTAATATCACTTAATATCACTTAATATCACTTAATATCACTTAATATCACTTAATATCACTTAATATCACTTAATATCACTTAATATCACTTAATATCACTTAATATCACTTAATATCACTTAATATCACTTAATATCACTTAATATCACTTAATATCACTTAATATCACTTAATATCACTTAATATCACTTAATATCACTTAATATCACTTAATATCAATTAATATCGCTTAATGTCATTTAAATTACTTAAAATTACTTAATGTTACTTAATATCACTTAAATTACTTAATATTACTTAATATTACTCAATATTACTTAAAATGACATAATATTAAATAATATTCTGGAATATCAAGGCAAGTTATAATGTAAACAAATATTAAACAATTTGAATTTTTTTTGATTTTAGAAAAATCCTAATTTAATATTTTATGATAAAATATATTTGAGTGATTATTTCCTAAATAAATTATGAAATGTTGTTTTAAATAGTGGCATAAAGAATATATAGCTTAATATAAAGCTTAATAATGCTTTGAACTAGTATGATTATAACATAGGTTCTTATTTTATATATAATAATAGACAAATTATCTCCCTCTCCCTCTCCCTTTTTTGGAACGTTTATCCCAACTCCACAGTCTCATTTCTTTAATTTACTCTTATCACACTAATATTACCTCTCTCATCTCACGACTCTCATCTCACCACTATCATCTCATCTCACACTCTATTTACACCAAACTCATCTCATCACTCACATCTCACCACTTTCGTCGCATCTCACCACTCTAATCTTACCCCTCTCATCTCAACACTCACATCTAATCTCATCACTCTATATTACCACTCTCATCTCACCACTCTCATCTTATCTTACGACTCTCATCTTACCACTCTCATCTTACCACTCTCATCTTACCACTTTCATCTTATCTTACGACTCTCATCTCATCACTCACATCTAATCTCACCACTCTAATTACACCAACCTCATCTTACCAATCACATCTCACCACTCTAATATTACCACTCTCATCTCACCATTTTCATCTTATCTTACCACTCTCATCTCAACACTCACATCTAATCTCACCACTCTAATTACACCAACCTCATCTCACCACTCACATCTCACCACTCTAATATTACCACTCTCATCTCACCACTTTCATCTTATCTTACCACTCTCATCTCACCATTCTCATCTTATCTTACCACTCTCATCTTACCACTTTCATCTAATCTCATCACTCTCGTTTCACTCAAGTCATGTATCCTCGTTATCCGTTTTTCGAAATGTTCCTTTTCCTAATTACAATTATTATAAAACAGAGATTGGCAATAAATTGAATATCACTCCAATGATTATTCAAGAAGAAAAATTGTCGAAATGGAAGAGAATCGTAATTTTTTGAAAAGCAACATTAAAATAAAATAAAACACACTTAATTAAATATTCTTTATTTATTTATATTTAAAACTAATACTATATATTATATTTGTATAAATTTGTTATCTCAATTGTAACTTATAAGTAGGTAATCAATATATCTAGTGTTATTTCTATTTTTTAAATGCCGTCACAAGATAAAATAAAATTAGTTTCTAAAAATTTTAACTATTTTTATAATAATTTAATGAATATTTACTAAATAAAATAATAATAATTTATTATTAATATATCATTATATAATAATTATCATACTATATAATAAAATCAGTATAACCCTATATCAATATTGATATGTTACTAAATT
Source organism: Osedax frankpressi (assembly GCA_964035775.1). Lineage (NCBI taxonomy): Eukaryota > Metazoa > Annelida > Polychaeta > Sabellida > Siboglinidae > Osedax > Osedax frankpressi. The sequence continues at coordinate 16,195,450 of OZ038317.1, forward strand.
ACTTATAATAAATGTATTATATAGTTTATAATAAATTAATATAATATAAATTACCAATTGTAAGTAAGTTTAGAATGAAATAAATAACGAATTTTATTTGTATTTTTGCTAGTTATGTTCTGTTTATTGATTATGTTTAGTATAATCTAAACTCTAGTTATATATATATATATTATGCAATCTTACTATAAGTTTGTTATGTCTATGAATTACTGATATGTATTATACTTATTTCAATATATGTAGATAATAGTTTCTTTATTATATTTATTATATAATAATTAAACATTAATTGCGTAACTATTATTTTTTATAACTATTTTCAAGTGAAACATTCATTTACATTGATTTTATATTTTATTCAGTAATGTCACTTTTATTATACATAACAGAGGCCTACATTACTGTACGATGGTCTACATGATCTGCAAATCGAACACTACTTTCAGCCCCATTCATTAAGAGTAAAACTCACCCAAATTAAACCGGTGAGTATTCAAAATATAGAATATCTAAAGATATAATACAACTAATTATACCATCTAATACATACTATATAAGTAAACGGTTATTAGAAAGTGTAGATTAAGGTTTAGTAGAAAGTGTAGGTTAATGTTTAGTAGAAAGTGTAGGTTAATATTTAGTAGAAAGTGTAGGTTAATGTTTAATAGAAAGTATAGGTTAATGTTTAGTAGAAAGTATAGGTTAATGTTTTGTAAAAATGTAGTTTATGGTTTTGAAATGTTTTATAAATTAAGCAAATAAATAATGTAAATCTAATTTTTCTTATTTAATATAAATTCACAAGGTCTATTTGTATTTGCTACTCGGCGTGATACTTGGAATTTGGGATATTCGCAGGCACTGGGGGCAGATCAGCAAGTTGTTTGGTCATGTCGTTGTCATGGCGTTGGTCATTGCCTTGGTCATGGCGTTGGTCATGGCATTGTACATGGCGTTGGTCATGGCGTTGGTCATTGCGACGATAATTGCGTTAGTCATGATGTTAGTCTTGGCGATGGTCATTGCGTTGGTCATGGCGATGGTCATTGCCTTGGAAATGGCGATGGTCATGGCGTTGGTAATGGCGATTTTCATTGCATTTGTCATAGCAATGTTCATGGCGATGGTCATGGCGTTATTCATGGCGTTGGTCATGGCGTTGGTCATTGCGATGGTAATTGCGTTGGTCATGATGTTAGTCATGGCGATGGTCATGGCGTTGGGTATTGCCTTGGTCATGGCGTTGGTAATGGATATATTCATTGCATTGGTCATGGCAATGATTATGGCGATGGAAACGGCATTTGTCATAGCGATGTCATGGCGTTGGTCATGGCGATGGTCATTGCGATGTTCATTGCCTTGGTTATGGCGATGGTCATGACATTGGTAATGGCGATGTTCATTGCATTGGCAATGGCAATGGTTATGGCGATGGGAGCGGCATTTGTCATGGCGATATCATGGCGTTGGTCATGGCGTTGGTCATGGCGATGTTCATTACCTTGGTCATGGCAATGGTTATGGCGATGGTCATGGCATTTGTCATGGCGATGGTCATGGCATTTGTCATGGCGATGGTCATGGCATTGGCAATGGCAATGGTTATGACGATGGTCATGGCATTTGTCATGGCGATGGTCATGACATTGGTCTTGGCTATGTTCATTGCATTGGTCATGGCGATGGTCACGATTGCTAAGATAATATAAATTCATACTTTAGTCAAATTATAAAATACAAAATAACATCAGTTTAAGAATTAAAAATGTTTTAAAAAATCAGTTTAAGTCATAATTAGTTAAACGAATCATGATAAGAATATGTGAATGAGTGAATTAGTGTGTGTGTGTGTGTGTATGAATTAGTGTGTGATATTCTATATTATGATGAAAGTTATATAAAAGTGATCAAATGTACAAGAAAATATTGTCGTAATCTTGCAGATAATGTCAGTAAACACATATGTTAATAGAGGATAGTAATTAGTGGGATTATACATGTAGGAGAATGTCAGAAAATATATAAGAAATATTATATAATATTAATTATTATTGTCTTAAAACTTATTTGGGGTGGTTGTGTGTATGTCTGCGTATGTTTGTGTGTACGTTTGTTTATATGTTTGTGTATGTCTGTGTGTATGTCTGTGTGTATGTCTGTGTGTATGTCTGTGTGTATGTTTGTGTGTATGTCTGTGTATGTTTGTGTGTATGTCTGTGTGTATGTCTGTGTGTATGTTTGTGTCTATGTCTGTGTATGTATGTGTATGTGTATGTGTATGTCTGTGTATGTCTGTGTATGTTTGTGTATGTTTGTGTGTATATCTGTATATGTGTGTGTGTATGTCTGTGTATGTGTGTATGTATGTGTATGTTTGTGTGTATGTCTGTGTATGTCTGTGTATGTTTGTGTATGTTTGTGTATATGTTTGTGTATGTTTGTGTGTATGACTGTGTGTATGTCTGTGTGTATGTTTGTGTGTATGTATGTGTATGTTGTGTGTATGTATGTGTTTATGTATGTGTGTATGTTTGTGTCTATGTCTGTGTATGTATGTGTATGTTTATGTGTATGTATGTGTATGTCTGTGTATGTATATGTATGTTTGTGTGTATGTCTGTGTATGTTTGTGTATGTTTGTGTGTATGTTTGTGTATGTTTGTGTGTATGTCTGTGTATGTCTGTGTATGTTTGTGTATGTTTGTGTGTATGTTTGTTTGTATGTTTGTGTGTATGTCTGTGTATGTTTGTGTATATGTTTGTGTATGTATGTGTATGTCTGTGTATGTATGTGTATATTTGTGTATATTTGTGTATATCTGTGTATGTCTGTGTATGTTTGTATTTATGTTTGTGTGTATATGTGTGTATGTTTGTGTATATAGTTGCACTGTAGTTGTGTGTTTTATTAGCATCTTCAGATTGGAGATCCTAAGATATATTAAATGTGATTTCTAGTTTTTTTTATAAATATATATTATACTCTATGATGATATATTATAGGGAGTAGGTTTATTATTAGAAGGAAATAGTTATATTATATATATTTATATTAATGAGTGAGTAAATGAGTGAGAGATTGAGTGAGTGAGTAAGTGAGTGAGTGAGTGAGTAAGTGAGTGAGTAAGTGAGTGAGTGAGTGAGTGAGTGAGTGAGTGAGTGAGTGAGTAAGGAGTGAATGAGTGAGTGAATGAATGAGTGAGTGAGTAAGTGAGTGAGTGAGTGTGTGAGTAAGTGAGTGTGTGAAAGAGTGAAAGAGTGAGTTAAAAGGCAGTCATGGTGAAAATATATGCGATGGGTTATATTGAACATACCGGTAGTTGGGCCCTGAGCTCCAGTTAATGTTTGCAATATCGACAATGTAGTCGGCTCCCAATTATGTGTTCGCGTAGGCCACCTGGTGAGTAGTAGATATTGAAAATAGTTGTTTTTAAATGAGAACAAAATAAATAGGTCAAAGGTTAACTAAGGTTAGAAATTACGTATGGATTGAATTTGTGATCAAATTATTTAGAAAATTAAAATCTAAAAATGATAAATTGAATAGAGATAGTTATTGTTAAAATGATTGCCATTCAATTATAACCCCGTCTCCAAGAAACATCTGTATTGATGACCTCAACAGTATAAGTGATAAGTTGATAGTTAAAATTGTAAATCTGAAACTTTACTTAAATTTACAAGGAAAATCGTAAATTAAGTTTCTTTATTATACATTATATAATATCTGCACTAAACTATATGTAGATCTATAACTATACTATAGATAGTAGTATAACTAGACTATATATATAAATCACATATACATCGTATAAACAATAATAATCACACATTGATGAGGATTTTAGCAATGCAAAAGTTGGTTGAAATTGAATAAAGAGTAAAAATCAATTATTAAAGATAATTCGCGTATGAGATAAATAAAAGTACGATGGCATTAACTAGCCTAAAGTACGGTATGCACCTACCTTCCGCTGTACATTTCGATATTATTATTTTATATAGATAATATATATTTTATATAGTAAAAATATTAATAAATAATATAAAATAGTATTATTATATTCAGTATTGAATATATTTCAATTAAATATCATTTGTATTCAGATGTATTAAACCATTTAATCTACCTATAATATGATATTATTATTATAATATAATAAATACAACCAACGTTTACGGTCATATTAAAGTAACAGTCATATTTCCTTTGTAAAAGTATTCTTGCTTTCTTCTCATTAGTTATAAATTTATTTCTAATTATATTAATATTATTACCTTATTATTTGTACTGTTTGCATAATAAAGGTAAATAATCTTTCAATTTATGAGATAGTCAACTAAGATTTTGTTATATTTAGAAAATCTAAGTATTGTTAAAAGCACTTTTCAATTAAGTGACAAAGTTGTAAAAAAAGCAATATTTTACGGAATATTTTAAGATATCTCACCAAAATACAACAATAAAACACTTCTGTGTTTACTATAATAGGTCATAATCATTGGCAAAAGTAATTTAAGTAATATTAAGTATTATTAAGTAATATTAAGTGATATTAAGTAACATTTAGTGATATTAAGTAATTTTAAGTTACATTAAGTGATATTAAGTAACATTACGTATTATTAAGTGCTATTAAGTGATACTAAGTAATTTTACGTGATATTAAGTAACATTAAGTGATATTAAGTGATAATAAGTGATATTTAGTGATATTATGTAATTTAAGTGATATTAATTGATATTAAGTGATATTAAGTGATATTAAGTAATTTAATTGATATTAAGTGATATTAAGTGATATTAAGTGATATTAAGTGATATTAAGTGATATTAAGTGATATTAAGTGATGTTAAGTGATGTTAAGTGATGTTAAGTGATGTTAAGTGATATTAAGTGATATTAAGTAATTTAATTGATATTAAGTGATATTAAGTGATAATAAGTGATATTTAGTGATATTATGTAATTTAAGTGATATTAAGTGATATTAATTGATATTAAGTGATATTAAGTGATATTAAGTAATTTAATTGATATTAAGTAATATTAAACAATATTTAGTAATATTATATAAACTATGGGTATAATTATATAAATTAAAAACATAAGCATAATTTCAATGATATATTATCATTATTAAGTTAGATTTGTATAGTACTATTGTTCTAAACAATACGGTAACAATAGCATTAATAACACCAACTAGTAACCACTAACCAGTATTCAGTCTTTCCAAATTTGTCGAAATAGGACTTTCTTGAGAATTTCGGAAATGCTCTTGCAACAGCGCATGCATAAGGGAACACTTCAAGTTTAAGGCAGATAATCTGAAAGGTAAAGGGATAATCATGAGGAAGACGAGGTGATGAGGTGGTTATGAGAGGAAAATGTGTTAACCGAGCAGGGCGTAGAGGGATGTACGCTGTACATTGTAAAGTATATACTGTAGAAATACCTTCCCATACAATTTAAGTACTCGAGTGTACTCAAACACACTCATAAGCCTACTGAGTGGTTCATACTACTAAAACACCAAATACTGATCACTACCTACCTACCCCATCCACTTACTCACAACTACAAGCTAATCTACTCACAACTATACTTACACTAAATACAAGTTTATTTACTCAAAACTACACTCACACCAAATACAAGTTTATATATCTCAATGCATATTAAAGTAAAACTAGATGAAAGTATGACGAGATTAATGATTAATTGATATCGTCAGTTATAATTTAGTTTAAAATATTGAGTTGTCTTATTATATACTATTTTATCCATACTATTTTATTTAATTTTAAATGTTTTTTCGCAATATGTACATATAAATATTACATGTAAGTTATAATAATGCAATTAATTAAAATGTATTTTAATATACATGTATTCTTATTCAGTAATATACTCACTTCATATTAAACATTAATGACAGTATATGTTATGATACTCGTTAAATATATAATGTAAAATTATAAAATGATAACCTAATTATTAAATAATATACAAAATATTAGTCAGTATATTTATAATAACTATTATTATTAATACATATTTTTAGTTTTATTATTTATATGTATTTAATTATTCTTGTAAGTGAATATTATTTAAAGATAAATAAAATACACGAATTCATCACAAGTATGGAAGAATACACGGTCACTAACATACTCTATGCAATATAATATATCTTCTTATATATTATATAGTATATAATATATAAATAATATGCACATAATATTTAATATATATATATATATATATTAATATTACATACCAAAAATTTCACTGCAGCGGTATTATCTCGTAATGCCACATCTCCTTTTTCCTATTTTCATTGGCATTACAAGATACTGTTCCGTAATAATAATAAATTCCTCCAATCAGTAACTAGCTACCCATCTCTATCGACTACTCCCCCCAAATAACTATCTATATCTGCCAATAACCCCCTCCCCCAACAATCCCATCTTCCTATCCTATCCTAATCTTTCTTATTAAAATAAGCCCACCCAAATACCAACCCATCAACTTCCACTCCTCCTTCCGGTTCTATATATCCATCAACATCAATTTTATTTCCCCCAAATAACCCAAATCTGTTCTCTTTTTCATTTTCCTCAATATCCTCATTTTTATCACCTTTACTTTCTATAACCTCTCCAATCTCTCCAATATCGCCGACCATAACCATTTCCTCTTCTTTTATTCTACTAACTACCATCATCCCCACTGCCAGTCCTATCATTCCCCCTCCCAAACCAAAAATATCCCCCATTCCAATTGCTGCACTTGCAACAATCTTCATTAATTCAACTTTCTGTTGCGAATACGATATTATATATATTTAAAATATAGCTTAATATATATCGTATGCTGTATAATATATATTGTATTATATCTTAATGCTTATCATAATATATTTATAAACTAACTTTGAAGGCGAACATGTTTAATGTAAGTGATTTATTAAAATATGTGAAGCAGGTAAATATTATAAATATTATAAATCGATTACAACTATTATTTACTAATTAGAAATTTTTTTTGCAAATTTAAATATTAATTATTTAATTACCTAATAAAAATTATATTTTTCAAATTGTTAAAATTTATTTTATACTATTTTTAATTGTCAATCTATGTATTAATTGTCTATCTAAATTATCAATCTACATGATGTATTATATCCATCCATCCATCCATCCATCAATCCATCCATCCTTCCATTGAATTGAATTGAATTGAAAAGATTATTTATACACAAAATAACAAATAGATATGTTTTAAAGAGAGTAAAATAATATCATAAGTGAATTAAATGATAACATAAAATTAGTTAGAGGACTCTGACATTCGGGCAGATATATATGTGATCGGAGTAGTCATAGAACATCCGCGCAGATGCAGAGCACAAGATCAATCCAAGGGCTTATGTTAAGCATTGTAAATAATTTTTCACTGCCTTCTGAATTGTTTTTTATGGAATTACATCTTCGAAAATGTAGAGGAAGGTTGTTGCAACACTAAATCTTCTTTTACCATAGGTACCAAGATTAAATTTTTGATTTGATAGTAGCAAACTTTTACTAGATCTTAATCGGCGGGTATTTTCCTTTAGTTTAATAATATTATAAAGGTAGTGCGGCTGTTTAGCGTTTGGGGCAGTATAAGTTAAACATAGTATTCTATACGCTGAATAATTTCTCATTTCAAGCCATCGTTAAATATAATGCTTCTATTGATATTTTGTTATATTAAAAAATATAAATTCTATCGATAAATAAATAATAGTTATTAAAATCATTATTTAAAATGTGCTAAAAATGCATGATTTCAAAAATTAATACATTAGGTATTTATTATAATTATTATATTTATTATAAATAAACTTTTCAATTCAATTCAATTCAACGGATATATGAATGAATTGATAGATGTATGAATGGATGGATTGATGGATGGATGGGTGGATGGATGGATGGATGGATGGATGTATAAAGGGATGGATGGATGGATGGATGTACGGAAGGAAGCATGGATGTATGGATGGATGAATGGATATATGGATGGATGGATGGATAGATGGATGGATGGATGGATGGATATAATACAGCATGTAGATTGACAATTTAGATAGATAATTAATACATAGTAAAAATAAATTGACAAGTAAAAATAATATAAAATAAATTTTAACAATTTGAAAAATATAATTTTTATTAGGTAATTAAATAATTAATATTTAAATTTGCAAAAAAATTTTCTAATTAATAAATAATAGTTGTAATTGATTTTTATTATTTCCCTGTTTTATATACATCATTTACTCTTATATTTATTAAATATGTTCTCCTTCAAAGTTAGTTTATAAACATATTATGATAACCATTAAGATATAATACAGTATATATTATACAGCATACGATATATATTAAGCTATATTTTAAATATATATAATATTGTATTCGCAACAGAAAGTTGAATTAATGAAGATTGTTGCAAGTGCAGCAATTGGAATGGGGGATATTTTTGGTTTGGGCGGGGGGATGATAGGACTGGCAGTGGGGATGATGGTAGTTAGTAGAATAAAAGAAGAGGAAATGGGTATGGACGGCGATATTAGAGAAATTGGAGAGGTTATAGAAAGTAAAGGTGATAAAAATGAGGATATTGAGGAAAATGAAAAAGAGAACAGATTTGGGTTATTTGGGGGGAATAAAATTGATGTTGATGGATATATAGAACCGGAAGGAGGAGTGGAAGTTGATGGGTTGGTATTTGGGTGGGCTTATTTTAATAAGAAAGATTAGGATAGGATAGGAAGATGGGATTGTTGGGGGAGAGGGTTATTGGCAGATATAGATAGATATTTGGGGGGAGTAGTCGATAGAGATGGGTAGCTAGTTACTGATTGGAGGAATTTATTATTATTACGGAACAGTATCTTGTAATGCCAATGAAAATAGGAAAAAGGAGATGTGACATTACAAGATAATACCGCTGCAGTGACATTTTTGGTATGTAATATTAGTATATATATATATATTAAATATTATATAATCTTATATATTATAGTATATAATATATAAGAAGATATATTATATTGCATAGAGTATGTTAGTGACCGTGTATTCTTCCATACTTGTGATGAATTCGTGTATTTTATTTATCTTTAAATAATATTCACTTACAAGAATAATTAAATACATATAAATAATAAAACATAATAATAATAGTTATTATAAATATACTGACTAATATTTTGTATATTATTTAATAATTAGGTTATCATATTATAATTTTACATTATATATTTAATGAGTATCATAACATATACAGTCAGTTAATGTTTAATATGAAGTGAGTATATTACTGAATAAGAATACATGTATATTAAAATAAATTTTACTTAATTGCATTATTATAACTTACATGTAATATTTATATGTACATATTGCGAAAAAACATTTAAAATTAAATAAAATAGTATGGATTAGACAACTCAATATTTTAAACTAAATTATAACTGACGATATCAATTTATCATTAATATCGTCATACTTTCATCTAGTTTTACTTTAATATGCATTGAGATATATAAACTTGTATTTGGTGTGAGTTTAGTTTTGAGTAGATAAACTTGTATTTAGTGTAAGTATAGTTGTGAGTAGATAAGCTTGTAGTTGTGAGTAAGTGGATTGGGTAGGTAGTTAGTGATCAGTACTTGGTGTTTTTAGTAGTATGAACCACTCAGTAGGCTTATGAGTGTGTTTGAGTACACTCGAGTACTTAAATTGCATGGGAAGATATTTCTACAGTATATACTTTACAATGTACAGCGTACATCCCTCTATGCCCTACTCGGTTAACACCTTTTCCTCTCATAACCACCTCATCACCTCGTCTTCCTCATGATTATCCCTTTCCCTTTCAGATTATCTGCCTTAAACTTGAAGTGTTCCCTTATGCATGCGCTGTTGCAAGAGCATTTCCGAAATTCTCAAGAAAGTCCTAATTCGACAAATTTGGAAAGACTGAATACTGGTTAGTGGTTACTAGTTGGTGTTATTAATGCTATTGTTACTGTATTGTTTAGAACAATAGTACTATACAAATCTAACTAAATAATGATAATATATCATTGAGATTATGCTTATGTTTTTAATTTATATAATTATACCCATAGTTTATATAATATTACTAAATATTGTTTAATATTACTTAATATTAATTAATATCACTTAATATTACTTAATATCACTTGATATCACATAATATCATTCAATATCACTTAATATCACTTAATATCACTTACTATGATTTAATATCACTTAATATCAATTAATATCACTTAATATCACTTAATATCACTTAATATCACTTAATATCACTTAATATCACTTAATATGATTTAATATCACTTAATATCAATTAATATCACTTAATATCACTTAATATCACTTAATATCAATTAATATCACTTAATATCACTTAATAGCACTTAAAAACACTTAATATCACTTAATATCAATTAATATCACTTAATATGATTTAATATCACTTAATATCAATTAATATCACTTAATATCACTTAATATCACTTAATATCAATTAATATCACTTAATATCACTTAATAGCACTTAAAAACACTTAATATCACTTAATATCAATTAATATCACTTAATATCACTTAATATCACTTAATATCACTTAATGTCTCTTAATGTCACTTAATATCACTTAATATGAATTAATATCACTTAATATCACTTACATTACATATATCTTAATATCACTTATTATCACTTAATATCACTTAATATCAATTAAATTACTTAATATCACTTAATATCACTTAATATCACTTAATGTTACTTAATATCACGTAAAATTACTTAATATCACTTAATATCACTTAATAATACGTAATGTTACTTAATATCACTTAATGTAACTTAAAATTACTTAATATCACTAAATGTTACTTAATATCACTTAATATTACTTAATAATACTTAATATTACTTAAATTACTTTTGCCAATGATTATGACCTACTTATAATAAACACAGAAGTTTTATTGTTGTATTTTGGTGAGATATCTTAAAATATTCCGTAAAATATTGTTTTTTTTATAAATTTGTCACTTAATTGAAAAGTGCTTTTAACAATACTTAGATTTTCTAAATATAAAAAAATATTAGTTGATTATCTCATAAATTGAACATACTGGTTCATATATGACAACAGTATGTGATTGAAAGTAATTATTCGGAGGAAATGCAATTGAAAGACTATTTACCTTTATTATGCAAACAGTACAAATAATAAGGTAATAATATTTATATAATTAGAAATAAATTTATAACTAATGAGAAGAAAGCAAGAATACTTTTACAAAGGAAATATGACTGTTACTTTAAAATGACCGTAAACGTTGGTTGTATTTATTATATTATAATAATAATATCATATTATAGGTAGATTAAATGGTTTAATACATCTGAATACAAATGATATTTAATTGAAATATATTCAATACTGAATATAATAATACTATTTTATATTATTTATTAATATTTTTACTATATAAAATATATATTATCTATATAAAATAATAATATCGAAATGTACAGCGGAAGGTAGGTGCATACCGTACTTTAGGCTAGTTAATGCCATCGTACTTTTATTTATCTCATACGCGAATCCTCTTTAATAATTGATTTTTACTCTTTATTCAATTTCAACTAACTTTTGCATTGCTAAAATCCTCATCAATGTGTGATTATTATTGTTTATATGATGTATATGTCATTTATATATATAGTCTTGTTATACTACTATCTATAGAATAGTTATAGATCTACATATAATTTAGTGCAGATATTATACAATGTATAATAAAGAAACTTAATTTACGATTTTCCTTGTAAATTTAAGTAAAGTTTCAGATTTACAATTTTAACTATCAACTTATCACTTATACTGTTGAGGTCATCAATACATATGTTTCTTGGAGACGGAGTTATAATTGAATGGCAATCATTTTAACAATAACTATCTCTATTCAATTTATCATTTTTAGATTTTAATTTTCTAAATAATTTTGATCACAAATTCAATCCATACGTAATTTCTAACCTTAGTTAACCTTTGACCTATTTATTTTGTTCTCATTTTAAAACAACTATTTTCAATACCTACTACTCACCAGGTGGCCTACGCGAACACATAATTGGGAGCCGACTACATTGTCGATATTGCAACATTAACTGGAGCTCAGGGCCCAACTACCGGTATGTTCAATATAACCCATCGCATATATTTTAACCATGACTGCCTTTTAACTCACTCTTTCACTCTTTCACACACTCACTTACTCACACACTCACTCACTCACTTACTCACTCACTCATTCATTCACTCACTCATTCACTCCTTACTCACTCACTCACTCACTCACTCACTCACTCACTCACTCACTTACTCACTCACTTACTCACTCACTCACTCACTTACTCACTCACTCAATCTCTCACTCATTTACTCACTCATTAATATAAATAGATATAATATAACTATTTCCTTCTAATAATAAACCTACTCCCTATAATATATCATCATAGAGTATAATATATATTTATAAAAAAAACTAGAATTCATATTTAATATATCTTAGAATCTCCAATCTGAAGATGCTAATAAAACACACAACTACAGTACAACTATATACACAAACATACACACACATACACACAAACATAAATACAAACATACACAGACATACACAGACATACACAAACATACACAGACATACACAGACATACACAAACATACACACAAACATACACAGACATATACACACATATACAAACAAACATACACAGACATACACACAAACATACACAAACATACACACAAACATACACAAACATACACAGACATACACAGACATACACACAAACATACACATACATACACATACATATACAGACATACACATAAACATACACATACAGACACAGACATAGACACAAACATACACACAGGCATACACACAGACATACACACAAACATACACAGAGATACACACAAACATACACATAGACATACACACAGTCATACACACAAACATACACAAACATACACACAAACATACACAAACATACACAGACATACACAGACATACACACAAACATACACATACATACACACATACACATACATACACACAAACATATACATATATACACACAAACATGCACAAACATACACAGACATACACAGACATACACATAAACATACACATACATACACAGACATAGACACAAACATACACACAGACATACATACAGACATACACACAAACATACACAGACACACACAGATATACACACAAACATACACACAGACATACACATAGACATACACACAGACATACACAAACATATAAACAAACATTCAAACAAACATACACAGACATACACACAAACATACACAAACATACACACAAACATACACAAACATACACAGACGTACACAGACATACACACAGACATACACATACATACACAGACATATACAGACATACACATAAACATACACATACATACACAGACATAGACACAAACATACACACAGACATACACACATACATACACACAAACACACACAGACATACACACAAACATACACACAGACATACACACAGTCATACCCACAAACATACACAAACATACACACAAACATACACAAACATACACAGACATACACAGACATACACACAAACATACATATACATACACACATACACATACATACACACAAACATATACAGATATACACACAAACATACACAAACATACACAGACATACACAGACATACACATAAACATACACATACATACACATACATACACACAGACATACACACAGACATACACACAGACATACACACAGACATACACAAACATACACATACATACAGACATACACATAAACATACACATACATACACATACATAAACACAAACATACACACAAACATACACAAACATACACAGACATACATAGACATATACACAAACATACACACAGACATACACATAGACATACACACATACATACACAAACATATAAACAAACGTACACACAAACATACGCAGACATACACACAACCACCCCAAGTAAGTTTTAAGACAATAATAATTAATATTATATAATATTTCTTATATATTTTCTGACATTCTCCTACATGTATAATCCCACTAATTACTATCCTCTATTAACATATGTGTTTACTGACATTATCTGCAAGATTACGACAATATTTTCTTGTACATTTGATCACTTTTATATAACTTTCATCATAATATAGAATATCACACACTAATTCATACACACACACACACACACTAATTCACTCATTCACATATTCTTATCATGATTCGTTTAACTAATTATGACTTAAACTGATTTTTTAAAACATTTTTAATTCTTAAACTGATGTTATTTTGTATTTTATAATTTGACTAAAGTATGAATTTATATTATCTTAGCAATCGTGACCATCGCCATGACCAATGCAATGAACATAGCCAAGACCAATGTCATGACCATCGCCATGACAAATGCCATGACCATCGTCATAACCATTGCCATTGCCAATGCCATGACCATCGCCATGACAAATGCCATGACCATCGCCATGACAAATGCCATGACCATCGCCATAACCATTGCCATGACCAAGGTAATGAACATCGCCATGACCAACGCCATGACCAACGCCATGATATCGCCATGACAAATGCCGCTCCCATCGCCATAACCATTGCCATTGCCAATGCAATGAACATCGCCATTACCAATGTCATGACCATCGCCATAACCAAGGCAATGAACATCGCAATGACCATCGCCATGACCAACGCCATGACATCGCTATGACAAATGCCGTTTCCATCGCCATAATCATTGCCATGACCAATGCAATGAATATATCCATTACCAACGCCATGACCAAGGCAATACCCAACGCCATGACCATCGCCATGACTAACATCATGACCAACGCAATTACCATCGCAATGACCAACGCCATGACCAACGCCATGAATAACGCCATGACCATCGCCATGAACATTGCTATGACAAATGCAATGAAAATCGCCATTACCAACGCCATGACCATCGCCATTTCCAAGGCAATGACCATCGCCATGACCAACGCAATGACCATCGCCAAGACTAACATCATGACTAACGCAATTATCGTCGCAATGACCAACGCCATGACCAACGCCATGTACAATGCCATGACCAACGCCATGACCAAGGCAATGACCAACGCCATGACAACGACATGACCAAACAACTTGCTGATCTGCCCCCAGTGCCTGCGAATATCCCAAATTCCAAGTATCACGCCGAGTAGCAAATACAAATAGACCTTGTGAATTTATATTAAATAAGAAAAATTAGATTTACATTATTTATTTGCTTAATTTATAAAACATTTCAAAACCATAAACTACATTTTTACAAAACATTAACCTATACTTTCTACTAAACATTAACCTATACTTTCTATTAAACATTAACCTACACTTTCTACTAAATATTAACCTACACTTTCTACTAAACATTAACCTACACTTTCTACTAAACCTTAATCTACACTTTCTAATAACCGTTTACTTATATAGTATGTATTAGATGGTATAATTAGTTGTATTATATCTTTAGATATTCTATATTTTGAATACTCACCGGTTTAATTTGGGTGAGTTTTACTCTTAATGAATGGGGCTGAAAGTAGTGTTCGATTTGCAGATCATGTAGACCATCGTACAGTAATGTAGGCCTCTGTTATGTATAATAAAAGTGACATTACTGAATAAAATATAAAATCAATGTAAATGAATGTTTCACTTGAAAATAGTTATAAAAAATAATAGTTACGCAATTAATGTTTAATTATTATATAATAAATATAATAAAGAAACTATTATCTACATATATTGAAATAAGTATAATACATATCAGTAATTCATAGACATAACAAACTTATAGTAAGATTGCATAATATATATATATATATAACTAGAGTTTAGATTATACTAAACATAATCAATAAACAGAACATAACTAGCAAAAATACAAATAAAATTCGTTATTTATTTCATTCTAAACTTACTTACAATTGGTAATTTATATTATATTAATTTATTATAAACTATATAATACATTTATTATAAGTAATTTAGTAACATATCAATATTGATATAGGGTTATACTGATTTTATTATATAGTATGATAATTATTATATAATGATATATTAATAATAAATTATTATTATTTTATTTAGTAAATATTCATTAAATTATTATAAAAATAGTTAAAATTTTTAGAAACTAATTTTATTTTATCTTGTGACGGCATTTAAAAAATAGAAATAACACTAGATATATTGATTACCTACTTATAAGTTACAATTGAGATAACAAATTTATACAAATATAATATATAGTATTAGTTTTAAATATAAATAAATAAAGAATATTTAATTAAGTGTGTTTTATTTTATTTTAATGTTGCTTTTCAAAAAATTACGATTCTCTTCCATTTCGACAATTTTTCTTCTTGAATAATCATTGGAGTGATATTCAATTTATTGCCAATCTCTGTTTTATAATAATTGTAATTAGGAAAAGGAACATTTCGAAAAACGGATAACGAGGATACATGACTTGAGTGAAACGAGAGTGATGAGATTAGATGAAAGTGGTAAGATGAGAGTGGTAAGATAAGATGAGAATGGTGAGATGAGAGTGGTAAGATAAGATGAAAGTGGTGAGATGAGAGTGGTAATATTAGAGTGGTGAGATGTGAGTGGTGAGATGAGGTTGGTGTAATTAGAGTGGTGAGATTAGATGTGAGTGTTGAGATGAGAGTGGTAAGATAAGATGAAAATGGTGAGATGAGAGTGGTAATATTAGAGTGGTGAGATGTGATTGGTAAGATGAGGTTGGTGTAATTAGAGTGGTGAGATTAGATGTGAGTGATGAGATGAGAGTCGTAAGATAAGATGAAAGTGGTAAGATGAGAGTGGTAAGATGAGAGTGGTAAGATGAGAGTGGTAAGATGAGAGTCGTAAGATAAGATGAGAGTGGTGAGATGAGAGTGGTAATATAGAGTGATGAGATTAGATGTGAGTGTTGAGATGAGAGGGGTAAGATTAGAGTGGTGAGATGCGACGAAAGTGGTGAGATGTGAGTGATGAGATGAGTTTGGTGTAAATAGAGTGTGAGATGAGATGATAGTGGTGAGATGAGAGTCGTGAGATGAGAGAGGTAATATTAGTGTGATAAGAGTAAATTAAAGAAATGAGACTGTGGAGTTGGGATAAACGTTCCAAAAAAGGGAGAGGGAGAGGGAGATAATTTGTCTATTATTATATATAAAATAAGAACCTATGTTATAATCATACTAGTTCAAAGCATTATTAAGCTTTATATTAAGCTATATATTCTTTATGCCACTATTTAAAACAACATTTCATAATTTATTTAGGAAATAATCACTCAAATATATTTTATCATAAAATATTAAATTAGGATTTTTCTAAAATCAAAAAAAATTCAAATTGTTTAATATTTGTTTACATTATAACTTGCCTTGATATTCCAGAATATTATTTAATATTATGTCATTTTAAGTAATATTGAGTAATATTAAGTAATATTAAGTAATTTAAGTGATATTAAGTAACATTAAGTAATTTTAAGTAATTTAAATGACATTAAGCGATATTAATTGATATTAAGTGATATTAAGTGATATTAAGTGATATTAAGTGATATTAAGTGATATTAAGTGATATTAAGTGATATTAAGTGATATTAAGTGATATTAAGTGATATTAAGTGATATTAAGTGATATTAAGTGATATTAAGTGATATTAAGTGATATTAAGTGATATTAAGTGATATTAAGTGATATTAAGTGATATTAAGTGATATTAAGTGATATTAAGTGATATTAAGTGATATTAAGTGATATTAAGTGATATTAAGTGATATTAAGTGATATTAAGTGATATTAAGTGATAATAAGTGATATTAAGTGATATTAAGTGATATTAAGTGATATTAAGTGATATTAAGTGATATTAAGTTATATTGAGTAATTTAAGTGATATTAAGTGATATTAATTAATATTAATTAATATTAAGTAATATTAAGCAATATTTAGTAATATTATATAAACTATGGGTACTAAGCTATAATTATATAAACTATAATTACTAAGTTAAATTTGTATAGTATTATTGTTCTAAACAATACGGTAACTATAGCATTGATAACACCAACTAGTAACCACTAACCAGTATTCAGTCTTTCCAAATTTGTCGAAATAGGATTTTCTTGAGAATTTCGGAAATGCTCTTGCAACAGCGAGACTTGTAACACTTCAAGTTTAAGGCAGATAATCTGAAAGGGAAAGGGATAAGTATGAGTAGGACGAGGTGAAGAGGTGGTTATGAGAGGAAAAGGTGTTAACCGAGTAGGGCATAGAGGGATGTAAACTGTACATTGTAAAGTATATACTGTACAAATACTTTCCCATACAATTTAGGTACTCGACTGTACTCAAATACACTCTTAAGCCTACTGAGTGGTTCATACTACTAAGAACACCAAATACTGATCACTACCTACCTACCCCATCTACTTACTAACAATTATACTTATACCAAATACAAGCTTATCAACTCACAACTAACTTATACTAAATACAAGCTTATCTACTCACAACTATACTTAAAGTTACACTAAAAGTTACATATTAAAAAAGGCCTCCTATGAGATCACGCCTACTTACTTTATATACTGACAAATATTCGACATTTATGTTATTCATTTAAACTATTAAATTAAATAATTATAATTATACGTTTCAATTTAAATTAATCTTATCTAAGA
The DNA here is from genome assembly GCA_964035775.1 of Osedax frankpressi. NCBI lineage: Eukaryota > Metazoa > Annelida > Polychaeta > Sabellida > Siboglinidae > Osedax > Osedax frankpressi. The sequence goes on from OZ038317.1 coordinate 16,214,457, forward strand.
ACTTTAACGATTATAAATGTTCTTCAATTTACTTAAAATTTAATAAACACTTACTTACAAAATTATATATTACTTTCATTATTTATGTATTAATAATAGAATAATTACGAAAATTTAAATAATAATTTAAAACAGAGTTTCTCAACAGAGATTTTAAACTTTTTATTAACTCTTATACAATAACTATAACTTTTGTGATAAAAATAACAATAGAATATCAAATATAAACTTCTTTGTTAGAATGATATCAAAATAATATAAATATAATTTTTATATTCATGCATCACTCATGAAACATAAAAAGCATTATCATCTGTTATGTTGCTATGACTAGAATTACTTTGTAAGTAAACATTATTCGGAACACCCTGTACACTGTACAGTATACAGTGTACACTGTACGGTATACCAATTACAACATACACTATACTATATAGAGTATACAATGTACGCTATTCATATGTACCGTACACTGTACACTGTACGGAGTACAGTAAATGTTAATAAGCGTTATTATATTTGATTGGTTCTAGTTAATTCATGTTATTATGCAAATTAATAAAAATGTTACTTATATATGAGACATACATATTTAATGGCATGGAAAGAAATTATAAATAATTATGTTCTATGTAAAGCACGAATCTATATTTCTTCATTCATTTTAATAAATATATTTATTATTATTTCTTAAAACCATGACATAAACATAATACTTATAGAAAAAGGTTCATTAATTGGTCTGTGGTAAATTTTGTAATGTGTAATACATATAAAAGATTGCTATTCACCTTGATTCAAACTTTGTATATATATATATATATATATATATATATATATATATATATATATATATATATATGTATAAATATATATATATAAATATATATACAATTATAAGTGTCAGTTATATTTTGATCTATTTTCATATATGATCTTATAAACTAATTGTAAAGTAAATATTATTGTAGGAACTTCATTTGAAAATAATATTCCTATGTTGAAGTAAATATCTCAATGCATATTAAAGTAAAACTAGATGAAAGTATGACGAGATTAATGATTAATTGATATCGTCAGTTATAATTTAGTTTAAAATATTGAGTTATCTTATTATAATAATCCATACTATTTTATTTAATTTTAAATGTTTTTTCGCAATATGCACATATAAATATTCCATGTAAGTTATAATAATGCAATTAATTAAAATTTACTTTAATATACATGTATTCATATTCAGTAATAACTCACTTCATATTAAACATTAATGACAGTATATGTTATGATACTCATTAAATATATAATGTATAATTATAAAATGATAACCTAATTATTAAATAATATACAAAATATTAGTCAATATATTTATAATAACTATTATTATTAATACATATTTTTAGTTATATTATTTTTATGTATTTAATTATTCTTGTAAGTGAATATTATTTAAAGATAAATAAAATACACGAATTCATCACAAGTATGGAAGAATACATGGTCATTAACATACTCTATGCAATATAATATATCTTCTTATTATAGTATATAATATATAAATAATAAGCACATAATATTTAATATATATATATACTAATATTACATACCAAAAATATCTCCCATGCCAATTGCGGCGCTGGAACCAGCTTGATTAAGGGAGGGGGTATTCGATAGAGATGGGTATGTATCTAGTGATTGACTGGAGGAATTTAATTACGGAACAGTACCTTGTTAATTAATGTTAATTAATGCCAATGCAAATAGGAAAAAGGAGATGTGACATTACGAGATGATACCGCTGTAGTGAAATTCCCTGGTTTATATTTAACAAATAAAGCACTTTCTTACATATTATATTCAAAATTTTCTAATTAATAAATAATAGTTGTAATTGATTTTTAATATTTCCCTGCTTTATATTTTTAAATAAATCACTTACTTACTTATATTTATTAAACATGTTCGCATTCAAAGTTAGTTTATGAATATATTACGATAACCATTAAGATATAATACAGTATATATTATACAGCATACGATATATATTAAGCTATATTTTAAATATATATAATATTGTATTCGCAACAGAAAGTTGAATTAATGAAGATTGTTGCAAGTGCAGCAATTGGAATGGAATATTTTTGGTTTGTGCGGGGGGATGATAGGACTGGCAGTGGGGATGATGGTAGTTAGTAGAATTAAAGAAGAGGAAACGGGTATGGTCGGAGACATCGAAGATATCGGAGAGGTGAAAGATAGTAAAGATGATAAAGATGTGGATATTGAGTACAACAAAATAGAGAACAGGTTTGGGTTATTTGGGGGGAATAAAATTGATGTTGATGGATATATAGAACCGGAAGGAGGAGTGGAAGTTGATGGGTTGGTATTGCAGCAGATTGTTACCAGTGCAGCAATTGACATGGGGATATTTTTGGTTTGGGCGGGGGGATGATAGGACTGGCTGTGGGGATGATGGTAGTTAGTAGAATTAAAGATGAGGAAACAGTTTATACAGGCGTTAGGAAATAATATATTAATTAAAGATAGCGATTAAATATATAAATTAGATAAAGTATATAAAGGTGTGGATAGGAATGAAGATAATATTCAGGACAATAATACCAACAATCCCATATTCCTATCCTACTCTAATCTTTCTTGTTAAAATAAGCCCACCCAAATACCAATCCATCAACTCCTAATTCAGGTTCTATATATGCATTCAAATCTATTGCATTCCCACCAAATAACCTACACTTGTTCTCAATTCTAATTTCAATATCCTCATTTTTATTACTATCTCTTACCAGATTCTGATCTACCTCGCTGGTAACAAGCTTGATAAATTCTGTTGCGAATACAATATTATATATATTTAATTTTAGCTTAATATATATCATATGCTGTATAATATAACACTGTTTATTATATCATAATGGTTATCGTAATATATTTAAAACTAACTTTGAATGAAAATATCTTTTAAATAAATAGGAAAATAATATTATTATGTCTTATATTAAAATAAAATGATTTATAATATGTTTAATTTAAACAGGTAAATATTAAAAGCAATTAAAACCATTATTTACTAATTAGAAAATTGTTGTTGAAAATTTAAATATTGTTGTGGTAAATTTAAATATTTTTAGTTATCAATCGATGTATGAATTGTCAATATACAATTGTCAATCTACATGATGTATTATATCCATCCATCTATCTATCCATCCATCCATCCATCCATCTATCCATTCATCTATCCACCTATTCATCCATCCATCCATCCATCCATCCATCCATCCATCAATAATATAAAAAGTTTATTTATACACAAAATAACAAATAGATATGTTCTCATTTGTGTTTTAAAGAGAATAAAATAATATTATAAGTGAATTAAATGATAAAATAAAATCAGATAAAATCAGTTAGAGGACTATGACATTCGGGCAGATACATATATGATCGGAGTAGTCATAGAACATCAGCGCAGATACAGAGCACAATGTCAATCCAAGAACTCATGTTAAGCATACTAGATGATTTTTCACGGCCTTCTTAAATGTTTTGATGGAATTACATCTTCGAAAATGTAGAGGAAGGTTGTTTCAACACTAAATCTTCTTTTACCATAGGTACCAAGATTAAATTTTTGATTTGATAGTAGCAAACTTTTACTAGATCTTAATCGGCGGGTATTGTCCTTTATTTTAAATATATCATAAAGGTAGTACGGCTGTTTAGCGTTTGGGGCAGTATAAGTTAAACATAGTATTCTATACTCTGAATAATTTCTCATTTCAAGCCATCCTAGTGATGTTAAACATTCGGTAATACTATTATGGACTTTTCGCTTAAAAATATATATCATTCTTACTATAATTCTTAATATACGATCTAAATAATTTATTTTAGATTTAGTTATACCCTAATATATAGAATTACAATAGTTTAAATGCGATATAATATAAGACTGAGAGATCATTTTTAAATTATGAAAGGACATTAATTTTCTTATTTTTTTTACCTTACTAAAATAATAAAATGCTTTTTTAGCAGTAAATCGTAAGTGGTTATCTAAAAGCATATGTTCGTCTATAATGACACCCAGGCATTTTACGGTCTTAGAAGGTTCAACAATTAAATTATCAATTAAATATATAGGAAATTTATTTTGTGTTAAATTTTTTGAAATGTTAATCAGTTGTGCCTTGTCGATATTTTGTAGTAAATTGTTATTAATTAGCCAGTTGCGTATATTATTAGTGCAATTAATGTGAGATGAGTTATCATTGTTTTTCAGTGGTAGAATCTGGTAAATTATAATATCGTCGGCAAATATGTTGAATTTAATTTGGGGAAATAAATTAAAAATAATAATGGTCCAAGTATGAATCCATCCATCCATCCATCCATCCATCTATCCATCCATCCATCCATCCATCCATACATCCATACATCCATCCATCCATCCATCCATCAATACATCGATCCATCCATTAATTCATCCATCCATCCATCCATCCATCCATTGAATTGAATTGAATTGAATTGAATTGAAAAGTTTATTTATACACAAAATAACAAATAGATATGTTCTCATTTGTGTTTTAAAGAGAGTAAAAATAATATCATAAGTGAATTAAATCATAAAATCAAATCAGTTAGAGGACTCTGACATTCGGGCAGATACATATGTGATTGGAGTAGTCATAGAACATCCGCACAAGATCAATCCAAGAGCTCATGTTAAACATAGTAGATGATTTTTCACGGCATTCATAATTTTTTTTATTGAATTACATCTTCGCAAAGGTAGAGGAAGGTTGTTCCATAAAATTGGCGCTAAAACACTAAATCTTCTTTAAACATAGGTATCAAGATTAAATTTTTGATTTGATAGTAGCAAACTGTTATTAGATCTTAATCGGCGGGTATTTTGCTTTAGTTTAATAATATCATAAAGGTAGCGCTACTGTTTAGCGTAGAGTGGAGTATAAGTTAAACATAGTATTCTATACGCTGAATAATTTTTCATTTTAACCCATCTTAGTGATTTTAAACATTAATCAATCCATCCATCCATCCATTGAATTGAAAAGTTTATTTATACACAAAATAACAAATAGATATATTTTCATTTGTGTTTTAAAGTGCATCATTTGTGTAAAGAGAGTACAAATAATATCATAAGTGAATTAAATTATAATATCAAATTAGTTAGAGGATTCTGACATTTGGGCAGATACATTTGTGATCAAAGTAGTCACACGGTTTTTTTAACCGCCTTCTTAAATGTTTTTATGGAATTATATCCAATTATTTCAAATTTTTTTTATTAATTTATTATAAGTCATTACTCATCTTCGATTTAACTTATTAATTGTATTTGTAAAATGTTGAGAGTTATTCATTATGTATATTTCATCAACCGAATTAATCATGCATTTTTAACACATTTTAAATAATGATTTTAATAACTATTATTTATTTATCGATAGAATTTATATATAAGCCTTATATTTAACGAGGCAAAAAATTAAAAATATATTTGGGATTATTAAATACATTTATTTATATTAAAAGTTCATAGGTAGATGTTATGAATATACCATAGGTTAAGATTTAGTAGAAAGTATAGGTAATATTTAGTAGAAATTGTATGTTAATGTTTAGTAGAAAGTATAGTTTAATGTTTAGTAGAAAGTGTAGATTAATGTTTAGTAGAAAGTATAGGTTAATGTTTAGTAGAAAGTATAAATTAATGTTTAGTAGAAAGTGTACGTTAATGTTTAGTAGAATTTAGGTTATAGTTTAGATGGTCATTGTGCTGGTCATTGCGTTGTTCATGGCGTTGGTCATGGCGTTGGTAATGGCGTTAGTCATGGCGTTTGTAATGGCGTTGGTCATGGCGTTAGTAATGGCGTTGGGCATGGTGATGGCCACGGCATTGGTCATTACGTTAGTCATTGCGTTGGTCATGGCGTTTGTCATGGCATTAGTTAAACACTGTTTATAATATATTATACAATTTTAGATCTCAATTAAATATTATAAATATCTATTGACTTGTATAATAGCATAATATATAATATATATATATATATATATATAAATATATATATATATATATATATCGGAATACTAGTTATTCTTTCTCGATAAAAAAAAACAGATTGTATTGGTTAATTTACCATATAAAAGTTGTTGGGTTTGGAATTTTATATTATTGAACTAATTTAACAATTGCTACTATCAAATCAAAAATTTAATCTTGATACCTATGGTAAAAGAAGATTTTGTGTTTTTTATGGAACAACCTTCCTCTACTTTTGTAAATATGTAATTCCATCAAAACATTTAAGAAGGCCGTGCAAAATCATATAATATGCTTAACATGAGCTCTTGGATTGACCTTGAGCTCTGCATCTGCGCTGATGTTCTGAGACTACTCCGATCACATATGTATCTGCCCGAATGTCATAGTCCTCTAACTGATTTTATTTTATCATTTAATTTACTTATAATATTATTTTTACTCTCTTAAAACACAAATGAGAACATAATTATTTGTTATTTTGTGTATAAGAAAAACTTTTCAATTCAATTCAATTCAATTGATGGATGGATAAATGGATGTATTGATGAATGTATGGATGGATGGATGGATGGATGGATGGATGGATGGAAGGATGGATGGATGGATAGATGGATGAATGGAGTAATGGATGGATCGAAGTCGATGTTTTTCTCTCATAGAGCGAGGTCGTCTTTTCTATAAATAGATCACCGTTATTCTCTTATATAATTGACTATACAATTATACAATATCAATATAATTGATAATTCTATATATATCTTATATATGTTTATATTCGATAAATTAATTTTTAGTACCGTAAATAGGTAGTAAAGTTGAAAAATCTTTTTTTTTAGGTTTTTCATTTTTTGAATGTATTTTCGGGTATTAATTTAGTTATTTTTGAAAATATCTAAATTCTATGTTATAGAGTTCTTCCGTATCTTACTTTTCTTATATCGATAACGATATTGCTTGCAATATATTTCGAGATAATCGAAGTTATATTTTTATAAGTTTTTCGAAATCGAAATTCTAGATTCTCGAGTAAATCACTTATTTTGATGAATCACTCTGAGTCATCAATCCCTATATACGTATATAGGAAAGTAAAGGCTATTCTATGCTAGCATAACAGTTAATCGTAATGTAAATATATGTATTGTATAGGTCTGATATATACTGATTCTAGGATAAATGAATTTTACTAAGCTGCAATATTATTACAATAAACTCTAGAACGTAGCATGAATGAATTACAATAGACTTCAATACTATGATGTAATACACAAGATGTAGCATATATGAATAACATATGCTGCAATACTATGACATAACCTTCTAGCAGTCAGGATGTATTATAGCCTGCTGTATCTATTATATATATATTTATATACATATACATGAATGCATATTTATATATTATAAAGTTATACTTTATATCCAGTATTTATATAATATACTATTATATATTAGATATATATGTATTATATATTTTCATCACAATTGCTAAATAACATCTACTTTAGATATATTTTCTCATATAAAAATAGTAAATGATAATTATCCATGGTATAATAATGATCTTGAAGCTATGAAGATTAAATTAAGAAAATTTGAAAAAAATATATAATAAAACCAATTCCGAATTTAACTATAATAATTGTAATACAATTCGCAAACAATATAGACAATTATTAAATCATACTAAGACTTGTTTTATTAAAAATAAAATAAACTCATATGGGAAAAATACTAGAAAATATATTCATTAATTAATTATTCATTGATTAATAGACTCTCAAATAATTATAGACCAACAAGCTATCCGACATACGCAATTCAATTACTACCAAATGCCAACTTACTAAAAAAATGCCAACTTTTTTAATGATAAAATAAAAAGATAGTACAATCAATTAATGATATAAAACTTAAATTTCCAATATACATTCTACCACTTTAAAATACTGCTAAAACATACTTTCTAAACTTTATTTCACCTTCATCGTATACAATATCAATACTAGTTAATATGTAAAGCATCATACCCTCATAACGATTCATGGCCGAAACAACCTACCGACTTAATAAAACCCACTCTTTAAGAACTTTACTTAATCATAATATCACAATCTAAAAATACATCTGTTTTTAAAAATTCCTTAAATATGCCATAATTAATCCCCTACTTAAAAACCGTAATCTAAATAATAAATTACGAAAAAATTACCGTCTTATTTCCGAACTTCCTTTTCTATCTAAAATATTCGAAAGAGTCATTAGTAAACAATTCATAAAATATTTATCAGAAAATGAATTAGAATCTATTCATCAAAGTGCATATCGCAAAAATCATAGTATAGAAACTGCAATAATATATATATATATATATATATATATATATATATATATTAATAATATATATAATGCAATGGGTACGGGAAATAGGGTTCATCTTGTTAATAGATATGTCAGCAGCATTTGATACTGTCTCTCATAACATTTTATTAGATAGATTAGAGGAAATAGGTATAACGGATAAGGCACTGATAAGACTTATCATATATTACAAATAGAACATATCGAACATTGATAAATGATATAAAATCAGACGAATTCCAACTAAAATATTGAATTCCATAAGGTTCTTTTAGATAATCATTTACGAATTACTGCTAAAAAAGCATTTTATTATTTTAGTAAAGTCTAAAAAATAAGAAAATTAATGTCATTTCATAATTTTAAAATGATCTCTCTGTCTTATATTATATCACATTTAAACTATTTGTTCTATTAGTTTATTATTTTAAAACATTATATCATTCTTACTATAATTCTTAATATACGAAATAAATAATTTATTTAAATTTAGTTATACCATAATAGTATTACCGAATGTTTAAAATCACTAGGTTTGCATGAAATGAGAAATTATTCAGCGTATATAATTATATGTTTAACTTATACTGAACTATGGGCTAAACGTAGTGCTATGATATTTTTAAACTGAAGGAAAACACCCGCAGATTAAGATTAGTAAAAGTTATTATCAAAAATATAATCTTGATATCTATAGTAAAAGAAGATTTAGTGTTTTAGCTTCAATTTTATGGAACAAACTGCCTTTACTTTTGAGATTCCATCTAAACATTTAAGAAGGTTGTGAAAAATCATCTACTAAACTCAAAATGTGATTGAACTTTTCCTCTGTATCTGCGCTGATGTTTTGTGACTACTCCGATCACATATATATCTGCCCAAATGTTAGAGACCTCTAACTGATGTTATATTATCATTTAATTCACTTGTGATAATATTGTATTCTCTTTACACAAATGAGAACACAAATGAGAACATCTATTTGTTATTTTGTGTATACATAAACTTTTTTATATTATTGATGGATGGATGGATGGCTGGATGGATGAATAGGTTGATAGATGGGTGGATATATGGATGGATAGATGGATGGATGGATATAATACATCATGTAGATTGACAATTGTATATTGACAATTCATACATAGATTGATAACTAAAAATATTTAAATTTACCACAAAAATATTTAAATTTACAACAACAATTTTCTAATTAGTAAATAATGGTTTTAATTGCTTTTAATATTTCCTTGTTTAAATTAAACAAATTATAAATCATTTTATTTTAATATCTGGTAATATTATTATTATTTTCCTATTTATTCAAAAGATATTTTCATTCAAAGTTAGTTTTAAATATATTACGCTAACCATTAAGATATAATAAACAGTGTTATATTATACAGCATATGATATATATTAAGCTAAAATTAAATATATATAATATTGTATTCGCAACAGAAATATGAATTTATCAAGCTGTTTACCAGTGCGGCAATTGGCATGGGATATATTTTTGGTTTGGGCGGAGGGTGATAGAATTGGCAGTGGGGATGATGTCAGTTAAAAATAATAAATTAGATAAAGTATATGAAGGCGTGGATAGGAATGAAGATAATATTCAGGACAATATACATAAAGAAAAAATTACCGGAGAGGTTGAAATGGAATAGGTTAATGAAGATAACTTCATTAAAATATCATTAACATAACACGTTTCAACCTCTCCGACCTCTCCGACCATTTATTTATTATTTAAATTATCCTGACTACTATGTTCTTTCCTAACGCCTTTGTAAACTGTGTTCGTTTCCTCCTCATATTTAATAATTCTAACTGCCATCATCCCCTACTGCCAATCCCCTACTGCCATATGGATGGAAGGATGATGAAAAGTTTGTTTGGGGTAGATTATGAACATATAATAGAGGATGAGGTATATTACAAGATCAGAATCTGGTAAGATATAGTAATAAAAATGAGGATGTTGAGGAAATTAGAATTGAGAACAAGTGTAGGTTATTTGGGGGGAATGCAATAGATTTGAATGCATATATAGAACCTGAATTAGGAGAGGAAGTTGATGGATTGGTATTTGGGTGGGCTTATTTTAACAAGAAAGATTAGAGTAGGATAGGAATATGGGATTGTTGGTATTATTGTCCTGAATATTATCTTCATTCCTATCCACATCTTTATATACTTTATCTAATTTATATATTTAATCGTTATCTTTAATTACTATATTATTTCCTAATCTATTTTATTCCCCCCAAATAACCCAAACCTGTTATCTTTTTCATTTTCCTCAATATACTCATCTTTATCACCTCTACTACTCACCTCTCCGATGTCTTCGATGTCTCCGACCATACCCGTTTCCTCTTCTTTTATTCTACTAACTACCATCATCCCCACTGCCAGTCCTATCATCCCCCCGCCCAAACCAAAAATATCCCCCATTCCAATTGCTGCACTGGCAACAATCTTCATTAATTCAACTTTCTGTTGCGAATACAATATTATATATATTTAAAATATAGCTTAATGTATATCGTATGCTGTATAATATATACTGAATTATATCTTAATGGTTATCGTAATATGTTTATAAACTAACTTTGAATGCGAACATGTTTAATAAATATAAGTAAGTAAGTGATTTATTTAAAAATATAAAGCAGGGAAATATTAAAAATCAATTACAACTATTATATACTAATTAGAAAATTTTGAATATAAGATGTAAGAAAGTGCTTTATTTGTTAAATATAAACTAGGGAATTTCACTACAGCGGTATCATCTCGTAATGTCACATCTCCTTTTTCCTATTTGCATTGGCATTACAAGGTACTGTTCCGTAATTAAATTCCTCCAGTCAATCACTAGATACATACCCATCTCTATCGAATACCACCTCCCTTAATCAAGCTGGTTCCAGCGCGGCAATTGGCATGGGAGATATTTTTGGTATGTAATATTAGTATATATATATATATTAAATATTATGTGCATATTATTTATATATTATATACTATAATAAGAAGATATATTATATTGCATAGAGTATGTTAGTGACCATGTATGCTTCCATACTTGTGATGAATTCGTGTATTTTATTTATCTTTAAATAATATTCACTTACAAGAATAATTAAATACATAAAAATAATAAAACTAAAAATATGTATTAATAATAATAGTTATTATAAATATACTGACTAATAGTTTGTATATTATTTAATAATTAGGTTATCATTTTACAATTTTACATTATATATTTAATGAGTATCATAACATATAATGTCATTAATGTTTAATATGAAGTGAGTTATTACTGAATATGAATACATGTATATTAAAATATATTTTAATTAATTGCATTATTATAACTTACATGGAATATTTATATGTGCATATTGCGAAAAAACATTTAAAATTAAATAAAATAGTATGGATTAATATAATAAGATAACTCAATATTTTAAACTAAATTATAACTGGCGATATCAATTAATCATTAATCTCGTCATACTTTCATCTAGTTTTACTTTAATATGCATTGAGATATTTACTTCAAAATAGGAATATTATGTTCAAATGAAGTTCCTGCAATAATATTTACTTTACAATTGGTTTATAAGATCATATATGAAAATAGATCAAAATATAACTGACAATTATAATTGTATATATATATTTATATATATATATATATATTTATATATATATATATATTTATATATATATATATATACAAAGTTTGAATTAAGGTGAATAGTAATCTTTTATATGTGCACATTACAAAATTTACTACAGAACAATTAATGAACTTTTTCTATAAGTATTATGTTTATGTCATGGTTTATAAGAAATAATAATAAATATATTTATTAGAATGAATGAAGAAATATAGATTCGTGCTTTACATAGAACATAATTATTTATAATTTCTTTCCCTGCCATTAAATATGTATGTCTCATATATGGGTAACATTTTTATTAATTTGCATAATAACATGAATTACCTAGAACCAATCAAATATAATTACGCTTATTAACATATACTGTACACCGTACAGTGTACAGTGTACGGTACATATGAATAGTGTACACTGTATACTCTATATAGTATAGTGTATGTTGTAATTGGTATACCGTACAGTGTACACTGTACAGTGTACAGGGTGTTCCGAATAATTTTTACTTACAAAGTAATTCTAGCCATAGTAACATAACAGATGATAATGATTTTAATGTTTCATGAGTGATGTATGAATATAAAAATTATATTTATATTATTTTGATATCATTCTAACAAATAAGTTTATATTTGCTATTCTATTGTTATTTTTATCACAAAAGTTATAGTTATTGTATTATATAAAAGTTAATAAAAAGTTTAAAATCTCTGTTGAGAAAATTAAGTTTTAAATTATTATTTTAAATTTTCGTAATTATTCTATTATTAATACATAAATAATGAAAGTAATATATAATTTTGTAAGTAAGTGTTTATTAAATTTTAAGTAAATTGAAGAACATTTATAATCCGTTATAATTCTTAGGTAAGATTTATTTAAATTGAAACGTATAATTATAATTATTTAATTTAATGGTTTAAATGAATAACATAAATGAGTTATCCATTTTTTTTATTTTAGATAAATCCTAATTTAATATTTTATGATGAAATATATTAGAGTGATTATTTCCTAAATAAATTATGAAATGTTGTTCTAAATAGTGGCATAAAGAATATATAGCTTAATGTAATAATGCTTTGAACTAGTATGATTATATGATTGGTTCTTATTTTAAATATAATAATAGACAAATTATCTCCCTCTTCCTCTCCCTCTCCCTCTCACCTTCCTCTCCCTGTCCTTCTCACTATCCTCTCCAACTACCCTCTCTCTCCTTCTCCCTCTCCCTTTTTTTGGAACGTTTATCCCAACTCTACCGTCTCATTTCATTAATTTACTCTCACCACTCTAATCTTACCTCTATAATTACATCAAACTCATCTCACCGCTCCAATTTTATCTTACCACTCTCATCTCACCACTCTCATCTCATTAATTTACTGTCATCACACTAATCTTACCACTCTAATCTTACATTTCTCTCATCTCACCACTCACATATCACCACTTTCGTCGCATCTCATCACTATAATCCTACGACTCTCATCTCATCATTCTCATCTTATCTTACCACTCTCATCTCACCACTCTCATCTTATCTTACCACTATCATCTTACCATCCGTTATCCGTTATCCGTTTTTCGAAATATTCCTTTTCCTAATTACAATTATTATAAAACAGAGATTGACAATAAATTGAATATCACTCCAATGATTATTCAAGAAGAAAAATTCAAGAAGAGAATCGTTATTTTTTGAAAAGCAACATTAAAATAAAATAAAACACTCTTAATTCAATATTCTTTATTTATTTATATTTAAAACTAATACTATATATTATATTTGTATACATTTGTTATCTCAATTGTAACTTATAAGTAAGTAATCAATATATCTAGTGTTATTTCTATTTTTTAAATGCCGTCACAAGATAAAATAAAATTAGTTTCTAAAATTTTTTAACTATTTTTATAATAATTTAATGAATATTTACTAAATAAAATAATAATAATGTATTATTAATATATCATTATATAATAATTATCATACTATATAATAAAAGCAATATAAACCTATATCAATATTGATATGTTACTAAATTACTTATAATAAATGTATTATATAGTTTATAATACATTAATATAATATAAATTACCAATTGTAACGAATTGCAACGAATTTTATTTGTATTATTGCTAGTTATGTTCTGTTTATTTATTATGTTTAGTATAATCTAAACTCTAGTTATATATATATATATATATATATATATATATATATATATATATTATGCAATCTTACTATAAGTTTGTTATGTCTATGAATTACTGATATGTATTATACTTATTTCAATATATGTAGATAATAGTTTCTTTATTATATTTCTCTTATTTATCTCCTTGTCATATATTAGTAATTATAATAATTAAACATTAATTGCGTAACTTTTATTTTGTATAACTATTTTCAAGTGAAACATTCATTTACGTATATATTCAAAATATAATAAGTAAGAAGTATAAATGTTAATGTTTTTCAATATTTAATTCACATTGATTTGAATTATTTACATTCATTTTATATTTTATTCATTAATGTCACTTTTATTATACATAACAGAAGGCCTACATTACTGTACAATTGTCTACATGAACTGAAAATCGAACACTACTTTCAACCCCATTCAGTAAGAGTAAAACTCACCCAATTTAAACCGGTGAGTATTCAAAATATAGAATATCTAAAGATATAATATAACTAATTATACCATCTAATACATACTATATAAGTAAACGGTTATTAGAAAGTGTAGAGTAAGGTTTAGTAGAAAGTGTAGGTTAATGTTTAGTAGAAAGTGTAGGTTAATATTTAGTGGAAAGTGTAGGTTAATATTTAGTAGAAAGTGTAGGTTAATATTTAGTAGAAAGTGTAGGTTAATATTTAGTAGAAAGTGTAGGTTAATATTTAGTAGAAAGTGTAGGTTAATATTTAGTAGAAAGTGTAGGTTAATATTTAGTAGAAAGTGTAGGTTAATGTTTAGTAGAAAGTATAGGTTAATGTTTTGTAAAAATGTAGTTTAAGGTTTTGAAATGTTTTATAAATTAAGCAAATAAATAATGCAAATCTAATTTTTCTTATTTAATATAAATTCACAAGGTCTATTTGTATTTGCTACTCGGCGTGCGACTTGGAATTTGGGATATTCGCAGGTACCGGGGGCAGATCAGCAAGTTGTTTGGTCATGTCGTTGTTCATGACGTTGGTCATTGCCTTGGTCATGTCGTTGGTCATGGCATTTTACATGGCGTTGGTCATGGCGTTGGTCATTGCGACGGTAATTGCGTTAGTCATTGCGATGGTCATTGCCTTGGATATGGCGATGGTCATGACGGTGGTAATGGCGATGTTCATTGCATTTGTCATAGCAATGTTCATGGCGATGGTCATGCCGTTGTTCACGGCGTTGGTCACGGCGTTGGTCATGGCGTTGGTCATTGCGATGGTAATTGCGTTAGTCATGGCGATGTTAGTCATGGCGATGGTCATTGCGTTGGTCATGGTGTTGGTCATGGCGATGGTCATTGCCTTGGATATGGCGTTGTTCATGGCAATGGTTATGTCGATGGGAACGGCATTTGTCATGGCGATGTCATGGCGTTGGTCATAGCAATGTTAAGGGTGATGGTTATGGCGTTGGTCACGGCGTTGGTCATTGCGATGGTAATTGCGTTGGTCATGATGTTAGTCATGGCGATGGTCATGGCGTTGGATATTGTCTTGGTCATAGCGTTGGTAATGGCGATATTCATTGCATTGGTCATGGCAATGGTTATGGCGATGGGAACGGCATTTGCGATAGCGATGTCATGGCGTTGGTCATGGCGATGTTCATTGCCTTGGTCATGGCAATGGTTATGGCGATGGTCATGTCATTTGTCATGGCGATGGTCATGGCATTGGTCTTGGCTATGTTCATTGCATTGGTCATGGCGATGGTCACGATTGCTAAGATAATATAAATTCATACTTTAGTCAAATTATAAAATACAAAATAACATAAGTTTAAAAATTAAATTTTTTTTTAAAAATTCAGTTTAAGTCATAAATAGTTAAACGAATCATGATAAGAATATGTGAATGAGTGAATTAGTGTGTGTGCATGAATTAGTGTGTGATATTCTATATTATGATGAAAGTTATATAAAAGTGATCAAATGTACAAGAAAATATTGTCGTAATCTTGCAGATAATGTCAGTAAACACATATGTTAATAGAGGATAGTAATTAGTGGGATTATACATGTAGGAGAATGTCAGAAAATATATAAGAAATATTATATAATATTAATTATTATTGTCTTAAAACTTACTTGGGGTGGTTGTGTGTATGTCTGCGTATGTTTGTGTGTACGTTTGTTTATATGTTTGTGTATGTCTGTGTGTATGTATATGTGTATGTCTGTGTGTATGTCTGTGTGTATGTTTGTGCATATGTCTGTGTATGTTTGTGTGTATGTCTGTGTGTATGTATGTGTGTATGTTTGTGTCTATGTATGTATGTGTATGTTTATGTGTATGTCTGTGTATGTCTGTGTATGTTTGTGTATGTTTGTGTGTATATCTGTATATGTCTGTGTATGTATGTGTATGTTTGTGTGCAGGTCTGTGTATGTCTGTGTATGTTTGTGTATGTTTGTGTGTATGTTTGTGTAGGTTTGTGTGTATGTCTGTGTATGTTTGTTTGTATGTTTGTGTGTATGTCTGTGTAAGTTTGTGTGTATGTTTGTGTATGTCTGTGTATGTCTGTGTATGTGTGTGTATGTGTGTGTATGTCTGTGTATGTTTGTATTTATGTTTGTGTGTATGTCTGTGTATGTTTGTGTATATAGTTGTACTGTAGTTGTGTGTTTTATTAGCATCTTCATATTGGAGATCCTAAGATATATTAAATATGAATTCTAGTTTTTTTTATAAATATATATTATACTCTATGATGATATATTATAGGGAGTAGGTTTATTATTAGAAGGAAATAGTTATATTATATATATTTATATTAATTAGTGAGTAAATGAGTGAGAGATTGAGTGAGTGAGTAAGTGAGTGAGTGAGTGAGTAAGTGAGTGAGTAAGTGAGTGAGTGAGTGAGTGAGTGAGTGAGTGAGTGAGTGAGTGAGTAAGGAGTGAATGAGTGAGTGAGTGAGTGAGTAAGGAGTGAATGAGTGAGTGAATGAATGAGTGAGTGAGTAAGTGAGTGAGTGAGTGTGTGAGTAAGTGAGTGTGTGAAAGAGTGAAAGAGTGAGTTAAAAGGCAGTCATGGTTAAAATATATGCGATGGGTTATATTGAACATACCGGTAGTTGGGCCCTGAGCTCCAGTTAATGTTGCAATATCGACAATGTAGTCGGCTCCCAATTATGTGTTCGCGTAGGCCACCTGGTGAGTAGTAGGTATTGAAAATAGTTGTTTTAAAATGAGAACAAAATAAATAGGTCAAAGGTTAACTAAGGTTAGAAATTACGTATGGATTGAATTTGTGATCAAAATTATTTAGAAAATTAAAATCTAAAAATGATAAATTGAATAGAGATAGTTATTGTTAAAATGATTGCCATTCAATTATAACCCCGTCTCCAAGAAACATATGTATTGATGACCTCAACAGTATAAGTGATAAGTTGATAGTTAAAATTGTAAATCTGAAACTTTACTTAAATTTACAAGGAAAATCGTAAATTAAGTTTCTTTATTATACATTGTATAATATCTGCACTAAATTATATGTAGATCTATAACTATTCTATAGATAGTAGTATAACAAGACTATATATATAAATGACATATACATCATATAAACAATAATAATCACACATTGATGAGGATTTTAGCAATGCAAAAGTTAGTTGAAATTGAATAAAGAGTAAAAATCAATTATTAAAGAGGATTCGCGTATGAGATAAATAAAAGTACGATGGCATTAACTAGCCTAAAGTACGGTATGCACCTACCTTCCGCTGTACATTTCGATATTATTATTTTATATAGATAATATATATTTTATATAGTAAAAATATTAATAAATAATATAAAATAGTATTATTATATTCAGTATTGAATATATTTCAATTAAATATCATTTGTATTCAGATGTATTAAACCATTTAATCTACCTATAATATGATATTATTATTATAATATAATAAATACAACCAACGTTTACGGTCATTTTAAAGTAACAGTCATATTTCCTTTGTAAAAGTATTCTTGCTTTCTTCTCATTAGTTATAAATTTATTTCTAATTATATAAATATTATTACCTTATTATTTGTACTGTTTGCATAATAAAGGTAAATAATCTTTCAATTGCATTTCCTCCGAATAATTACTTTCAATCACATACTGTTGTCATATATGAACCAGTATGTTCAATTTATGAGATAATCAACTAATATTTTTTTATATTTAGAAAATCTAAGTATTGTTAAAAGCACTTTTCAATTAAGTGACAAATTTATAAAAAAAACAATATTTTACGGAATATTTTAAGATATCTCACCAAAATACAACAATAAAACTTCTGTGTTTATTATAAGTAGGTCATAATCATTGGCAAAAGTAATTTAAGTAATATTAAGTATTATTAAGCAATATTAAGTGATATTAAGTAACATTTAGTGATATTAAGTAATTTTAAGTTACATTAAGTGATATTAAGTAACATTACGTATTATTAAGTGATATTAAGTGATATTAAGTAATTTTACGTGATATTAAGTAACATTAAGTGATATTAAGTGATATTAAGTGATATTAAGTAATTTAATTGATATTAAGTGATATTAAGTGATAATAGGTGATATTAAGATATATGTAATGTAAGTGATATTAAGTGCTATTAATTGATATTAAGTGATATTAAGTGACATTAAGTGATATTAAGTGATATTAAGTGATATTAAGTGATATTAATTGATATTAAGTGATATTAAGTGTTTTTAAGTGCTATTAAGTGATATTAAGTGATATTAATTGATATTAAGTGATATTAAGTGATATTAAGTGATATTAATTGATATTAAGTGATATTAAATCATATTAAGTGATATTAATTGATATTAAGTGATATTAAGTGTTTTTAAGTGCTATTAAGTTATATTAAGTGATATTAATTGATATTAAGTGATATTAAGTGATATTAAGTGATATTAATTGATATTAAGTGATATTAAGTGATATTAAGTGATATTAAGTGATATTAAGTGATATTAAGTGATATTAAGTGATATTAATTGATATTAAGTGATATTAAATCATAGTAAGTGATATTAAGTGATATTAAGTGATATTGAATGATATTATGTGATATCAAGTGATATTAAGTAATATTAAGTGATATTAATTAATATTAAGTAATATTAAACAATATTTAGTAATATTATATAAACTATGGGTATAATTATATAAATTAAAAACATAAGCATAATTTCAATGATATATTATCATTATTAAGTTAGATTTGTATAGTACTATTGTTCTAAACAATACGGTAACAATAGCATTAATAACACCAACTAGTAACCATTAACCAGTATTCAGTCTTTCCAAATTTGTCGAAATAGGACTTTCTTGAGAATTTCGGAAATGCTCTTGCAACAGCGCATGCATAAGGGAACACTTCAAGTTTAAGGCAGATAATCTGAAAGGGAAAGGGATAATCATGAGGAAGACGAGGTGATGATGTGGTTATGAGAAGAAAATGTGTTAACCGAGTAGGGCATAGAGGGATGTACGCTGTACATTGTAAAGTATATATTGTAGAAATACCTTCCCATACAATTTAAGTACTCGAGTGTACTCAAACACACTCATAAGCCTACTGAGTGGTTCATACTACTAAAACACCAAATACTGATCACTAACTACCTACCCCATCCACTTACTCACAGCTACAAGCTTATCTACTCACATCTATACTTACACTAAATACAAGTTTATTTACTCAAAACTACACTCACACCAAATACAAGTTTATATATCTCAATGCATATTAAAGTAAAACTAGATGAAAGTATGGCGAGATTAATGATTAATTGATATCGTCAGTTATAATTTAGTTTAAAATATTGAGTTGTCTTATTATATACTATTTTATCCATACTATTTTATTTAATTTTAAATGTTTTTTCGCAATATGTACATATAAATATTACATGTAAGTTATAATAATGCAATTAATTAAAATGTATTTTAATATACATGTATTCTTATTCAGTAATATACTCACTTCATATTAAACATTAATGACAGTATATGTTATGATACTCGTTAAATATATAATGTAAAATTATAAAATGATAACCTAATTATTAAATAATATACAAAATATTAGTCAGTATATTTATAATAACTATTATTATTAATACATATTTTTAGTTTTATTATTTATATGTATTTAATTATTCTAGTAAGTGAATATTATTTAAAGATAAATAAAATACACGAATTCATCACAAGTATGGAAGAATACATGGTCACTAACATACTCTATGCAATATAATATATCTTCTTATATATTATATAGTATATAATATATAAATAATATGCACATAATATTTAATATATATATATATATATATTAATATTACATACCAAAAATTTCACTGCAGCGGTATTATCTCGTAATGCCACATCTCCTTTTTCCTATTTTCATTGACATTACAAGGTACTGTTCCGTAATAATAATAAATTCCTCCAATCAGTAACTAGCTACCCATCTCTATCGACTACTCCCCCCAAATAACTATCTATATCTGCCAATAACCCCCTCCCCCAACAATCCCATCTTCCTATCCTATCCTAATCTTTCTTATTAAAATAAGCCCACCCAAATACCAACCCATCAACTTCCACTCCTCCTTCCGGTTCTATATATCCATCAACATCAATTTTATTTCCCCCAAATAACCCAAATCTGTTCTCTTTTTCATTTTCCTCAATATCCTCATTTTTATCACCTTTACTTTCTATAACCTCTCCAATCTCTCCAATATCGCCGACCATAACCATTTCCTCTTCTTGTATTCTACTAACTACCATCATCCCCACTGCCAGTCCTATCATCCCCCCTCCCAAACCAAAAATATCCCCCATTCCAATTGCTGCACTTGCAACAATCTTCATTAATTCAACTTTCTGTTGCGAATACAATATTATATATATTTAAAATATAGCTTAATATATATCGTATGCTGTATAATATATATTGTATTATATCTTAATGGTTATCATAATATATTTATAAACTAACTTTGAAGGCGAACATGTTTAATGTAAGTGATTTATTAAAATATGTGAAGCAGGTAAATATTATAAATATTATAAATCGATTACAACTATTATTTACTAATTAGAAATTTTTTTTGCAAATTTAAATATTAATTATTTAATTACCTAATAAAAATTATATTTTTCAAATTGTTAAAATTTATTTTATACTATTTTTAATTGTCAATCTATGTATTAATTGTCTATCTAAATTATCAATCTACATGATGTATTATATCCATCCATCCATCCATCCATCAATCCATCCATCCTTCCATTGAATTGAATTGAATTGAAAAGATTATTTATACACAAAATAACAAATAGATATGTTTTAAAGAGAGTAAAATAATATCATAAGTGAATTAAATGATAACATAAAATTAGTTAGAGGACTCTGACATTCGGGCAGATATATATGTGATCGGAGTAGTCATAGAACACCCGCGCAGATGCAGAGCACAAGATCAATCCAAGAGCTTATGTTAAGCATTGTAAATAATTTTTCACTGCCTTCTGAATTGTTTTTTATGGAATTACATCTTCGAAAATGTAGAGGAAGGTTGTTGCAACACTAAATCTTCTTTTACCATAGGTACCAAGATTAAATTTTTCAATATATTCAATACTGAATATAATAATACTATTTTATATTATTTATTAATATTTTTACTATATAAAATATATATTATCTATATAAAATAATAATATCGAAATGTACAGCGGAAGGTAGGTGCATACCGTACTTTAGGCTAGTTAATGCCATCGTACTTTTATTTATCTCATACGCGAATTATCTTTAATAATTGATTTTTACTCTTTATTTAATTTCAACTAACTTTTGCATTGCTAAAATCCTCATAAATGTGTGATCATTATTGTTTATATGATGTATATGTGATTTATATATATAGTCTAGTTATAATACTATCTATAGAATAGTTATAGATCTACATATAGTTTAGTGCAGATATTATATAATGTATAATAAAGAAACTTAATTTACGATTTTCCTTGTAAATTTAAGTAAAGTTTCAGATTTACAATTTAAATTATCAACTCCTGACTTATACTGTTGAGGTCATCAATACAGATGATTCTTGGAGACGGGGTTATAATTGAATGGCAATCATTTTAACAATAACTATCTCTATTCAATTTATCATTTTTAGATTTTAATTTTCTAAATAATTTTGATCACAAATTCAATCCATACGTAATTTCTAACCTTAGTTAACCTTTGACCTATTTATTTTGTTCTCATTTTAAAACAACTATTTTCAATACCTACTACTCACCAGGTGGCCTACGCGAACACATAATATGAGCCGACTACATTGTCGATATTGCAAAATTAACTGGAGCTCAGGGCCCAACTACCGGTATGTTCAATATAACCCATCGCATATATTTTAACCATGACTGCCTTTTAACTCACTCTTTCACTCTTTCACACACTCACTTACTCACACACTCACTTACTCACTCACTCATTCATTCACTCACTCATTCACTCCTTACTCACTCACTCACTCACTCACTCACTCACTCACTCACTCACTCACTTACTCACTCACTTACTCACTCACTCACTCACTTACTCACTCACTCAATCTCTCACTCATTTACTCACTAATTAATATAAATATATATAATATAACTATTTCCTTCTAATAATAAACCTACTCCCTATAATATATCATCATAGAGTATAATATATATTTATAAAAAAAACTAGAATTCATATTTAATATATCTTAGGATCTCCAATCTGAAGATGCTAATAAAACACACAACTACAGTACAACTATATACACAAACATACACAGACATACACACAAACATAAATACAAACATACACAGACATACACAGACATACACAAACATACACAGACATACACAGACATACACAAACATACACACAAACATACACAGACATACACACAAACATACAAACAAACATACACAGACATACACACAAACATACACAAACATACACATAAACATACACAAACATACACATACATACACATACCTACACACAAACATACACATACATACACAGACATATACAGATATACACACAAACATACACAAACATACACAGACATACACAGACATACACATAAACATACACATACATACACAGACATAGACACAAACATACACACATACATACACACAGACATACACACAAACATACACAGACATATGCACAAACATACACACAGACATACACACAGACATACACATATACATATACACAGACATACACAAACATATAAACAAACGTACACACAAACATACGCAGACATACACACAACCACCCCAAGTAAGTTTTAAGACAATAATAATTAATATTATATAATATTTCTTATATATTTTCTGACATTCTCCTACATGTATAATCCCACTAATTACTATCCTCTATTAACATATGTGTTTACTGACATTATCTGCAAGATTACGACAATATTTTCTTGTACATTTGATCACTTTTATATAACTTTCATCATAATATAGAATATCACACACTAATTCATGCACACACACTAATTCACTCATTCACATATTCTTATCATGAATCGCTTAACTATTTATGATTTAAACTGATTTTTTAAAAAAATTTTAATTTTTAAACTGATGTTATTATGTATTTTATAATTTGAATAAAGTATGAATTTATATTATCTTAGCAATCGTGACCATCGCCATGACCAATGCAATGAACATAGCCAAGACCAATGTCATGACCATCGCCATGACAAATGTCATGACCATCGCCATAACCATTGCCATGACAAACGCCATGACCAACGCCATGCCATCGCTATGACAAATGCCGTTCCCATCGCCATAACCATTGCCATGACCAATGCAATGGATATCGCCATTACCAACGCCATGCCCATCGCCATGACCAAGGCAATATCCAACGTCATGACCATCGCCATGACTAACATCATGACCAACGCAATTACCATCGCAATGACCAAAGCCATGAACAACGCCATAACCATCGCCCTTAACATCGCCATGACCAACGCCATGACATCGCCATGACAAATGCCGTTCCCATCGCCATAACCATTGCCATGACCAATGCAATGAATATCGCCATTACCAACGCCATGTGCAAGGCAATATCCAACGACATGACCATCGCCATGACTAACATCATGACCAACGCAATTACCATCGCAATGACCAACGCCATGACCAATGCCATGAACAACGCCATAACCATCGCCATGAACATTGCTATGACCAACGTCATGACATCGCCATTACATATGCCATTACCATCGCCATAACCATTGCCATGAACAACGCCATATCCAAGGCAATGACCATCGCAATGACCAACACCATGACCAACGCAATGACCATCGCCATGACTAATATCATGACTAACGCAATTACTATCGCAATGACTAACGCCGTGACCAACGCCATGAACAACGCCATGACCATCGCCATGAACATTGCTATGACAAATGCAATGAACATCGCCATTACCAACGCCATGACTATCGCCATATCCAACGCAATGACCATCGCCATGACCAACACCATGACCAACGCAATCACCGTCGCAATGACCAACGCCATGACCAACGACATGACCAAACAACTTGCTGATTTGCCCCCAATGCCTGCGAATATCCCAAATTCCAAGTCGCACGCCGAGTAGCAAATACAAATAGACATTGTAAATTATATTAAATAAGAAAAATTAGATTTACATTATTTATTTGCTTAATTTATAAAACATTTCAAAACCTTAAACTACATTTTTACAAACATTAACCTATACTTTCTACTAAACATTAACCTATACTTTCTACTAAACATTAACCTATACTTTCTACTAAATATTAACCTACACTTTCTACTAAATATTAACCTACACTTTCTACTAAATATTAACCTACACTTTCTATTAATATTAACCTACACTTTCTACTAAACATTAACCTACACTTTCTACTAAACCTTAATCTACACTTTCTAATAACCGTTTACTTATATAGTATGTATTAGATGGTATATTTAGTTATATTATATATCTTTAGATATTCTATATTTTGAATACTCACCGGTTTAAATTGGGTGAGTTTTACTCTTACTGAATGGGGTTGAAAGTAGTGTTTGATTGGTAGATCATGTAGACCATCGTACAGTAATGTAGGCCTCTGTTATGTATAATAAAAGTGACATTACTGAATAAAATTTAAAATGAATGTAAATAATTCAAATCAATGTGAATTAAATATTGAAAAATATTAACATTTATACTTCTTACTTATTATATTTTGAATATATACGTAAATGAATGTTTCACTTGAAAATAGTTATACAAAATAAAAGTTACGCAATTAATGTTTAATTATTATAATTACTAATATCTGACAAGGAGATCAATGAGAGAAATATAATAAAGAAACTATTATCTACATATATTGAAATAATTAAAATACATATCAGTAATTCATAACAAACTTATAGTAAGATTGCATAATATATTATATATATATATATATATATATATAACTAGAGTTTAGATTATACTAAACATAATAAATAAACAGAACATAACTAACAAAAATACTAATAAAATTCGTTGTTTAATTCATTCTAAATTTACTTACAATTGGTAATTTATATTATATTAATTTATTATAAACTATATAATACATTTATTAACATATAAATTTAGTAACATATCAATATTAATATAGGGTTATATTTCTTTTATTATATAGTATGATAATTATTATATAATGATATATTAATAATAAATTATTATTATTTTATTTAGTAAATTCATTAAATTATTATAAAAATAGTTAACAAATTTTAGAAACTAATTTTATTTTATCTTGTGACGGCATTTAAAAAATAGAAATAACACTAGATATATTAATTACTTACTTATAAGTTACAATTGAGATAATATATTTATACAAATATAATATATAGTATTAGTTTTAAATATAAATAAATAAAGAATATTTAATTAAGTGTGTTTTATTTTATTTTAATGTTGCTTTTCAAAAAATTACGATTCTCTTCCATTTCGACAATTTTTCTTCTTGAATAATCATTGGAGTGATATTCAATTTATTGCCAATCTCTGTTTTATAATAATTGTAATTAGGAAAAGGAACATTTCGAAAAACGGATAACGAGGATACATGACTTGGGTGAAACGAGAGTGGTGAGATTAGATGAAATTGGTAAGATGAGAGTGGTAATATAAGATGAGAGTGGTGAGATGAGAGTGGTAAGATAAGATGAGAATGATGAGATGAGAGTCGTAGGATTATAGTGATGAGATGCGACGAAAGTGGTGATATGTGAGTGGTGAGATGAGAGAAATGTAAGATTAGAGTGGTAAGATTAGTGTGATGACAGTAAATTAATGAGATGATAGTGGTGAGATGAGAGTGGTAAGATAAAATTGGAGCGGTGAGATGAGTTTGATGTAATTATAGAGGTAAGATTAGAGTGGTGAGAGTAAATTAATGAAATGAGACGGTAGAGTTGGGATAAACGTTCCAAAAAAAGGGAGAGGGAGAAGGAGAGAGAGGGTAGTTGGAGAGGATAGTGAGAAGGACAGGGAGAGGAAGGTGAGAGGGAGAGGGAGAGGAAGAGGGAGATAATTTGTCTATTATTATATTTAAAATAAGAACCAATCATATAATCATACTAGTTCAAAGCATTATTACATTAAGCTATATATTCTTTATGCCACTATTTAAAACAACATTTCATAATTTATTTAGGAAATAATCACTCTAATATATTTCATCATAAAATATTAAATTAGGATTTATCTAAAATAAAAAAAATGGATAACTCATTTATGTTATTCATTTAAACCATTAAATTAAATAATTATAATTATACGTTTCAATTTAAATAAATCTTACCTAAGAATTATAACGGATTATAAATGTTCTTCAATTTACTTAAAATTTAATAAACACTTACTTACAAAATTATATATTACTTTCATTATTTATGTATTAATAATAGAATAATTACGAAAATTTAAAATAATAATTTAAAACTTAATTTTCTCAACAGAGATTTTAAACTTTTTATTAACTTTTATATAATACAATAACTATAACTTTTGTGATAAAAATAACAATAGAATAGCAAATATAAACTTATTTGTTAGAATGATATCAAAATAATATAAATATAATTTTTATATTCATACATCACTCATGAAACATAAAAATCATTATCATCTGTTATGTTACTATGGCTAGAATTACTTTGTAAGTAAAAATTATTCGGAACACCCTGTACACTGTACAGTGTACACTGTACGGTATACCAATTACAACATACACTATACTATATAGAGTATACAGTGTACACTATTCATATGTACCGTACACTGTACACTGTACGGTGTACAGTATATGTTAATAAGCGTAATTATATTTGATTGGTTCTAGGTAATTCATGTTATTATGCAAATTAATAAAAATGTTACCTATATATGAGACATACATATTTAATGGCAGGGAAAGAAATTATAAATAATTATGTTCTATGTAAAGCACGAATCTATATTTCTTCATTCATTCTAATAAATATATTTATTATTATTTCTTATAAACCATGACATAAACATAATACTTATAGAAAAATATCATTAATTGTTCTGTAGTAAATTTTGTAATGTGCACATATAAAAGATTACTATTCACCTTAATTCAAACTTTGTATATATATATATATATAAATATATATATATATATAAATATATATATATATATAAATATATATATATATATATAAATATATATATACAATTATAATTGTCAGTTATATTTTGATCTATTTTCATATATGATCTTATAAACCAATTGTAAAGTAAATATTATTGCAGGAACTTCATTTGAACATAATATTCCTATTTTGAAGTAAATATCTCAATGCATATTAAAGTAAAACTAGATGAAAGTATGACGAGATTAATGATTAATCTTTGATATCGCCAGTTATAATTGATATCGCCAGTTATAATTTAGTTTAAAATATTGAGTTATCTTATTATATTAATCCATACTATTTTATTTAATATTAAATGTTTTTTCGCAATATGCACATATAAATATTCCATGTAAGTTATAATAATGCAATTAATTAAAATATATTTTAATATACATGTATTCATATTCAGTAATAACTCACTTCATATTAAACATTAATGACATTATATGTTATGATACTCATTAAATATATAATGTAAAATTGTAAAATGATAACCTAATTATTAAATAATATACAAAATATTAGTCAGTATATTTATAATAACTATTATTATTAATACATATTTTTAGTTTTATTATTTTTATGTATTTAATTATTCTTGTAAGTGAATATTATTTAAAGATAAATAAAATACACGAATTCATCACAAGTATGGAAGAATACATGGTCACTAACATACTCTATGCAATATAATATATCTTCTTATTATAGTATATAATATATAAATAATATGCACATAATATTTAATATATATATATATATACTAATATTACATACCAAAAATATCTCCCATGCCAATTGCCGCGCTGGAACCAGCTTGATTAAGGGAGGTGGTATTCGATAGAGATGGGTATGTATCTAGTGATTGACTGGAGGAATTTAATTACGGAACAGTACCTTGTAATGCCAATGCAAATAGGAAAAAGGAGATGTGACATTACGAGTTGATACCGCTGTAGTGAAATTCCCTGGTTTATATTTAACAAATAAAGCACTTCCTTACATCTTATATTCAAAATTTTCTAATTAATAAATAATAGTTGTAATTGATTTTTAATATTTCCCTGCTTTATATTTTAAAATAAATCACTTACACTTATATTTATTAAACATGTTCTCCTTCAAAGTTAGTTTATGAATATATTACCATAACCATTAAGATATAATACAGTATATATTATACAGCATACGATATACATTAAGCTACATTTTAAATATATATAATATTGTATTCGCAACAGAAAGTTGAATTAATGAAGATTGTTGCCAGTGCAGCAATTGGAATGGGGGATATTTTTGGTTTGGGCGGGGGGATGATAGGACTGGCAGTGGGGATTATGGTAGTTAGTAGAATAAAAGAAGAGGAAACGGGTATGGTCGGAGACATCGAAGACATCGGAGAGGTGAGTAGTAGAGGTGATAAAGATGAGTATATTGAGGAAAATGAAAAAGATAACAGGTTTGGGTTATTTGGGGGGAATAAAATAGATTAGGAAATAATATAGTAATTAAAGATAACGATTAAATATATAAATTAGATAAAGTATATAAAGATGTGGATAGGAATGAAGATAATATTCAGGACAATAATACCAACAATCCCATATTCCTATCCTACTCTAATCTTTCTTGTTAAAATATGCCCACCCAAATACCAATCCATCAACTTCCTCTCCTAATTCAGGTTCTATATATGCATTCAAATCTATTGCATTCCCCCCAAATAACCTACACTTGTTCTCAATTCTAATTTCCTCAACATCCTCATTTTTATTACTATATCTTACCAGATTCTGATCTTGTAATATACCTCATCCTCTATTATATGTTCATAATCTACCCCAAACAAACTTTTCATCATCCTTCCATCCATATGGCAGTAGGGGATTGGCAGTAGGGGATGATGGCAGTTAGAATTATTAAATATGAGGAGGAAACGAACACAGTTTACAAAGGCGTTAGGAAAGAACATAGTAGTCAGTATAATTTAAATAACAAATAAATGGTCGGAGAGGTCGGAGAGGTTGAAACGTGTTATGTTAATGATATTTTAATGAAGTTATTTTCATTAACCTATTCCATTTCAACCTCTCCGGCAATTTTTTCTTTATGTATATTGTCCTGAATATTATCTTCATTCCTATCCACGCCTTTATATACTTTATCTAATTTATTATATTTAACTGACATCATCCCCACTGCCAATTCTATCACCCTCCGCCCAAACCAAAAATATATCCCATGCCAATTGCCGCACTGGTAAACAGCTTAATAAATTCATATTTCTGTTGCGAATACAATATTATATATATTTAATTTTAGCTTAATATATATCATATGCTATATAATATAAAGCTGTTTATTATATCCTAATGGTTATCGTAATATATTTAAAACTAACTTTGAATGAAAATATCTTTTAAATAAATAGGGAAATAATAATAGTATGTCTTATATTACCAGATATTAAAATAAAATGATTTATAATTTGTTTAATTTAAACAGGGAAATATTAAAAGCAATTAAAACCATTATTTACTAATTCGAAAATTGTTGCTGTAAATTTAAATATTTTTGTGGTAAATTTAAATATTTTTAGTTACCAATCTATGTATGAATTGTCAATATACAATTTTCAATCTACATGATGTATTATATCCATCCATCAATCTATCCATCCATCCATCCATTCATCTATCCACCTATTCATCCATCCATCCATCCATCCATCAATCCATCCATCCATACATCCATCCATTCATCCATACATCCATCCATCCATTGAATCTAATTGAATTGAAAAATTTACTTATACACAAAATAACAAATAGTTATGTTCTCCTTTGTGTTTTAAAGAGAGTAAAAAATAATATCACAAGTGAATTAAATGATAATATGGAATCAGTTAGAGGACTCTGACATTCGGGCAGATACATATGTGATCGGAGTAGTCATAGAACATCAGATGCAGAGCACAATATCAAAATGAGTACGATCTCATTTTGAGTTTAGTAGATTATTTTACACAGCCTTCTTAAATGTTTTGATATAATCACATCTTCTTAAATGTGGAGG
Organism: Osedax frankpressi; assembly: GCA_964035775.1. Taxonomy (NCBI): domain Eukaryota; kingdom Metazoa; phylum Annelida; class Polychaeta; order Sabellida; family Siboglinidae; genus Osedax; species Osedax frankpressi. The sequence continues at coordinate 16,245,769 of OZ038317.1, forward strand.
AAGTTTGTTTCATAAAATTGATGCTAAAACACTAAATCTTCTTTTACCATAGGTATCAAGATTATACTTTTGATTTGATACTAGCAAACTGTTACTAATCTTAATCTGCGGGTGTTTTCCTTCAGTTAAAAAATATCATATATGTAAGGCTGTTTAGCGTATAGTACAGTTAAACATTATTATAGTATTCTATGCGCTGAATAATTTCTCATTTCATGCAAACCTAGTGATTTTAAATATTCGGTAATACTATTATGGTATAACTAAATCTAAAATAAATTATTTATTTCGTATATTAAGAATTATAGTAAGTATGGTTTAAATGAAAAGACCAATAGAATAACAATAGTTTAAATGTAATATAATATAAGACTGAGAGATAATTTTTAAATTATGAAATGACATTAATTTTCTTATATTTTGACCTTACTAAAATAAAAAATTCTTTTTTAGCAGTAAATCGTAAGTGGTTATCTAAAAGCATAAGCTCGTCTATAATGACAACCAGACCTTTTACGGTCTTAGAAGATTCTACAGTTATATTATCAATTAAATATATAGAAAATTAAAATTATGTTTAATTTTTTGTAATGTTAATCAGTTATGTCTTGTTGATATTTAATATTATATTGTGATTAGCCAGTTGCGTATTTATGTCATTACTCATCTTCGATCTAACTTACTCACACAATTACTCTCTCACTCACTGTACAGTGTACACTGTAGGGTGATGGAGTATCGGTCAAGCTCTGACCGTTTGAAAATTTAATTTGTGAAAAATATTTCACAGCCTTTCTATAATTCTACGCATGCTCATAGCGTTTGTTATTGTTTATATTAAAATTTTTAATTTTGAATTATATTTTTTATTTACTACAAATACAATGCCTAAACACCCTAAGAGACGTATAACTGAATATTTTACACCGCGGTCTATGTTTTTTAAGCGATTACCTACGTTTGCTGATGTTTATCAACATTTTTTATTCGTTTTTGTTACGAATTATGCAATCGCAAAAAAAGAAACTTTTGATCGGCTGATAGAAATTTGGAAACAATATTCACTTCAAACATATGCGGAGAAATCAGCTTTTAAAAAACTTACTCGTTATTTAGATGAATTAATTTTATTAAGAAAATCCATAAACTCTCCAAAATATGTAGAATACTGTAAAAACATATCGCTAAGTATGACAAATTATTTGAAATTTGCTCATGTAAGTGCAAAGGTCCTTCTTGCACCTGTCCACGGGAGAAGATAGTTCCTGTATCACAATTTCATTTTTAAAGGACCAAAGATCTACACGTTCAATGTGTATTCAAACCCAATCACCATCTACATCTATCCAGATCAAGGGTGAAAATGCAGACATCACTTATGCCACAGAACATTTCGTTAGTATTACAAATTATAATAAATTATAAATTAGTATTTTATATAAAACTATATTATAAATAATTTGATATTATTATTTTATATAAAACTATATTATAAATAATATGATATGTAAATAACATTAATGTTTATTATGAAATTATTCATTAAATTAATTAAATGTTTTATTTTTAATAATATTAATATGTATCAACATTAATTATATGCACATTTGTTTATCATCATTACTTAATAAGGTTTACTTTTAATTGACATATTAATAAATTACATGTTTATATTTTATTTTTATATTAAAAGCTATATATATATAATGTTCAAGAGATAAGATAATACATTTACATTGGTTTCCTTTGCTAACAATAATTATTAACAACTTATAATTATTTAGTAATAATTAATATTTCTTAGTGAATTGTAATCTTCCGTGTTCACACAGTTCTCCTGGAATACAAACTGATGACTATGAAATTGACAATGAAATATTATTAAATACAAGGTTATATTTAAATCAAAGCAAAACATCCCACAAAAGAAAGATATCTACACTCCCAATCTTTATATGTGTATGAGATATCTTTTCTTAGTAGTATCTTTGATAAAGCTACCGTAAAATTAATTATATTATAATATTTAATTATTAAATGGATATGTGTTCTCATATATGATATCTATTGCTATAGGTATTCGCATCCTTATGAAAATGGCTGAACGTTATTCAATTCCTGATATTCCTCTCGCTGCAATATCCTCGTTGTTACTTGATCTGGGTATAATTACAAGTAGTAACCGATAGAAATGCTGTACGACGATGCAAACGAACGCAAAAGATGTCGCTCAGAAAATATTCCTGAAAAAGTAAATATATTTTGATGGAAAAATAGATTCCATTTCGCAATCTAATGGAAAAAAGCTGGACGAAGAACACGTTACCATCATAAATGAACCAGACAGTGAATATATGTGTCATGCTGCATCGTTGGGTCATAAAACAGAAGATATATACAATTCTATAGTTAATAGCATCAGTGAAAATTTAAACTGTTTAAAGGTGATTGGTGCTGACGGTACGAACACAAATACAAGACATAAAACAGAGATAATTTCACGCTTGGAAAGAAAAATTGAACACAAATGTCATTGGAATGTTGGTAAATTTTTTTATACTAGTATTTTAAATATTATAATAAATTTTTATATATTGAATGTTAGTAAAAAAATTTATACTAGTATTTTAAATATTATATATTGATATATATATATATATATATATATATATTGTATATATATATATATATATATATATATTGATATATATATTGATATATATATATATATATATATATATATATATATATTGATATATATATTGATATATATATATTGATATATATATATATATATTGATATATATATATATATTTAAATTTTAATATATTGAATTTTTGCTAAACTAGATTTTACATCTGAATGAGCTACCGTTGAAAAAGATGTTCGCGGTTATTGATAGGATAACCAAAGGCCCCGATATTCACAGTGGACCAATCGGAAGGATGCTGAAGAATTCTATTACTTTGCCACCGGTGTCTCTTACGATTATACCAATAATGATGAATTCCGTTTAAATCTAATTAACAATAATGATCTAAGCAGCGATCAGGCATATTTACGGGATATTGTACTTGCTATTACAACTGGTATTTTTACAGACAGTTTGGCAAATCGCTCACCTGGTAAAATTGGCACTATATTACTACTGGAAATCGTATTTTACGAGTTTATGTTTCTCAAAATCAACCTAATGATGATATGAAATTATTAACTAATTATATTATAAATGTTTACGCCTGATTTTGGTTTACAGTGAAAGCAAGACCAGAATTTTATAATTCACCTCAGCACATATTTCAAATTATCCAAAAAGTGAATACAATTGATGATATTAGAATAACTACTGAATTCTTGAAAACTATTCAACTTAATAGCTATTCATTAAATAGTGAAAATATGCTTTGGCAATGCTGACGCAATGAGGTGAGGGTAAAAGCCGTAGCTATTATATTAACATGTAGAGAAACCCCAGGGTGTTAGAATATTTGAGAAACCAATTCTAAATTTTACAGCGACTGAATATTATAATTTAATTAGCGATACGTGCCTAGAACCTATATTAACAAAAAATATTAAAACTTCCTTTTTAACTAATATCATTGTGATAGATGTACCCATATTTACTTTCGACAAATATCCTTCTCATACTCAATCAGTTGAAAGACATGTATGATTAGTTTCGCAGCTATCGTCGGTAATTTCATCTCCAGAAGAAAGAGGTGATGCGACACTTTTATAAAGGAAATTAATGTGTAGATTTTCATCAAAACAACTTTTTTGATGATATATATTTTTTTAACCAACTTTTTTATTTCTCTCTAAATAAATGTATGAATTTATTTTAATTGTTATTCTTTTTCATTCAATCAAATAATTAAATTAATTATTATTTCAATTTAATTTGTATATATTCTTAAATTTATAATCATGTTTTATAAACCTACCTTTGTAATGTGTCATACAATTTTATAAAAAGTATAATAATCATATGTATACTAATATAGACTTAATAAATGTTAATGATAAAAAGAATTTTAAATTGTACAAAATTATATATTTTAAAAATAATGTTGCATTTTTAATAGACCATGTAAATTCTAATTTTTAATTATTTGTTTTCAACTTTTCTAATATTAAATATAATATAAGTATATGATAAAAAAAATAATATATATAAAAACATTATTTCTAGGTATTTTATTATGTTCAATATAATCGATTTTTTTAGTAAAAACAATATATTCTTATTATTGAATATATTTAATAATAAATAATTATTAAATTATATTTAAAATATACATATATATCAATTGATAAAAAAATAAATATTTAAAGTTTCTACAACTGTCAGGAATTTACTGAAAATTTATATATTTCCTGGTAAATTATATAAAAATGTTGTACAATTTTTTTTAATCACTATTCATTTTATAAATGTAATATCTACAAGTGATTCAAATTTCATAAAATAATATTGACTATAAGTAGGTTAAAAATGGATTTATATTACATTTTGAAATCTCTATATTAATTTCCATATACGTTTTATGGTATACTTAAAATGGCCATCGCTAAATCAAAAATTGTCCAAAAATATAATTTAACACCATGTTATATTTTATATATTACATTTCCCAAATAAATTGCGCAAAAAAAGTCATATACGATCACCCTTACCGTTTTATATATATTTCCATTTAATATTGTCATTTAGCCTTATAGATTAAGTTATTTCAAAGTTACAAATACAATTGTTAAAATTATATATTTTAAAAATAATGTTGCATTTTTAATAGACCATGTAAATTTTAATTATTTGTTTTCAACTTTTCTAATATTAAATATAATATAAAAAAATAATATATATAAAAACATTATTTCTAGGTGTTTTATTATGTTCAATATAATCGATATTTTTATAAATTTTTTTAGTAAAAATTATATATTCTTATTATTGAACATTTTTAATAATAAATAATTATTAAATTATATTTAAGATATACATATATATCAATTGATAATAAATAAATATTTAATGTTTCTACAACTGTCAGGAATTTACTGAAAATTTATATATTTCCTGGTAAATTATATAAAAAATGTTGTACAATTTTTTTTAATTGCTATTCATTTTATAAATGTAATATCTAGAAGTGATTCAAATTTCATAAAATAATATTGATATAAGTAGGTTAAAAATGGATTTATATTACATTTTGAAATCTCTATTAATTCCCATATACGTCTTATGGTATACTTAAAATAACCATCATGTTTGTAATTAACACCATGTTTGTAAAGGTATATATTTTATATATTACATTTCCCAAATAAATTGCGCAAAAAAAGTCATATACGATCACCCTTACCGTTTTATATATATTTCCATTTAATATTGTCATTTAGCCTTATAGATTAAGTTATTTCAAAGTTACAAATACAATTTTTAATTTTGCAACTTTAAATAATTTTACTTATAATATCCTGTAATAAATTAGATGTCAATTATTATTGTAAAAAGTGTAATATATATTTATGTATACATCTTAAATAATAATTACTCACTAACAACTGATTTAGTATTATTTCTAGGTTTAATATTTATAATTTTTTATATTCTAGAATTTACAGGAATAATTTTTAATATTCTAATATTAATAAATTATTAATACTATAAGATGTTCACATTAACATATATTTACTATTAACTATATTCAATGATAGCTAATATTACATAGTTATAATTATTATAAAAAAAAATCATATTTCCTAAAAATTTACATTGTGGTATTACATATCTGCATATAATTTAATGTTTTGCTTTTTTTCTCAACGGTGTTTATAACATTACATATAGTTTATTTTATCCCATATAAAGTATATATTTTTAAAAATTTATTTATAAATAAAATATTTTGATTATTTGAAATTTGAATTTTTATCATGAAAAACACTTAGATTTGATTGTAATTGATTTTTTTTATAATTAACATAGGGAATAAATATAACTAATGTAATATTGCTTATAAAGTTCACAATATTTTAAGAACAAAAATTTTCAAAAATATATTACAAATTATTAAAATTTAATTTTCCTTGAATTTCTAGTAACAATTAAAAAAATAATTTGTTTTTATTTAATAATATATCATATTTAACCCTTTAAGCTATTAGCCATCTTTCATTATTAGAAAATCATTATTACCATTCAATTTTATAATTTTAATATTGCTCCTATATTTTACATGTTAAATATTGTATCTCATGTTAAATTTGAATGGGGTGGCTCAGCCATAATTAAAAAAATAAATAAAATTTATATATTTATTATAACTCATATCTTTACTATATATAATAGATGAGCCAATAAATAATATTGAAAAATGTATCAAAGTTATCCACCCTACTGTACAGTGTACAGTGTACAGTTTACAGTATATACTGTAATGATTTATGAACGTGAGTAATTTTGAAATCGTGAATGATGTAGAAAATCTACTCTAGACGTACTTCCGCAAGATTGATCGTGTAACGTGGTATTGTATAGCGAAGTATGTTACACCGAACTAATCTACTTTGAGTAATTTAAATTAATTTGTCTATATAGCTAAACATAAGCTAGCCATATAATAATAAATATGTAACTTCCACTTCGAAATTTAAGTATCGCTCTTTATGTAAATATCTAATACAATATAATTTATTTCAATGATACTTGGAGGGTTAATATAGCCTATAAATCTGAATTTGTAATTAGTTTTTACAACATTTTCCTATACAAATAAGTTTATCATATACTACTTTACGAGGCTATATTCAAATAATTCATTTCATGTGTCTATTCATAGAAGGGTATATATAAGAATACACCATTACTTATATTTGACTTATACTAATAATATAAAATAATGAGTTATTATATGTATAGGAAATAGGTAATCCCGAATTATCAGAGATATTTATAAATATAAATAATTTATATAATTAAATATTTTAAATCATATCCAAGATAACCAATAGTTCAGTAATCTTGGGTTTTATTAAATTATGTAATTAGATAGATAATTTGGCTACCTAATAGGTAACTATATAAATTATTAAATTTTTTTGTAATAATAGTATATTATCTATTGTATAAATTGGTAATTTGGTGACCTTTTAAATTATAGTATATGTTAATATTTGATTAAATATTACACCAGAAGATAATCATAATTTTTTGAAAAGCAACATTAAAATAATATAAAACACACTTATATTAATAATTATATATGTCTATAAAGGATAATATAGGTGAAAATAATCTTAAATTCTGTGATATATATAAATTGATTGACAGTTGCTCGTAGATACCAATAACACTTTTTTATAAAAAATATTATATTATATATATGATAACTTGATATAAAACTTACAGTATATTAATTATATGATATTAACGTATATAATAATTTAATTATACTATCCATTATATGTTTGTTTTAGTTGTATATTATGCTACAATATATATAATTAAATATTCTTTAAAATATATTTAATTTATATTTAAAACTAATAATATATATTATATCTACATACATTTGTTATCTCAATTGTAACTTATAAGTAAGTAATCAATATATCTCTATATCTTGTTTTATTTCTATTTTTTAAAATGTCATCACAAGATATAATAAAATCAGTTTCTAAAAAATTGTTAGTATTTTATAATAATTTAATGAATGATATTTACTAAATAATATTATAATTATTAATATTTAATTATATAATAATTATCATACTATATAATAACAGCTATATAAACCTATATCAAAATAGATATGTTACTAAATAATTACCTATAATAAATGTATTATATAGTTTATAATAAATTAATATAATATACATTGTAAGTAAATTTAGAATGAAATAAATTGCGAATTTTATTAGTATTTGTGTTATTGTTGTTCTGTTTATTTATTATTCATTATGTTTAGAATAATCTAAACTCTAGTTATTTCTATGTATATATATATACTATAATATGCAATCTTACTATAAGTTTGTTATGTCTATGTCTAATTACCTTATACTAGGAAACACTATTTCGAAATTCGGAGGCTAGAAGAAGGTTTCGACTTATCTGGCGTTGATAGACCGAAACTTGATCACCCTAATATGAAATCGGTATACAATATTCTTAGCCTGCGTCTTATATTAACATACATTACATCTAGATTAATACATCACCCGACCAAAATATATTAATGAAAAGAAAATTAAATTTATTTTAAATTTTATAATAATTTATACATGTTGTACTTACAATCTATACTATATTAGACCTAAATGTAATTAGTGATGTTGTATATATTGCATATATGTATTTTACCTATTTCAATATATGTAGATAATAGTTTCTTTATTATATTTCTCTCATTTATCTCCTTGCGAGATATTAGTAATTATAATAATTAAATATTAATTACGTAACTCTTATTTTTTATAACTATTTTCAAGTGAAACATTCATTTACGTATATATTCAAAATATAGTAAGTAAGAAGTATAAATGTTAATGTTTTTCAATATTTAATTCACATTGATTTGAATTACTTATATTCATTTTATATTTTATTCAGTAATATCACTTTTATTATACATAACAGAGGCCTACATTACTGTACGATGGTCTACATGATCTACCAATCAAACACTACTTTCAGCCCCATTCAGTAAGAGTAAAACTCACCCATTTCAAACCGGTGAGTATTCAAAATATAGAATATTTATTTAAAGACATAATATAACTAAATACACCATCTAATACATACTATATAAATAAAGGTTTAGTATAAAGTGTATGCTATTGTTTAGTAAAAAAAGTATAGGTTAATGTTTAGTAGAAAGTGTAGATTAAGGTTTAGTAGAAAGTGTAGGTTATAGTTTAGTAGAAAATGTAAATTAATGTTATTAGAAAGTATAGGTTAATGTTTAGTAGAAAGTGTAGGTTAATGTTTTGTAGAATGTGTTGGTTAATGTTTAGTAGAAAATATAGGTTAATGTTTAGTAGAAAATGTAGGTTAAGGTTTTGTAATGTTTCATAAATTTAACAAATAAATAATGCAAATCTAATTTTTCTTATTATCGATAAAAATTATCAAGATCCATTTGTATTTGCTACTCAACTTTCATTAACTGAATGTATTTGAACACTTTTAATTCTAAAACATTACTACACTTCCTATATCTATGCCTTTTTAATTTCCTACCTTCCTACACTTCTACATTCTTACATCTTCATATATACCTACTTCTTTATACATTCCAAAATTTCTTTCACTTTTGATTGTCCTATAATCACCATCAACTCCCATACTATAATATAAAGATTTACCGACTTATACCTAATGTAAACACATATATCCTTATCCTTGAATTTACACTATTATATACTTAATCACTTGGTATTGTCCAGACTGACAATTCATCAGGAAGAGAGAAACAAATCAAGAAATCAATGGAAAGATACATGAGTCACGCACATTATAGGGTTAGAGGTAATATGTAAGATAGTAGTAATTAATCACGGTAGTGACCGGGTTAGAGTTAGCCTGGAGTATATTTATTATGCGGCAATAGTGGGGGTTGATGTAATGATCAAGGTTGTAGTGATAAGTTTAGTATTGAGGTAGTGGTAAACTTGGTATTTCTAAGTATCAACTGCTTAATTCCAATAGATCGCAGGCCATTGTTGAATTATTAATGAATCTATTCACAGTAAGATAAGTAATCACATACTCGTTGGATATGTCATATTTTCCTTACATTCCTCTTCCCATACACTCCTCAAGACCATAGTTTTAATTTAATTCTATATTCCTCACCATTTATTCTTTTACTATTTAAACTTGACTTCTTTCTATTAATCTTTCTAATAATTCTATTCCACTCATTTATCTCATTTTCTATAATATCACTTTTTCCATATCAAAAACATGATATAGTATTTACCATACTAGATTGTTAAACAATATGTTAGAACATATTAATAACGATATTTACTATATAGTAACATATGTTACTAATTAGTATTACTTAGTGTAGACATATAACTAGGTACATAAATACATAATACATGATTATAAATTAAATATATCAGTTATTGAAATTGTATTTTCTTCTGCTTATATAATATATATTATAATTATAGTATACTTTAAGTTAATGTCAAACTTAAATTGTTCATAAATGAAATAATAATTATATATTTGGCTATATTACAAAATAAAATATTTTTTTAAATATACATATTATGGTTAATTATCGGAGTATATATTAATAATATATTACCTTTCATTTGGTAGTAAACTTATCCATGATTTACTATGATTGATTTGTAATTTAAAATTTAAAAAATTATAAATTTATTTGACTATATTTTTTTTATTAAATAAAAGCCCCCTGAGAATGAGAAAACAACAATAATAGTGGTTTGTATGTTAGGGAAGCTATGACCCACATTTTGGGTTATTTTGATGATTATTCACAGTGTGCTGCAGCCTCTGGGAGGAGTTTATAATTTTAAATAATATGCATAATTAGCATGAGTTTAATATTAAGCAATTAGTGTTTGTCAAATTAATTGATGATGAATTAATTATATTATTTAAATCATTTTATTTAAAAAATAAGTTATAGACAATTTATTAATATTTAGCTTAATCATGATCTCAATATTTTAAAATAAACCACTATATATATAAAATCAAATAGTTTAATATAAAGCAATTAGTGATTGTCAAATTAATTGATGATAAATTAATTATATTATTTAAATCATTTTATTTAAATAATAAGTCATAGATAATTTAATAATACTTAGCTCAATAATTTTAAATAAACCACTATATATTAAAATCAAATCAATTACGATGTTAGAAGTGCTATATTTACCAATAGTCCTACTGATTCATGAGTGAGTGTGGTTTAAAGATTTGAAGCCATACTTTTCATTATTATTTCAATAGTTTTTATAGTACTTTACAAATGAGTATGTCTACGCCAATATTCATCGTAAATAAAGGTGTTAAATGTTATACCACGATAATGTTTGCACATATATTTCTACAACAGCATGTTAATTTAGATGTACACATTGGTTTAATCGTTTTATTCTTTATATATAAATAAATTTGATTTTGAAATATCAATATTAAAATTTTGTTTTATATTTTAATTTCTTTTATTTATTCATGACTATAAATCCTTCTGTTTATATACTCAATTATTACCCTGTAACTTTATTCATTACCTTTGAACACTACCATAAAATGATACCCGTAAATACTACTTTAAAATACTACTTTAAAATACTACAATTACATACTACAATTAAATACTACAATTAAAACTCTAATTAAATACAACAATTAAATACTACCATTAAATACTACAATTAAATACTACAATTAAATACTATAGTTAAATACTACAATTAAATACTAAAATCAATTATAATAATCTCAAATACTACTAACAAATACTAGTCTAAAATATTACTCCTAAATAATACTTTCAAAAACTAAACTAAAATAAACATACACAATAAAATTGTACTATAAAATTGCTTATACAGGAATTGTAATTGTTGAAATTTCTATAAATTTACTTCTTAACACCTAATCTCTCTACCAACATAATATATCTTTACCCTCATACTATAACTTACTCTACATTCTATGCGTCGCCCCAAACCCCATACACCACATTACATATAGTATGCCATACACAATTGTAAACACCTCCACAACACACACCTATACAACACACACCTCCACACCACACAACTCTATACCACACACACATCCACACCACATATTCACGTATTACTCCTTGAATCACCAAATAGCTCCATTTCACACACCACCATACTACACACCTTCACACCACACCGCACACCTCAAAACCACACATCACGTACCTCTAAATACACCACTAAAAGGCTCCATATTACACATATCTGCACACCTCCACATATACCTCATTACTGCACACCTCCACACCACACACCACTAAACAGCTCCATATCACTCACCTCTATACTACATACCTTCACACCACACACCTCCACACCATACACCACTAAACATCTCCTTATCACACACCTCAACACAACATACCACACACCACTAAATAGCTCCATATCACACACACACACACATCCATACCGGACAGCTCCGCACCATATACCTCCACACCACACACTTCAATATCGCACACCTTATAGCCAACAGCTGTTGCCGATGTCATGTACAAAAAGCAATTGAAACGACAAGGAAATTACTGCAGTGACCGTAAAAATACAAACTTTGGAATGAACTTGCAGAGGAGAAAGAATAAACAGTTTCATTCATTAAATATAATGAATTATATACATTCCGAATATTACGAACTATCACAATTCTCTCTAATTATATCCCCATAATATAATAAATCTATATACACGTATTAATGGAATACCGACATATTATATCTTTGATGATTTACTATTTCTATATTACCAACTCCCTGAATTCATTTTTTTATTCTCTTTGTTACATATCTACACACGATAATTCATGTTTCTTTACCTAAACACTTCCTTATTATTTGACTTTGTCTCCGATATCTCCACACCCTATATCTATCTAGACCTCAATAGACCTCTTACATCTTCACAACCTTCACATCCATAGCATTGAAACTCTCACATTACCTCGACTATCTTTTCTTATTTCAATAACCTGTATAACATAACTTAAGTGTCCATAACCTCACATAGGATTTCTCGTTTTTATTTAAGTTCTACCTCATCATCTATAATGCTCTACCATCTGTAACCTTATCACCACTCTTTCCTAACTAGTAATACAGGTTATCCAGTTCTTCGGAGTGCTCCATCCCGTAATTTATCGCGAGGAGAAGCCTTACGGATTGTCAACGTTGCCTCCAAACTCCTTACTGCAACGGTAATATAGATTTAATTCTGTAATCATTGTCATTTAATATATATTAAATAACTCAATTAAATATACGAATTTTTAATATGTCATTATATTTATTTTTATTAACCAATATTATTTATTTTATTAATACATTTAAATTGTATTTAATATTCATTTGATAAAAATACTTTTTTAGGAAACTATTGATCTAAAGAAGGGTACCAAGAAGGTTTAGGATAATATATATACATATATCTATATTTTAGAATATCTTTCTATAAGTTAGCTAGTTATATTATTATAAATACTATTATATAAATTTGTAATATTTACATTATAAAAATATTCTAGAAAAAGGAAGATAATTCCATACATTATGATGTCAATGGACGACTGGTGAAATTAAAGCTTGGAAATGTTACTATTTTTGAATTCATTAATAAATTAAATAATAATACCGTTACTAATTAGGTTTAACAATTGCATAATTGTATTGTAACGTCTTTTTTCTACTTGGTTTGAGCACTCACCAACTCGCCTGTACTTCTATAATTCAATGAACATTATTAGGGAATATGCTATTTTTTATTCCGAATGCATTATTCCTTAATTGTATAGTAACCATTGTTCTAACGATGATTAGTTTGCGTACATTGTTCACTGAAGACGTGCTAACACCCCATTATTATTAATATTATTGTTATAAGAATATCTGATCGCGAAATGCGAACACTATTCACTGGCATGCATTTCACTAACTGTGTTCGGTACTAAACCTACAACTGTAGTCAATATATAATATAGAGCTGATAACTCTTCTCATATCTGGACCCTTTGTCACCTTAATAGCTGGTGGCAGATTTGTCAAGTTTATAAACAATAGATAACTGTAAATGTACATGTATAAGTATTTATGTTTGCGTTAGGTATTACTAGATGTATGTGAATGTGTATGTCTAGTGTATGTGTATGTGTATGTAAAGGTGTAAGTGTATGTATATGATTTTATGTAAGTATATGTGTATGTCTAGGTGTAAGGGTATGTGTATATTTAAACCCAATTTTGCATACACAACACCGAATAATACATTAAATAACATTAAATAAGAACAAATATTAATATATAATTTATATATTCCCTTAGAATGCGGATACTGCGAATATCTCCTCGCATCGAACCCCTAGCGGAGAGTGTGTGAGACTCAGCGCCAGCTACCCCGATGACAAAATCAAACCATGGCTACAGTGAGTTGACCCTGTGACCTTTATACTGTTGACGAGCGATTTAATGAACTTATAAATCTTATCATTCTCGTGTATAAAGTTAAATATAATGATTCATTGTTATATATACTATATTTACTATGAATATCTCCTTCTTTCATCCACCGTATACTGATAATATGATTCCTGTTAAGTTACATAAACCATCAAATATACACATCATGTAAACTTTATTACAAGTAATCTCTTCTCTCTGATAAACTGAATATGACGTATCTATACTTGTGCATGGTACATACTAAACACACAGGAAACAACTGCACACAGTAGAACATACTGATGGAGGTTCTCACACATCTAACCCCTGGATACGCCCACAAACACCGACTCCGCCTATTTCTGATAGCAACTCATCACTCGTGGGTAAACGTGACAGAGATAATTCTTCACATCGTACTTATACATCAGGTGAGCTCTCCTCTCCTCTCCTCTCCTCTCCTCTCCTCTCCTCTCCTCTCCTCTCCTCTCCTCTCCTCTCCTCTCCTCTCCTCTCCTCTCCTCTCCTCTCCTCTCCTCTCCTCTCCTCTCCTCTCCTCTCCTCTCCTCTCCTCTCCTCTCCTCTCCTCTCCTCTCCTCTCCTCTCCTCTCCTCTCCTCTCCTCTCCTCTCCTCTCCTCTCCTCCCTCTCCTCTCCTCTCCTCTCCTCTCCTCTCCTCTCCTCTCCTCTCCTCTCCTCTCCTCTCCTCTCCTCTCCTCTCCTCTCCTCTCCTCTCCTCTCCTCTCCTCTCCTCTCCTCTCCTCTCCTCTCCTCTCCTCTCCTCTCCTCTCCTCTCCTCTCCTCTCCTCTCCTCTCCTCTCCTCTCCTCTCCTCTCCTCTCCCTCCTCCCTCTCCTCTCCTCTCCTCCTCTCCTCTCCTCTCCTCTCCTCTCCTCTCCTCTCCTCTCCTCCTCTCCTCTCCTCTCCTCTCCTCTCCTCTCCTCTCCTCTCCTCTCCTCCTCTCCTCTCCTCTCCTCTCCTCTCCTCTCCTCTCCTCTCCTCTCCTCTCCTCTCCTCTCCTCTCCTCCTCTCCTCTCCTCTCCTCTCCTCTCCTCCTCTCTCTCCTCTCCTCTCCTCTCCTCTCCTCTCCTCTCCTCTCCTCTCCTCTCCTCTCCTCTCCTCTCCTCTCCTCTCCTCTCCTCTCCTCTCCTCTCCTCTCCTCTCCTCTCCTCTCCTCTCCTCTCCTCTCCTCTCCTCTCCTCTCCTCTCCTCTCCTCTCCTCTCCTCTCCTCTCCTCTCCTCTCCTCTCCTCTCCTCTCCTCTCCTCCTCTCCTCTCCTCTCCTCTCCTCTCCTCTCCTCTCCTCTCCTCTCCTCTCCTCTCCTCTCCTCTCCTCTCCTCTCCTCTCCTCTCCTCTCCTCTCCTCTCCTCTCCTCTCCTCTCCTCTCCTCTCCTCTCCTCTCCTCTCCTCTCCTCTCCTCTCCTCTCCTCTCTCCTCTCCTCTCCTCTCCTCTCCTCTCCTCTCCTCTCCTCTCCTCTCCTCTCCTCTCCTCTCCTCTCCTCTCCTCTCCTCTCCTCTCCTCTCCTCTCCTCTCCTCTCCTCTCCTCTCCTCTCCTCTCCTCTCCTCTCCTCTCCTCTCCTCTCCTCTCCTCTCCTCTCCTCTCCTCTCCTCTCCTCTCCTCTCCTCTCCTCTCCTCTCCTCTCCTCTCCTCTCCTCTCCTCTCCTCTCCTCTCCTCTCCTCTCCTCTCCTCTCCTCTCCTCTCCTCTCCTCTCCTCTCCTCTCCTCTCCTCTCCTCTCCTCTCCTCTCCTCTCCTCTCCTCTCCTCTCCTCTCCTCTCCTCTCCTCTCCTCTCCTCTCCTCTCCTCTCCTCTCCTCTCCTCTCCTCTCCTCTCCTCTCCTCTCCTCTCCTCTCCTCTCCTCTCCTCTCCTCTCCTCTCCTCTCCTCTCCTCTCCTCTCCTCTCCTCTCCTCTCCTCTCCTCTCCTCTCCTCTCCTCTCCTCTCCTCTCCTCTCCTCTCCTCTCCTCTCCTCTCCTCTCCTCTCCTCTCCTCTCCTCTCCTCTCCTCTCCTCTCCTCTCCTCTCCTCTCCTCTCCTCTCCTCTCCTCTCCTCTCCTCTCCTCTCCTCTCCTCTCCTCTCCTCTCCTCTCCTCTCCTCTCCTCTCCTCTCCTCTCATCTCCTCTCCTCTCCTCTCCTCTCCTCTCCTCTCCTCTCCTCTCCTCTCCTCTCCCCTCCTCTCCTCTCCTCTCCTCTCCTCTCCTCTCTAAATAAACTATTTCATTCACAGTATCCAATTCAAGTTCAAGTGCTTTCACTCGTGCGTCTACTTCCTCTCTTCATCATCAAACAGATTTAACTAGTACAGGTACACAGACTGGGGCTCAATGCCTTCGTGACTATGACCCAGTTAGTACATTAAAAAATGTACAATATTGTACAATTGAGTACAATTCTTATCTTGATGTGTTAATTACTACAGTATAATATACACTAGTACCCTAGTAACTAAGGACTACAGTTAGTTCATGATTATAGATGGACGTAATGATTAAAGACGGACCACGGACTAATTATGAACTTACAGTTGTTACAGGTATTTGATTGTCTTTAATAAATTCATTATCTGCAAATTACATCTTTATATATTTATATACTTACACTTTGTATTTGATTTGATTTATTTTATAATATAATTCTATATTAATAAGTAATTGTTCGAATAAAGTTTAGTTTGATATACTTTTATAAATATTCGTATTTATGATCAATTTCATAATTTTGTCTTTTTTATATGAACTGGTGACTATTCGATGACCTCTTTCAGGTTCTTGTATCGGAGCGTCCACTACTGCCCAAGTTAGCGTGGTATTGGTGGGTGACCTCGGCCGAACGGAACAACTCCTACTAACTGAATCTAAAACCAACAAGATGATTCTACAACGAGGCAAGGTTGTCATTCAGTCTGTTCTATAGAACAGACTGATATTGTTATTCCATTTCAATGTGCTTTATATATGTAGGTATTAATAATATTTAATAACTACTCTAAACTATTATAACAATGCAATTATATAAGTTAAATAAAATTTTCATAAAATATGATAACAATA